>JAWWMO010000022.1:8457724-8496341 GCA_035047845.1 Dendrocincla fuliginosa
GGGCTCCGCTCCGGGCCCGGCCGGGCCTTCCCCGCTGCTCGGCGTCAGTCCCCGCGCAGCGCAGGGAGCGAGTGCCTCGGGACTCCCCTGCCCTGCCCTGCCTGCGCGGCGCCGCCCGGGGAGCGGGGAGGGTGCTCAGAAATGGGGGGCAGTCGCTCTGCACGGGCGTGTGGAGCTCTCCGTGGAGCTCTCCGCCAGGGAACACTCCCCCCGCGGGGAGGGCTCGCCCGCAGCCCCGCCGTGTACCCCGCACACCCCGCTGCTCTTCTTTCCGCGCTGTAAACTTCCTGGCTCCTGGTTTTAGCCTTCACCCTCTGAGTTATTTTTGGACTTCTGGAAAGGATAACTTTGCATCTCGGCTGTTTAAATTATTTTTAGTATTGAAGTGAAAGTTGTCTTAGAATCTGTACAATTTATTTTAGCCTCTTCATTCTGTGGTCTGGATCAGAGCCACAGACGTGTGTTCATGCTGAAACCTGATAGCTGGTTCAGACATCTCTATATAGTTCATCTCAGGCTCCTGCAGGGTCGAAACAGAGTCCTTATATTTCAGAGCAAACTGGTTTTGTGCTGATATGTCTCTGTAGTGGCGACAGTGACTCATGACAGAAGAATAAAAAAGGAAGTTAGGGACGCTTAGAAGTTAGGTGTTTTATTACGGCCAAGCTCTGACAATTTTTGAAATGGTTTTTTTTTTTCCTTCCAAAGTACGTAGTGTTGCAGTCAGAACTGCGTTTTGCCTGTTTCTCCCCAAAATCCTTTGAGCCTGAAGACAATTCGGGGAGTAGGTAGGGTAGAAGGACGCAGCTGAACAGACACTGACACTTAAAACGTCCGTGGTGCTGGGCAGGTACTCTTTGGTTTGCAGAGTTTTGTAGTTGCTGGGATGTTGTGCAGTGACTTGTTGGTAAGTGTGATTTGTTTGGTTCCCAAATCAGTCCTGAGGCCTCCTAGTTTATTCTGGCCATGGTCTGATATGTGTGGGCTGTTTGCTCAGCAAGGGTTTTACTTTACTCACGGAATAATCGGTTCCGTGGAAAATGGCTGTAAAAAAGAATCTTAGAGTCAGTGGTTTATGTAAGTAGGTTTTTGATATGTTGCCAAAGCTTAACATCCTTTTAACAAGCTGTGCTGTTAAAATACTAATTGATCTCTTTTTTTTTTCTGAAAGAAGGAGATTTGGTTTTTAGAGCTGTATGTTTCCTTTGGCAGGCGACAGTGGTGGCAGATAAGTTTTTAAAGAAGGCATTATTATATAGTGATAATGAACTTTTTAATTAGGGAAAGCCTTTTGGTACTGTATCCAGTGGGCTTAATAACATCTCTGTGGATGACTGGGACTTTGAAAGACTGACCACACACCATATAAATATTATTGTTATATAATCTAAATGCAACTATTAACATGTTTTCACATTGAATGCTTTACTACTAAACATGTAAAGACTGTATGATGTTGCAGCAATGGACCTGCAAGCAGGGTATACTTATTAAAAATAGGTATGGTAAATGATAGTATAAGTTAAATTTTAAAATTAGTATTTTTAAGCTCTTGAATGAACTTCTCTTTTAAGATATAATTTCTATCATACTTACTAAAATTAAAATTAATTATTTCTGTCAATGAAATAGAAAAGCTCAGGTTCCCTGTAGTGTCAGAAGTATGTTTTGCAGCATATCAGGCTGAGTAAGTTTGTGAAATCGCTCACAAAGAAGAAAGTGAAGTGCATCAGCTTTTGAATACTGAGAACATAAAATGGAACTATGAAGAACAAGACAGGATCTGTTTTTTTCCCACTGTCTGGAAAAAGTAAGAGGATAGAACTAGACAGAACTTGGATGAAACTATTTTAACATCTGAGGAGACTTATTAAAAGTAGCAGTCTTTTAACCATGTTTCCATTGTGGTGGTAGGGGGAAATGCTGTTGTTTTCTTCCATCAGTTTCCATATAAAGCTATCTCAATCCAATACTGACACCACTTCTTTGTTAAATATAATAAACATTTAAGCCATTTATGTGTATCAAATGAAAATGAAGAAAGATATCTTTTAACTTGAAAATACATTGACAGGCTACCAGTTTCCCTCAGTGAAGTCTGAAACAGTCCAGATTCTGTCCCTCAGATGTGAATTACTCTGCAGAGAGAAGATTAATTCCTGTGAGCTGCTGCAGCAGCAGTGCCACAGTGTGAGGGTGACACTGACACCCACATGTCACATCTGTGCAGAGGAGAAGCAGGTTGGAATGGCTGGATGGCACAAGAGCCTCACCAAGGCAGCACAGAAATGTGTGAATTCCTAGCGACTGAAAGATGAGACTTTGCATAAATTTCAGGTTATCTGTGGTTGTTGCTACTTTTCTTCAGGGGAAAGTTTTGTTAAAAAGAAAGAAAAAAAAACGGAGATAAATTATGAAAATAATTACAGTAGTAGTGGATTCTGTTGCTTCCCAATAGCTTCTGAAACTGGGATCAAACTGAATAGGAGAAATAGCTATAGGTTTTGGGGTATTTGAATGTTATCAGAGAAAAGGTATGGAGGGATAGGGTACCTAGGCATAGAGACAAAGATTATTCACTTTTAATTTATTGAAGTTAAATCTGTAAATAATCATTGACATTCCCCTTTAACTGGATGCAAACTGGCATCACAGATTACAAACAGAAAAATTTATGTGACAATATCTTTTTAACTTGTATACTGCCCTGTGCTGCCATCTTTGAAGAACAGAGATCCTGTTAAGGTACTGTGGATCCTTCTGCATGTGTCCAGTATGATCAAAACTGTAGACATGTGTGTGTATTTTACTTTTGTATCTGCTACCATTCTCAAGGAAGTATTTTCAGACTGTTCTTTTTTAGTTTATTGGTTGTGAACTGTAATTCTTAGGATGATGTTTAACTAGGGTGTTTACTTCTAGGGTATTTTACTAACTGAGAGTGATATATTTCATAATTTTTTCTCAGAATTGCTTGTTGCAATGTAGTTGCAATTTGGTTTTCATACACTGTATATTACTTACTGAAACTGTCCATTTCTTTATTTAAAGAAATGGCTGTTACAAGTTTCTAAAGTTTCCATTTTATGCTGCTCTATTTCGTCAACATAATTTTCTGCTTCGCTAAATCAAAATGTTATTTGGGATGACAGATGCAGTGCACTTTGTCAGAAATAAGTAGTCACTAAGCACAGGAAAAGGTCTTTGTAGTGGAAAGTTTCCATAAAATACTGTTTGTAAATTTGAGAAGGATGTTTATTCTTGTTCATCTGAACTTAAGTTTTCTTTTTCCTTTCACTTACGTGTGTTTTCAGTGTTTTCTGCATTTGTGCACTTTGTCCACAAGTCCTTCATTCAAGAAACTAGAAAAGTAAATGAAATAGGCAGTAAGTAGTAGAAATGAATAAATGGGTCTGTCCGTGATCAGCAGTACTGTCGCTGTTCTGGGACTGTGGTCACTGTCTTGGATTTTGCTGAACTGTTACTATGTAGGGGGAGTGACACAGATTTAAATTATTTTATGTTTTGCTTAAAACTAGCTATACTTCCCCAATTTAATTTTGTCTTTTTTATTATTTTTTTTTATTATTCTAGGCCTCCTGCTCTGAATTTGGTTCTTTGCAAAATGAATATTGTGTTGACAAAAACTGGACCTTCGAGTTGAATTTGGAAAGATCACTGCGTGTAAATCAAGAGCTTATTTTTCTTGAAGACTTCTGTGCAGCTTTTAGTTTTAATCACAATGAATTCGGGCTTATGGGGTCAAGAAAAAGCAAGTTCATCCTACTGGGAAGAGCGGATCTTTTACTTGCTTCTCCAGGAATGCAGTGTCATAGACAAGCAGACCCAAAAGCTCCTGAAGGTGCCCAAAGGTAGCATCGGGCAGTTTTTTCAAGACCGTTCTTCTGTGGGACACTCCAGAAATATTCCTTGTAAAGGCAAGAAACTGCAGATTGGATTAAAGATTCTGGAACAACCTCATGCCATCCTGTTTGTGGATGAGAAGGATGTTATAGAAATAAATGAAAAACTAGCTGAGTTGCTTTTGGCTATTACTAACTGTGAGGAAAGATACAGTCTGTTTAAAAGCAAAAGCAGGTTAGCTAAAGGCATCCAAATAGATATTGGCTCACCTGTCAGAGTACAGCTGAGATCAGGAGATGACAAATTTCCTGGAGTCGTTCGCTTCAGAGGACCCTTAATGCAAGAAAGGACCCTCACAGCGATATATTTTGGAGTAGAGTTGCTGGTAAGTTTCTTGCCAAGGGGTGGCATCATATATATACTTTATAAGATGAGCTAAAAATCCTCTATGTGAAAAGAAAGTAATAATAATTTTTCTAGAAGCATAGTTACCCCTAAAAATTGTTACCTTCACTCTTTTCGTGAGTGTTGTTTATTAAATATCTGTGAACACACCATATCACATCAGCCTTATATTCTGCATGCTTGATAAGGTGCCTGGGCTGGCAGAATATGTTTTTCAAAGTACTCTTTAAACTTTTCCCAAACTTTGCAATTCCCACTGAGAACCTCAAGGATTATCAGGCCCAAGTGCTTCTGAAAATCATCTCTCTTTAATTGGCATATAAGTGAAATTTTTGAATGTGTAGCATTATGTCTAGTGTGATATGGCAAAAATTCGATGATGGAAGCAAGATTTGCACCTGAAAAAAAAATGCTTCCCTGAGTAAAAAGGCTGCTGCCTGCAGCTCCTCTCTAATCTAATGACATCTTTTTTCCCTTAAGGTAGACAGTGTGTATATTTGCCACAAATTCTGACAAGAGAATTCTCTCAATGATAGTTCATCAGGCAAATTCTTAGTGTGTTTTGTCTAAAACACTGGATTATGTTACTGCTTTTTTAGTAGTCTGCTTTTGCACAAAATACGTGGGTTTTTCTCTTCTTTTTTTTCCCCCTCTTCTTCCTCCTCCAACATTTAGGAAGAAGGTCGTGGTCAGGGCTTTACTGATGGACAGTACCAAGGCAAGCAGCTTTTCAGATGCGATGAGGATTGTGGGGTTTTTGTTGCTTTGGACAAACTGGAGCTGGTGGAAGATGATGACAATGAACTGGAAAGTGACTATGCAGCTCCAGTTGACGCAATGCAGGTAGAACTTCCTCCTCTGGAGATCAACTCCAGGGTTTCTCTGAAGATAGGAGAGAGTATAGAGTATGGGACAGTTATATTCTGTGATGTCTTACCAGGAAACGAAAGTTTAGGATACGTTGTTGGAGTGGACATGGTAAGAAAATAATCTGACTTTAATAACTTCTGCATGTGTGTTAGCTAGTAAATGACATGCAATTAGAAGAAGAAACATTATCCACAAGCTACTTCAGCGGAGGCTGACCTAAAATGGGAAATAAACACTTGTGTTCAAAGATGCCCCTTGGTGGTAATTGTTTCTTGGCATCAGGTAAATGATATCCTATTTGATGCTAAACAGTTCAGGAGAAATACTCTGGTTATTCTGAGGAGCCTCCACTGAGCTACTTGCCATGTTAGGTGTCAGTCTTGAAGTCATAGAGTGTTTGTCTTGTGAGACTGGCTTTGTTCTGCCTGTTAAAAAAGTAGGCTGGATGTTTTCTTTTGTTAGCTGTTTTTGAACACTTTTTTTTCATGTTACTGTTTTTGTTTGACTTTGTTTTACCATAAAAGTACTGAATTTCAAGTACAAAAGCTGATCTTTCAAGAAAATGTGAAGCTTGTCATTAAAAATTATTTCTAGCAACTTGAATTTTTAAAAATGAACTGCTTTCAAATTTTTGGTAGTTCAAGATTATGTTTTGGTTTTGTAGATCAGGTGCTTCCATTTTCTTGGTTGCAGTAGCTGTTCCCTAACAATGCACTGAAGTTCTTCAAACTTGTTTATCCATAAATAATTCTTGTTAAAGTAGGAAATATTTCTCAAAAAAGCAGGTTTAAAGTTTGCTTTTGTCTTTAAAGACTGTAATGTTTGACTGTTTTAAATACAAAATTTGTAACAGGAAAAAGTAGATGTTGTCAAACCTTTCATTTTTCTACTTTTTGTATTTCCAATATGTGTGTATTTTGCATGAGGTAAACCTTCTCTTGGGATATACGTAACATGTTTTTCTATTTTTAGGATAATCCGATTGGAAACTGGGATGGAAGGTATAATGGAATACAGCTGTGCAGTTTTGCAAGTGTTGAAAGTACACTTCTTTTGCATATCAACGATGTTATTCCAGGTATGCCCAGCTTTCTTAACCAGAAGGCAGACTTTGATAGCATCTCCACCTAGGCACAGTTATATGATTAAAACAACACTGCAGAATTAATATCCTAAATTCACTTGAATTAGTTTAACCTTCTGTGTTATAATTCTCTTCAGTTTTCCCCTTGTTTTCGTTATAGTCCTACTAGTAGCAAATCTTTAATATTGAACAAAATTCCTGCCAAATACTATAGTATTTACAACACTATGCAATTGTATAATATTCATGGATACAATTCATGAGTGTCTGTAGCAGGAATCTTTTGTACAAACTGTTGTTCAATTTACCCCAGGAGTTTAAATATCTTGGATCAGAAAGCTGTACTTTCTGTGCTTGAAAGGTATTGGTAGTATTATGTGTGCAGTCTGTGGGTAAATACTTGAAAATGCATAGCAAGACTGTGGAAAAAAACACTGCAGTAATTCACTGAATAGTGTTGTAACTACTGTCCCCTGATTCCTTTTCTGAAGAAAAAAGAGTTTATAAGCAACTTTTGTTTGGGCTCTTAACTGTAGACAGGTGCTAATGAATGTGTAGTCTGTAACTGTGGCTTTTTGGGAAAAGAGCATTTGTTGTAGGTGTGTTAGCAGAAAATAAAGGTTGGAATTTCATGCATCTGTTTCCCCTAAGGGAAATGTGCATGTACATTGAAGGATGTGTTCAAGAAGTAATGGTAGACTTCAGTGCAGAGTGATTGCTGCTGATAGAACCAAATCCTATACACATAAAATGTTGGTTATGTGCCAGACAAGGTCCTGCTCCGCTCACTGTTAAAGTTTGTGACATTACCTTTGGAGCTGAAGTTCTTTGTAACATAGTAAAAATGTAGAAAAGGGAAGCTAATGCTCTCTTTGCATACGGTGTCTTAGAGACTGTGTCGCAGGACAGGAGACCTCCCAAGCTTGCCTATACCTCAAGAGGTGGCGACAAAAGCTTGTTCAATCACAGTAAGCCAAAGGCTACAGGTATGTATGGGAAGTGATTTTCTTTACTTACATAAGAATTACAAATTTGTATTGCTTGGGAAAAAGTACTGTCTTTTCTTTCATTTATTAATTCAGTTATGTATCAAGTTAAATTTTTCTAGAGTATTAGTATGAATTAATTTTATCATAATGAGGATGATAGACATTTTAAGTCAAGATTGCTCAAAATACCTTCACTTTCATAAAAACCAGTTTGAAGTTTAGCAAAATTCAAGACCATATTACCTAGTTGTCTAGTATCACCACATCAGGGCTGCATTCTGTGTTTCTGGTGTGTGTTTGCTGTTTTGGTTTTTTAATAAATGTAGTTTGCTGTTGTCTTTTTTTTGCAGAACTAGAAACTTCAAAATTTTTAGCCTAGGAGGAGATCAACTCAATAGTGAATATGTTGATTTTGCTGTGACTTAAAACCAAAATTGAATTCCCAAAATACAATTTTTTTTTGGTTTGGCCAGCTCTGAAAATCCACACGGGGGGAAAAAGAAATCTGGAAGGGAAATAAATTTATGTTTTTTAAAGGCGGGAATCAAAATTTAGTGTCTTTTGAGTTCACTGGTGGCAGCTTTGGGAAGTAGAATCCTAATGACAACATATTCTGTAAGCTTTCATACTACCTGACGTTGGATGCTGGCAGGGATGATCATCATTAAAGTAACTGTGGTTATATGCTGGCACAAGCTGTAGCTGGGTGGAATTGGATCAGTAATCTGTTTGCCTACTGTGAAATTTGAGTGCTTTAAAACCAAAAAAACCCGCTGTACGCGGTATCACAAATATTTTCTTATATCCGTAATTATAATCATGAAAAATTTACACTTGAGAGGTATTTTCTGCCTTCTTTTCAGGTTGGTGACTGGAAATTTCAGCTTGGAGGATTATGTTGGTTTGGTATAGACTTCTACCTTGTTGTGAGCTTAGAACTGTGTTAGCCTTGATGGTCTTTTTGAAAGTATAATAACACATTTATGCTATGAAATAAGAGCATAGGTAACCTTTTCTAAATAGAGATTATTCTCTTCATTGAAATACGTTGTTTTGCAGGATCTACCTCTGAACCTGGAAATAGAAGCAGATCTGAAGTCTTCTACACATTAAATGGCTCATCAGTTGACTCTCAGCCTCAAACAAAATCAAAACCCCCATGGTATATTGATGAAGGTAAAGAGAGAGGGTGGTTTCTCATGTAGATGTATACTTTATGTTAAAAAAAGCCACGAAACAAAGCTACAGTATATTCTTCAAATAAAACAAATACAAGATTAAATGTAAAACAGTTGGAGTATGTTGTCTTAGGGGAAGACATACTATACCACGAAAAGCATCTTGAAACCCCTGTGAAAGTGCACTCTGTCTTAATGTGACCTGTGGTTTTATCCTGCATGCAGGAGATTACGTTCTTGGCAATGCATGTGCAGCTCTGTGGGAATGCATATGTCTTGCAGGCAAAATAAAAGCTGAGGCTTGGAAGACATGAAGCTATTCCTTGTAGCCAAGTATACAGAGTAATTGTATTTTGCCTGTCTTTGTAGCTAATGTTACAGGGAACTATTCTGCCACGCCAGCTAATCAGTCTGGAAGTGAGGAGGGCGAAAATAATCTAAGTACACATGTTTTTTCAGCATTTTTTAAAAGTTACTTCTGTAAAATCTCTCTATGAGTTTTTACAAGTATGAGTGCACATACCTAAAGGATCAGTATATCTTGATTTGCTTCCAGACTTAATTTTTATTTTTCTGGTAAACTTTAGAAAAATGTAGATGGCTGGCATAGTTACTGAAAGGGTAAAGACTAAACTAATTATGTTAATTTACAATGGCAACCTGTAGCAGCAATAGCCCCTGAATTCCTTTAACTGTAAAAGAAAATGGTTTAAAATTGCCCTCGGTTGTGTAACAGATTTCATGGGGGTTTTTAACATTTTTTTAGACGTTAACTTCCGTTCATAAAACAGCATGGGGAGAACAGTTGATGAAGAAGAGGCTTTTGTTCTGTGAATACCAGTTGTGTATTAGAGATCTTTCCACATCAGGATATTCCATGATTCTGTGTAAAGAGACGAGAGAAGATACAAAACAGCTGTTACATCTAGTTGTGATCTCTTTTATCAGGCACTGGATTAGTTGTGACATATTTAAGTCCTTTATAGACACCAATAGATTTCTTAGAACCAAAGTATATTGTGATAGTTCATTTGCAAATCATATCTGCAAGCAAAAACCTGTGTCTCTGTAAGCTGTGAACCAAGTCCTTTGCTCAGTCACAATGACCAAGGAGCTCTTCCTACTTTTACCATTACAGTCCTTTTGCCTATTAACTCATGTTCGAAGAAAAAGTCTCATGTGAGGATGAAAAAAAGTTTTCAGTCTAAACCTTCCTGTAGTTTCTGTCTGACATCTTTCTGTGTGGTTTGTTTCTGCTGGTTGTGGTAAAGTGGCGGGGCTGCAGCAGTGTCTCCTCAGTCAGTTCTGTCTCTGTTGCCAAGTGACGATGTCTTCCTAAATGTCCCTCTCCAGTTTTTAGTGCTTCCCATACAGTCACCCGTTAAATCAGGTGTGGTTGCAGATGCACTTCTCTGGTTTGATAGCCAAGTCTTTTCTCTTTTAAGACTGGGGAAAACCCCACAACACTGACTAACATCTTGGTTTTGATTTTAACAGCTACTGAAGACCCTACAAAATCACTTACTGATTCGTCTTCTGGTTTTGGGCATTCTTCACCACCACTACAGCCACCTTTAACAAACTCTGTGTCTACAGAAAACAGATTTCACTCCCTCCCTTTTAGCTTGACAAAAGCAACAAGTACAAATGGTACTATTGGACATAGTCCTCTCTCTTTATCTGTTCAGTCAGTTATGGGTGATGTGAATACTGCATCTAACCAGGACAGTCCATCAGCAGCAAGCCCAGTTGGGAACTCACATGGTCTTGAAGCAGGTTCCTTGGCTGAAGTTAAAGAAAATCCTCCTTTCTATGGAGTAATCCGCTGGATTGGCCAGCCCCCTGGAGTAAATGAAGTATTGGCAGGACTGGAACTGGTAAATATACATTGTACTTTGTATTAATGTTTATTACTAGTTTTGTTTCTCAGAGCTGATCCCTGTATATGTCTTCAAAAGTAGCCAGTCTAGGGGGATTTGCCCAAACACGTTGCCTTGTGATGTCTTTGGAGCTGAATTCTTTGATAAGCTCTCTCTTTTGTGGCTGTCCTAGACCTTACTCTGTTAATAGGCTCTGAGATGTCTTCCTGTTGCAATGGGTAGTTGAATTTGTGGGACCGATCACTTCTTTAAAGGAGTGTCCTTTGCTTAAATTATGGAGATTGTAATTGAAAAAAGCTGACCATATTTAAAGGTCCTTTGAAATGCAGATTTATATAAAATGCTCTGGCTATAGTAGTCTTTATTTAGTATCACTTATTTTGTTTGGTTTTTGCATGCCAGCAAACAGGCAGAGTCAGAGTTACGACTGTCAGAGCCATAAGACTGGTTTTGATAATTGACAGTAGTGATACTGTTGATTTGACAGCCATGTGCTTTGTGTTCCTCTGGGCCCTTTGTGAAAGCACAGTTAATGCAAACATGAATTGCTGTTCTACACTGACATTTCCTCTGTGGCAGATGCTGCCAAGGTTGTGATTGGCTATCAGCTAAATTAATGTGTACTCAATTAGGGAGATGGGGTTCTTTATTTTGGGATAATGTTCAATAACATTTCACATAACACAGTGTACAATTATGTAAAACACCAGCAAAGCAGGTGAGAATGTGACTGGAATTCCAGCTGTTACAAAAAAATCCCCATCCTTGTGGGTGTTTTGGGTGAATTGGAAGCCACAGTTTGCCCCAGGTGTTCTGAGACTGCACCTTAGGGTGTTGTGTGTTAACCTGGGTGCCACTGGTGCATTTCTGCAATAAAGCCTACAGTTGCTAGTAAGCAAACAATATACGCTGAATCATGTTCTCAAAGATAATAACTTAGTATTGTTCATACCTGCTTTGTGTTGTCTGACCTTGATGTACATTTTGTTTGTTCCAAAGCAGACATTTTTCTTGTGCAGTCACATTGAAAGTATTCACACTACCCAATGGTTAGTGATTTTGAGTTGTAACAGGTGCTCGGTAGTTCATGTGTGCTCTTTCTAACTGCAGAAGGAATCTGGACTAGGCTTAATTCCCACTCCTCCAGCCTACCTCCCCCAAGCTTAATTTCCTCAGTAAATCCAGTTAAAGAAAACCTCCGTTAAAGCTTTGTATACTAAAATGCAGAAACATTGTATATTGTGCTTCAGACTACCTGAAGGGTGACTTGTGGGTAGATACTTTATCAAATGTCTTACTGCAGAATTTTAGAAACAAGAAAAACAGTGAATTCTCACTTGAATTTTCAGGAAGATGAATGTGCAGGCTGCACAGATGGAACATTTAAAGGAACTCGATACTTCACTTGTGCTCCGAAGAAAGCTCTGTTTGTTAAACTCAAAAGCTGCAGGCCAGACTCCAGGTTTGCCTCGCTACAGCCTGTTTCCAACCAGATTGAACGCTGCAACTCCCTAGGTACTGACCTGCTGCTCAGTCCTTGTTTGTCAGCTGGGAGCTGACCTGGGCTTTGGTTTTGTTTATTCCTGCAATAAGTTCTTTCCGTTGAACACTTGAAAATCTGTGCAGGTATCACTTAAATGAGATTAATGAATAGAAGATGAACCTGTACAGAATGAAGTGATTCTGTGGATTACTTTTTTATGCTTTAAAACAAGAAAATGTTCATATATTTAAAGAAATTTCATTGAATTAAGGGATTTTTTTATGCTGTGTGTTTTTGACTTTAGAAGTTGTAAAGCAATCTTGCTGCAAATGGTATTTGCAACTCCAGCAATGTTTGATGCATTATCAGAAATAAAGGCAGTTATTATTCTATAATCTATAGTATCAATTTATTTTCAAAATATTAACATAGAAAAGCATGTATTTTTATGGTGGAAGTTAATGGTGAAAAACTTTTTTTTCCCCTAACTTCAAGTATTTTTGATTTTGTGGATCATGTTGCATTGCTTGGGACACCAGCAAAAAAGAGTGTCTGATACCTGTAAGATAGTGTGAGCAGGGCATTTGTAGTGAAAAGAGAACTTCATTCCTACTGGATAAAATTAATTCAGTGCTGCAGGCTTTCTGAAGCACTCTAATGTGCATTGCCAGTGGAATGTAAGGCCTTGTTCACTCTCTGGAACACTGAGTCTCAGCTATAATAAAATGCTATTCTAGTCCAGAGAAGGAATGCTTACAGTAAGGCAGCAACTTAGCTATAAAACATTAACAGGGAAATCTCAAGGGCAATAAAATTTTAGGCTTTAAAGTGTCTTTTGAAAAAAAATTTCAGCTTTTGGAGGTTACTTAAGTGAAGTGGTAGAAGAAAACACTCCTCCAAAAATGGAAAAAGAAGGTTTAGAGACAATGATTGGAAAGAAGAAAGGTATCCAGGGTCATTACAACTCCTGTTACTTAGACTCCACCTTATTCTGGTAAGTTTATAATTTGTATAGTGGCATCCTATGCTAGAAGTGCAAAACTTGTGCTCTTTGTTGGTATGACTATCTGTGTGTGTTACTGTGCAGCTCCCAGTGTCATGTGCTGCAGTCTGACACCCTCCTGTGGTGCTCTTCCCGTGGGAGCAAGTTCTGCAGCGTTTGCTGTGTAACCAAGTGCTGATCACGTCCCAGCTCCTCTGGCCCTTGTGTAGCTGCTTGCTTTGACTGAGGGAGTCCCTGGCCTGTAAAAGGTTGAAGGGTGAAAGAGAACACAGGCCAGGAGGTGGAGGGAGGGAAATACCTCCTGCAGCTGATTTGCAGAATCCTGCCTGAGCAACTGGTTCTGCACTTTGCTGCAGAAAGGATACTGTGCTAGAATGGGCTTTTTCTGTTTAGTACAGCTGTGTTGTTCCCTGTCCATAATCACCTCTTTTTGAGTTTGCTTAGTTCTTCAATTCTTCTGTGCCTTTGCTTGCTTTGTCTTACATTGTTTAGGCATCTGAATGGTCATATCTTCCAGGGTCAAAACAACGTTCCTTTTCCTTTTTCCTTTGTAGCCTGTTTTCTTTTAGCTCTGTTTTGGACACAGTATTACTCAGACCTAAAGAAATGAATGATGTCGAGTATTATAGTGAAACTCAAGAGCTGTTGCGGACAGAAATTGTGAATCCTCTGAGAATGTAAGTAAAGACATAAACTGGTCTCTAGTCTAATATAAATTAGAGAGATCCTGCTGTGCATGTATTCCTGTTGCACATCTGAGAAGTTTGGCTGCCTGCTGCTGTCACTCTGTGCAACTTTTTTTACTATTTTTGCTCATGCTTTGCCTTAAATTTAATCAGTGATAACTGGAAATAGTTATTTATTGTTTGTTGATAAAATATTTTCACTAGTCTCCTATTTGGAAATGGGATCAGCATAAAGCTACTGTAAAATTTGTACACGTATGAATACAAAAGCATTGATAAATGCAAGTTATGTTTGTTCACAGCATTTCTATTTACATCTTTTTAATGCTGTTGTACTTGACAAGAAAAGTATTTGTGTTATCTTACATGGTGTTTCACAATTTAATAGATTTGGCAGGGCTTTAGAAGTTTCATTACGTTTTACATGTGGTCTGCAAGTGGTCAAAACACTTGTTAAAGGAACTTAAATGAGCTCTGTAATTTCTAAGGCACAATGAGCAAAGGAGATGCAACAAAAAGCTGCACAAAAAGTTATTTTTATTAAGCTTATGTATTTTAAAATGTGAATAATACAGTTGTAATTCTGAAATTGTGGGTTGTCAATGAAAAATTTATCACCAAGTTTTTATTTTGATTCCTGGAATATAATGTTGGCCTCTGAACCTTTGTTCTTGTAAGAGCATGTGTACTTCTCCTGTGTGTGTGCCAGGGTTCTGTGGTATAGGTAGGATAGCAGGATACTATGAGTAGCAGAAGTCTCAAGTGGCTGAGATGACTGAAAGTCTTACTACCTTTCTACCATGCTTCAAAATTTAGAGGAAAAGACTGAATGCTCAAAACCTCAGCTTCTTAGGTCAGCAATACAACTGTGTACCTTTTTCTCAGATACTGAAATTTTTTTGAGTTAACAACTCCCACAGTGCTGTTGTTATGTGACATTCTGAAAGTGATGTATTAAGTGGTACAAATAAGAGTGAAAACAAATCAAAACTAATTGACTAACTAATCAGAAAACAGTTATCCTGGTAAGCTGATGATTAAAAATGCTCTTAAAGACTATAAAAAGAACATTGAGCACTGCACTAAATTTATACTGCGTTAGGAAAACTGGACTCACATTGAATATGAGAAGTCAGTATGGAATTTTGTAGCAATATTGTACACAGGTAGAGGAGGATTTGAGAACCTGTATTTCAGTATTTAAGAGGGCTTTTTCTTTTTGTGCTTCTCTGACTTGATCACAAACTAGCTAATAGCTTATTAAACATGTTTATCTTAGATATGGATATGTATGTGCTACAAAAATAATGAAACTGAGGAAAATACTTGAAAAAGTTGAGGCTGCATCAGGATTCACTTCAGAGGAAAAAGGTAACTGGGGAGGTTTTCCTTTCTCTGGGACTTACAAGAATTGTAATATGAAAGAACTGAGATGTCTTGCTGTGTGATTATACCAGACCAAAACACCCAAATAGTTTTTTGTAGCAGTAGAGAGTCTGCCAGAGAGAGATGAGAGACTGTTGGCCAGCAGAAAGGTCTTTTCTGCTTCCTTGGGTGTGTAAGGAACCCCAGCTGAACAATTTCTGTACAAGTCTTTCACTGCCTCAATTTCTTTTTATTGCCTTCCTGTGCCCCTCTAACTCTATTCTAGCAGACAGAAGACTGTGATAAGGCTGGGGTCTTTGTCCTCCCTCAAAATGTCAGTTTGGTCCCTGAGGAATAAACTTTTTCACTGCAACATTTCATTGTTACAATAGTTATGTGGTATTTTAAGAAATAAAATGTGTAAATCATGTCAGGAAAAATCAGTTCCCAACATTTTGATCTTCTGCTGCATACGATTAATTAGCATTGTATTATGTGGCTGTTTCCTCTACTTTCTTTATGAATGCTGGAAACCAGTGTTTACTGCAGTTAATACGAACTGTGTTGGGAAGAACGATCCTCTGGGAAGCTGCTGTTGGCTGCATTCTTGATTGGAGAACTCAGTCTCTGGTTTAGATGAACTTTGTAGTATTGAGTGGTTTTTATGTGTTACTGTCACTGTTCCTCACTGCTTCTCTGCAATTTTCTTTCGAAAGCTTTTACTTCTCCTGGAATAGTTGTGTGGTGCCAAATGATTCCTCTGAAAGACAGAGCATCTCTTTGATCTTTACTGGGGAACTTTGTTGCCCTGTTGAGTCTGTACCTTTTATTAGGCCTTTTGACATCAAAAGAATAAATAGAAGCTTGCTATGAAAACATTCATAGTTTGTCATAATCTTACTGTGTTGATAAAGCTATAAAAATTAACTGGTTTTTCCTATGAAAATTTTGAAAACCTTCATTATAAATGAGTCTTCGATAATGTATCTGATTGTACACACTAACAAAACTTTTTTTTTCTCTCCCCAATCCAGATCCGGAAGAATTTTTGAATATTTTATTTCACCATATTCTAAGAGTTGAGCCACTGTTGAAAATAAGGTGAATCTTTTTTCTTTGCTGACCTCAAGCATTTGTAGAGGCTGATGAGGAGAAAGTAACTGCTGCCTTTCAGATTGGGACAATTCTTAGAGCACTTTTGACTTGTGATTAAAATTGCTAGTAGAATTCAGTATAGTGCAGTAAGATCATAAGATCCTGTGTCCTAGTGCTGTCTGCTTGAGATCCTTCCTGTTAATTATGCTGGAGAAGGGCTGCTGTAAGAGGACCAACAGCAATTCTCAATGTGGCCTGCAGCTTCCAGCTCCTCATTTCTGGGACAAGCTGCACAGATTGCTGAGTCGGTGTGTAAGCTGTGGAAACTGATTTGCATTTCTTCTGTTAGGCTAATGAAAATATTTCAATTGTCTGCCTTGATCAAGTTTGGTTCTCTTACTTCATCAAAATAACAGCTGCTGGCATTTATGGATGTGTTCACTCTCAGCTGTAGCACTGCAAGGGTTCAGCTGTGGTAACTGAGTTGAACTGAGAGGGGCTGTTGCCTGCTGCTGTCGTACTGTTGGCTGGCACCTGATGCTCTCAGGTTCCTTGCTGCTTTCTGTGGCAGCACCACTGTTACAAAGCAGTTGCCATAGTTATTCCATAGTCCTTTCCTCGTTGCAGGAAGTGGAGTTGCTCCTCTTGGAGTTTTTGATGCATATGCTTGGGAAGTATTTCTCTCAGTTGGTAGTTCAGTCATGCATAGGCATATGTTTATAAAACATACTCTGAAACTTACACTGCTTTTGTTTAAGTTTTCCTAAAATCAGTTCACTCTTAATACTTGACTGCCTCTCACCTAAGGCACTTTGTTGTTGGGGGGGAGGTTGGTTTTGTTTTTTTCCTAAACCACAATATATTTCAATGCAGAGAGAATGTTTTATGAGTTATTTTATCAGAAACGTTTTTTTCTCTAGTAAAATGCAGTCATTATAACAGTAGAGCTTCAGAGTTTGGGTTTTTTTATTCTTTAAATCTGTTTCTAGATCAGCAGGTCAGAAAGTACAAGACTGTTACTTCTATCAAATTTTTATGGACAAAAATGAGAAAGTTGGAGTCCCAACAATTCAGCAGTTACTAGAGTGGTCATTCATCAACAGCAACTTGAAGTTTGCAGAGGTTGGTGACAGCTGTTGCCTTGTTAGAAGTGATGCTATCTAGATATTTGCCCGTTCAGCAGAGGGACATGTGGACATGTTGGAAATGGGAATGCTATGTCAGTGGTCCAGGTTAACAAGAATATTTTAAGGCTGACTTAATGACATGTATCCTTTGGCTGAATAGACCAAAGTGATTTAGGTAAAGAAAACTTCTTAGTCACTGCCAGTAAGTTGTTTTAAGGACTAATACTTTGAGATACCTCTGACAATGGGCTGCAAGCTCAAATAACATGAATACTTTTATAACATTAGAAGCATTTCTCTAAATTTAGTTAATTGTTCATCTCAAACTCATTACATTATATTCTGCCATTTTTCCTAGGCACCCTCTTGCCTGATTATCCAGATGCCTCGGTTTGGAAAAGACTTCAAAATGTTCAATAAAATTTTTCCATCTTTGGAATTAAATATAACAGACTTACTTGAAGACAGTAAGTATATACCATTGTATTGTGTAATGAAAGAGGGTTGTTCAAAGTGACTAACACAGTGAAAGTAACTGCTCCTGGGAGTTCTGGTGGTTTGTTTTGTTGGTTTTTTTTTCAATTAAATATTTACTTAGGTAGGGTGAGATGCTCAGGCAGAGGAGAATTGAAAGGTTTATCATCCTCTGTCATGCAACTTAGCAGTCTAAACAGTTTTCTCTTATTCCACATAGTGTCTAGGAGAAGAACTTAAATGCAGTGGTACATTTCTGCTTTGATTGGCAATTTGGTTTGAACTTTTTTTAATGTATTGGTTTTCTATATTTAAAGTAATATTTTTCTTTCCTTTTTCATACTCCTTGTCTTAAAAAAAAACACCCACAAAAAAACCCAAAACAAAACAAAAAACCCCCCACAAAGCAAAACACAAAAAGCCTCTCCAAATTGGAGACTAATATCTTTTTTTAAAAATGCAGCTCCCAGGCAGTGCCGTATATGTGGAGGGCTTGCTATGTATGAGTGCAGAGAATGTTATGAAGACACTGATATTTCTGCTGGGAAAATCAAGCAGTTCTGCAAAACATGCAATACACAGGTAAGTGGTTGTGTTTGTTAATTCTGTGGGGGTTTAACTGCTGTAATAATTGAAAGGCGTAGGTTGGATTCCTCACCAACACTACTGTAAATGTCACCCACCCAGTAAGGTGTCTCCTTTGGTGACAAATTAGGAACTCCTGCAATGTGTTTATCAACAGGGCAACTGCCAAATCCAGGCTGCACACAGTAGAGAAGTAGTAACTGTCTGCTTTAAATCCTAATTTTATGTACATACCACCTTGTTAGAGTTGATAAATTCATGACATAGAACTGCTTAGTTTTGAGAATTGTTTGGTAATTGCATAAAGATGTCAGTCATGGCTTGGTTTCAAGTCTGAGCATAGTAGAAAACTGTTGCAATAAAGCTGACCTGCCTTCTAACCCTAGCTTTGAATTTTCTGGGCAGTATTGAACTACACTGGTGGAGAAAAATAGAAGAAAGGTTTAGTCAGCTACTGTTACTGCAGTTCCTTCTCTAATGCCATTAGTCTTCTGTTCAGCAGTAATGTTCTTTTTAGCTTTGTCTGCCACTGAAACAAATAATCTTATGAGGTGTTTTTCCTTCTCTGAAATATCACTTCAATTGCAGGTTCATCTTCATCCCAAGAGACAGAGTCATAAATTCAATCCGTTGTCACTTCCTAAGGATCTGCCCGACTGGGACTGGCGGCACGGCTGCATCCCCTCGCAGAAGATGGAGCTGTTTGCAGTTCTGTGCATAGAAACCAGCCACTACGTAGCTTTTGTGAAGTATGGCAGGGATGACTCTGCCTGGCTTTTCTTCGACAGCATGGCAGATCGGGATGGTAGAGCTTCTATTTATTCTGTTAATTTTCTCTGAATTTTTTTAAGTATTTTCAATTTCAGTAACTATTTCTTAAAGTAATGGGGATGTTAATAGCATTTAACTTGGAGTACTGGTTGCTGGGATACTAAGCTTGGCCCAGCCTTACCTCAGCACATTGAATTCATGGCAGCTACTGATTTCCATAATCTGAATTTCACCTAAATTGGATACCTGACTAAGTAGATGGTACAGAAGCAACTGCAGAAATTTTCTAGCTGCTCTCCTTATACATTTTCCTACGCTTTGCAAATTTGGCAGAAAGAATTAATTTTAAATAATCAACTGCTGAAATGTGTTTTCAGTCTATATTTAACTGGATGTACATGATTATCAGACAGTATGCAAATATTTTTATTGCTTTTTCTTAAATGACTTACTGTAGATGTCTTTAGAATAAAAGAAGTAGTCACACATTACAACATCTATGCCATTCCTTTGAATCTCTTTAGAGTTATCTGTGGAAAATTGTTACCCTGTAATAATACAAATGTCAGTAAAACAAGTGTTCTCTTAGATACTGCTATTTAAACAGATACTGTTTAAATAAGGGCTCTGTTCAATTCTGGTGCCTGAGAAAAACCGTAATAGATGAAGTGTCAAACTCATAGTAACAATTTTTGCATGAAGAATTCTCGAACCCCTCTGTTACAGTGTGATTTGGCAGGGAGAGAAGAATTTTTCCTCCTGTTGAAAACGAAACTGCTACTGGATTAAAGTATATCTTATACCAACCAGAAAACAATCAAGCTTTGTTTCAGAGTGTTTGAAAAGTGTATGACTGAGGTCTGTAAAGAACCGCTTTAATTCAGGAATTTAGATCACATGAGATGCTGGATGTATCTCCTGCTGATCTTAGGGGGTGTTTTTTGTTTCACAAATATTTTTCTTTAGCTTTTCTTCATAAGTTAAAAATGTCTGCTGGGAACTGTGAGATGGATGTCCATTCTTGTGTTGTTTGAATTTGCTCAATTTTATGTGGAAAATGAGCAGGAGAAAACTCTGCCTTGGTCTTGCAAGTCAGGTACAGACATGGTTTGTAAATTGATCAGCCATTGCCATTTGTCATGTTATAACAAACTCAGTAGCGTTTGAGGTGGATTTTATATTCAGGTCAAAATCATACAGAATTTTTAGTGTTAATGAAAACCCAAAGTTCTCATTGTTTTTTTGTGATGTTTGTGTTGGTGTGGTTTGCTAGTAAACACTGCAAGCTATTCTGACACTAATTGTGATTTCTTGAGCAATACACTTTTTATAGAAGTTTACCCTGCAGTAGTCCAGAGGGGCATATTTAAGTGCTTTTAGAAGGTGTTTTCAAGAATTGGTGATGCTGTCATAACTAAAGTACATTATAAACAGCAAATATATAGAGATGCTATCCTAATCTATTTCTCCTTCTTTCCTTCTGGTTTAAAAGGAGGTCAGAATGGCTTTAACATTCCACAAGTTACCCCATGTCCAGAAGTTGGTGAATACCTGAAGATGTCTCTAGAAGAATTACACTCACTGGATTCCAGGAAAATCCAAGGCTGTGCACGAAGACTGCTGTGTGATGCTTATATGTGCATGTATCAAAGTCCAACGATGAGTTTATACAAATGAACAGGGATCTCTGCAAAACTGGAGAAACAGTCCGGGGTCGCCGACTGTTGTTTGCTGCATTCTGGGTTAGTTTCAATGCAACCGTTGCTGGCAATGGAAGAAGTTGACTGACAGCAGAAGGATTTACTCTTCCAAAAACTACACATGGAGTTCTGTAACTGAAGTATTTAAGCATTTTGCACTCTAGGAAGTGTGCTTGTGTGTGTTTGTTTTATAAACAAAGTTAAGTTACTAAAACTTAAAGCTTTAAGTGCATTGATTATATACAGGCTTTTTTAAAATGTAAAATTATATCAGGAGAAATCTCTTTAGGCCATTGGGAATGTAAGGATACACAGTGTGCTTGCTCAGTGCATGTCTGTGGACAGGGATGATGGTTCTCATGTGTTTCTTTACCCCCACCCTGTCACCCCACCATTGATCTTTTTAGTACCACAGATTCTTTTCTCAAAGAGATAATAACTTCAGTTTTAGTAAGACAAATTTTAGACTTTTCATGGCATATTAATTTTGTTCTGTTATCTGCTGCATTCTTTTCAGTTCCAAAAATTAACATTCATTTAAAGATCTGAATTCCTGTCTTGTGAAAAGCACACAGACTTGCTGTGTTGTTAACTTTCAATTTTTGGAGGGGAAAAACAGGAGGAAAAGAGGTTATTAAGGGGAAGTATAATTGCTGAAATATAAAATTAGCAATGAAAGTTAACAGATGTCTTTTTCTAAGTGTCTATTTTTAAAGAAACAAAGCAGTCTGGAACAGAACAGCAACTATACACAAATGATTCCAGGACAAAACAATAAAACAGTGGATTGCCTCAGGGAATGTTACTGAAGTGGATTCTAGTCCTTGCTAAACAGAACTAACTTTTCTACAGTACATTAAGCTACTGCCTGGGAATATGTTATGCATTTGACTCTTCATTTCAGGATTACTAATATTAGAAAAGACTCTTAAGAATCTCTGCCTGGAAAGATGAAACTATAAATAAAGGTAGATCAGAGTTCTACTGTATACCAAGTACCTGATGAAAACTAGCTTGAAAAGCTGCAAAACCTGTGTTCATGTAAAATACTGTAGTTTGAAGTCTCTTGGTTTCTGTTTGCAATGAAATACTGTTGTATTAGTTGCCTTTTAGCTACTTCTGTCTACACTGACTAGCAAACATGCAACTATATATTTACAGTACCATCTGGTTGTACAAATTGCATATATATGAAATGTACATTTTCAACTCTTAAGATGTTTTATATGGAAACTTCCTTTTGGGGATCAAGTCTATAGAAGTGGAGAGAAAATATAACCGAGGAAAAGCCACTTTGAAAAAGCCACTGTTTTAAAAACAATGGAGACTGATCCCTTATTGTAGAAAATGTGGTTACTTTGTTTTTCCTGGAAAACCTATAATCTTTCTTTGGGACACACTACCACAGGACAGTACTAGAGAGAGGTTTGAAAACTGCTTCAAGGACTAATTGTGTAAAGAAATGGGTGCTGAGGGGGTTGATCTGTTCTATTAGCTGTTGCATGAAGTGTGCTCTTATTTTTTCCACTTTCAAGAGCAACAAAGTTATTAGAAGTGTCACTGTTGCTTTTGCCTCTAAGAGTCTCCCGGCTTTCTTGTTCCCTTGCCTTATTTATCTGGGCTGTGCTCCTTGGCAAAACTCTCTTTCCTTTCAGTACTACCCTGAGCTTTTGACCTCTTTATCTCCTGGAAAAATTCAGTGAAGCTTTAGATGATGGATTCTATAACCATCTATTAATGGATTGGTTATTGTCCATGGGCACTTCCTCTCCTACATCCCATCCTGTTCTGGGACAGCAGCTTGGATGTGTTGGCAAAGATGCCACAGGAGTATCTTGTAGGTAAAGAGAGCAGGCCTTGGCTCGGCAGCTTGTGTTCATTAATGTGAACCAGAGACCATGTGTGTCGTTCAAGCAGAAGGTGTGGTAGCCCACCCTTGGCTGTGCATTGAAGAGAAAGACTGGCCACAGCCTCTGGGCCCATCTAGTAATGTTTTTAGAGCTGTTTGCAAAGCAAAGTCTGAGAGATCTTGCAAAAAAAAAAAAAAAAAAAAAGGCAATAGTTTTACAACAGACACAACTCACTTTCTACGAGGTTTGAGCTCCTGTTTGATCCCTTCCCAGCCCCACCGTCTCTCTCAACCTGAAAGGAGGTGCAGTAATGTCATGTCTTCCACTGGTGTCATCTTTCCCACATCCCCAGCCCTATTACATACAGTTACCTCTTCCTGCCTGAACTTGGAGAACAGCCTTGGACTTGCTATGGCCAGAGGAGAGAAGTGGAATGGGCAGCCATATTAAAGTTTGCTAGATGAATCATCTTGTAGCAAAATACCCACTCTTTACAACTGCAAATATCCAAGAATCCCAGTTTTTCAGGATACATACTCCATTAGAAGAAGTTTGGCTTCTTACCTCCAATTTTCTGGACTTTCACTGGCAAGGGAAAAAAAGTTGTGTGAACTCTTTCCGTGGGACACGGAGGGAACATTAATTACTGTGCATTTGGTGACAAATACTGCTTTTGGAAAGGCAGGCAGTGCTTTGCAGCCTGCATTTTGTACTATAGATCATTGCAAAGCAGTAAATAGTTTTGCAAACAGTGTATGATTATATGGTTAGTTTACTGCTCACCAGTTACGAGGGCAGAGATGTCTTTTATTGCGTTAAAAGTTTTGACAATTGAGTCTTCTTTTCTTCCTTTAATCTAAAAAGTATTGCTGTATGATGTACTGCACTGAACTGGAGGTGATCTGGCAGTGTAAATGAAATGTTATAGAAACTAACCCCAATTTTATTTCCTTTCTCAGGAACTACTGTTCAGACACAGAAATGATTTCACTGTGAAAGGAAACCTGTAAAATAATTTATATACAAGGGTAAGAAAGTTTGGGTTTTTTAGCCTTCAGCACGTATTTGTAGGGGAATTGAATAAGCTATTTTAAAGCCTGCATTTTAAGTATCTGCTGCTCATAAATGTAATGCCCAAAGATTCAAGTGACTAAGCACCCAATATTTATGTTTTTTGGTGCTTTTGGAAAACTCCCAATCAGTTTTTCTCTCTCTCTTTGTTTTTATGTAGTGAATGTCCCCAAAAATTGATAGCACTTAAGTCATTGATTCATGGTTTGGCTCATAAGTACTCCTGACAATGGCCTTAACCTGAGAGTAGGAAAACACATAGACAAAATGGTTCCTGACAACCTGTAAAAATGTAAAGTTTCATAGTATATAATCTTTCATAACTGGGGAGAAAACCTGCACCCCTATACAACTTGCTTGCTCTGCTAAAGATTTTTCGAACTAGGGGTTTAAGATGGAACAAATCACTGTGCCACTAAATGCTTGCTTATTTTGAACATAGTAAAGAGAGAAGGTGTTAGTTAAAGGTGATGCCTTACACATTACTAAAGCAAACAAACGAAAACCATCAAAACCCCACCCAACCACACCCACCATAAGTTTCATCAGAATGCTTGTTTTTGGGTGGGGGAGATAACTGGAAGAAAAAAATACAAAATATCTATGTTCAGCAAAGATCTTTCTAATATCTGTGATACTGGCTCCGTGCTCTAGAAAACTGTGGTACTGTGTTGTACTAAACAGCCTGTGAGATTCTCATTTTAAGCAAGTACTATGTGTAACAAGAATTAATCATAAATGGTTCATTTCAATGCACTTATTTTTCTCGTGCACTTTATATTGCACTGACTCGCTGAACGTGCTCACCATGCTCCTAAGGATGGCCTGCTCCACACCATCCTGAGGCACACTGCTGCACTCTGGAACGGTGTGGTTGTGAACTGAACTGGTGTAAAAAGCAGCTTGAAAGCTTTGTGTATTTCTACCACTGTTACAAAGCATGTTTTTATCTGTTCTTGATGTTTTGCTAAATAAACATCCCATGTTTTGTGCACAAATAGTCTCTTAAACTTACAAAGGCTGTGTCCAAGAAGGCATTAGGGAAACAAACCCTTGGATCAGGTTGCCCTCAACTAGCCTTAACTTTTTTCTTTTTTTCTCCAATGGTAGAGCTGAATGAGCTGCTGCTGGAAAGGAATGTACCTTGTGCTCTTTCTGTATTAATATTAATTAAAAATAATTGTTCTTATGGCTCTATTCATTTCTTTGGGGCTTGGAGTTTTGGGAGTTCCATGAGAAAGAAGGAATACAGTGGTGAACTAACTTGTTTTGCATACTTACAGAAGGGTTTATGTTTATACATTTCTGTATAGTCCCTCTTTGGCATTTCTAGAAAACCTGGGAATTGTCTTAGAATACTACTTGTGTCATACCAGTTAGTACCTGGTGCTGTAAGGAAAACCTACTGAAAAGTGCCTGTAGCTCCCTGGAGTTTGTCTGGGGAGGGGGGGAGAAATGGCTTTATTTTTAAATGCTTACAGCACCTTACCAGTCCTAGTGAGCAGCTCCTCCCGGGACAATGCTGTAGGTCCATCAGTGCTGAACCCACAGCTCCCAGTTTACATACACTTTCTATAGAGAAAAGTACTGCTATCCAGTATTTCTAGGTTTCTTTTTTTAATTACTTTATTTTCCTGAGTATAATAATAATGAAAAAAGTTCTATTTGGTCCTGTAAAAGGAATGTATTTTTAAAATCTCTTATTGGATATACTTAAACACTTGGAAAAGTAGCTGCAAAAGATATTTTCAGGAAATACCTACTCCTGCAGAGGAAAGGGTCGAGTTGTTTCTCAGTGTTTAATTTGCGATGAGATTGTTGTTTGCTTCCCGCGCTCGGCCACACGAGGGCAGTGCGGGCGGCGGCGGTGCGTGCAGCCCGGTCCCCGCAGCCCGGTCCCCGCAGCCCGGTCCCCGCAGCCGTGCCGGGCTCTGGGACTGCTCAGGGCCTGCTGGGACCAGGGGCATGTAAAGCTTGCGCAGGTTTGTGCCTGTCACGTCAGGCAGGGCGGCAATTCCGCGGTGCTGCAGCCCGCGGAGCGGGGCCGGAGCTGCCCGAGCATCCCGCGGCTGCACAGGCTGCTCCCATCCAGCAGCGCTGGGCACAGGGCAGAGCTGCCACCCGGGCACCTCCCAAAGCGCCCACGCAAAGGGCACCTCTGTCTGAGCGACTAAAGCAGATACTCCTGGGAGAGACGCAAAATGCCACGGAAATCCTGAGGCGATCACAGCCCTTAGTGGAAGGTGATGAAAACTATAAGCAGTGTGATTGCAGCAGCAGATTTTCACACCCAAAGCTTTCATGTAAAACAAAATGTCCCAGAGAAAAGCCCAGCCCTTCAGGTGCTTCATGAGGACAGTGGTGCGGGTGCTGACCCTGGTGGTGTGGCACTGCACGGTTTTAAGGACAAAACCAAAACCACCACCAAAAAACATACTGCATTTTGTGGCCCTAGCAGTCAGGCTTTGCAGCTGATTGACCTGTGTATACAGAAAATTGATAGTGGTTATTGTTATTAATTGATCGATGTTATCAATTCATTAATTGAAGAAAAAAATCGAAGTTTTTCTGAGTCTAGCTTATTCACTATATGTATTAATAACTGAGGACTGAACTAGTTCCCCATGTGTGTTTTCCCTCTCTGGATATGGCTGGCTCCCTGTGGCCTCACTTGGTTGCTGCTGTGCTATCTGGCAGCTGTGAAGCCACAGGTTGCCCCTGGCCTGGTTTGGCACTGTCCCAGTGCGTGAGCCACAGCCTCAGAGGGGTTGGGCTGGCCACCTTGCCCACCTCATGGTGCCAGCCTGTCCCTGCAGGAGGAGCTGCCACCTGCTCTGACCAGCAAGGCAGCTCTGGCCTCACCACAGGCCCTGCAAACCTCCTGCCTTTAGGTTTAATCTTGGGGAAGATTCTTTTTCCAGCCTTTTCATTTTTCAGCCCTATTCCATGAAGCAAAGACACATGTGGGAATGTAAGGATAATTGTATATATGTTACACAGTAATTTCTTTTTAAACAGGATATAAATTGGCTGGATTTACCTTCATTTTCTAACAAGACCAGTTTTTCTATGGTAGCGCTCATGTGTGAAGATGCTATTCACTAAGTAGCATCTCACATTCCACACTGCATGTGGGTGTTTGGGTTTTTTTAATCATGCAAATTTCCCACCCATCAAAGTAATTTGCAAAGGTAATTTTGTTTTTACTCATCTATTACAATAAATCAATGAATAAATAATAATGCAGCAATTAAATGTATAACGAGATGGGCAACAAGTATTAATAAATGCAGAGCTAGTTGCCCAAAGGAGAACAGACTTCCCCTCTCTTCTTACAAGTCAGGTAATGATCTTTGTATGATCGAGAAACAAGCAGCTGCTAAACTTGTAAATGAAACCAAGGGATATATGAGTTCACACTATAATGCTGTTCTTCAGCCTCATTATTATTGTTACATTATCGGTTCTTCTGTGACTTTTCCTCTCAATATTTAAAGACAGGGAGGGGATACACAATTATTTTTAAACATCCTTCTGCCAAATGACTGACTGAGTAAACCCAACCATGTTGCTGAGGATTTGGCTCCATTCAATGACCTACCCATACAGCACAGCTGAGTTTTAACCAGCAGAGCTATTACAAAATCAGTGTTGATCTTCAGGATAATTCAAAAGAAAATTTTGAAATTTCTTGAGGGATAGAAGTTCCTTTAAAAAAAAAAAATCAGCATGATTAAATATCTAATCTGAACAAAATTATAATAGCGGGGTATAAACTAGTGTATCTTCTAATTTCAAATATAGCTGTGAATTGTAATATCACTGCTGCTCTCCGTAGCTGATACTGCCATAAAGAAAAAGCAGAATGATCTTAATACCTTTTTGCCCCTGAATTCTTCCTGCTGTAGTAGGTATGCTTGGGAATGCTTTCTATTTCTTCAATTTTCATCCTCAATACTTTTCCCTATTCAGAATTATTTGTCAGAAAGATACCATTTCATTGGAAAACATTTTATTTCTTTCTTCAATAGCCTCACCAGTGTCATTTTACTCTCTTTCCCAGAAGTGTGCTCATGCTCTCCATCTGTGTCACCTCTCCATGTAGGCTTTACCACCTGAGATCACATTATTCAAAAAAAAAGGAATGTTTGATACATTTGGTTTTGCCCCAGTCTGAGCTGCCTCTGACACACCGTTAACATGGGGCTGAGGAGATACAGCATTGTTCAGAATATCAAGTTTTTTATATAGAACTTTCTCACATTTAGAAGAGTACGGGTTTCCCTCCCCGCCCCTCATATGGCTTGAGAATTTCAAGGGCAGCAGTTGGCAGAGAATTCAATGAAGCTACAGTGGTTGATTTATTGTAATAGATGGCAGGAAACAGAATTATCTTAGCAAATTAGTTCGGCTGATAGGAAAGCTGGCCAGGAGATAAGAGGCAGTGCTGATGTCTGACCTGACCTGCACATGCTTCTGGCGGAGTTTCACCAATTCACAGCTGAGGATGAGTCTCTACACTTGCCACTTGACAGAGAGTGCTCAGGAAGAACAAACAAGCCCCGATGTGGGCAGGAGCTGCACGCAGTACGCTCCCTGGAAGCACCGTCCTTGAGATTGTGCAGCCGCCCTGTAGTGTCTGAGTAAGGTGAGAAATATTAGCTGACCCATTAATCATTTCTATACATTTCAGCCACTCAGCGGGAGGCTGTTTCACAGAAGCTGGACAAGTGATTCAGCTTGCATATTGCAGTCACAGAAGTTCAACTGTCTTTATCAACCATAATGAAGTGATTTCTTTGGCTTTACACGGCTGCACCTCCCTGGCTCTTTAAAGCCCAGCAGCGGCATGAGGGGACCTATGGCTGTCAGGTGACCTATGAAGGTTTTGCTAAAGGTACATAGTCTCATAAGCATCTTTCATGCAGACAAAAGCAAAGGCATCCCACTCTCCCCCAACACTGTCTACTCCCACTTCTCCTGTTTATGCTGGAGAAAACAGAACTCTCACAGCCTTCAGTAAGTTCACAGTACATGCTATTTAGCACTGAATGCAGCTGTTTCTGCAGCAGTGCACAGAAGCTATTTAAAACCAGGCAGAAAAAAGGATATATGCAGATTTAAAAGACTCATATTTGAGAGGAATTTAGTTTGAGCATTGTCATTAACTGCAGGCACATGTATGTGTGCATGTGTGCATGTGTGCAGGTGTGCTCATGTGGTTGAGAAGAGGGCACAGTGGACGCAATAACTTGCTTGCCATACTTCATCCATACTTCATCTTGCTGTAGCTCCATGGAGTACAATAGCAAGGGTGGGAACTGCAGGACAAAAGCCTTCAGATGACATTATTGGTGCATTGCTCTACAAGGTTTTCAGAAGACATCTTTTAACGGGGCATGAGATGTGCCTTTGACTTTATGTTGGGCTGCTGAGGAAGGCATGAACAATTTTTCAGTGCAAACTGTAGCTTTTCCAGCAGAACCCAGAGGATCCCCCTCTGGAAACCGACAGTTTTAATATCGTTCATCCTTTAGAAGCAATTGTCTCCCATGCCCTGGGACACTCATACTTTGGTCAGAGCTAACTCTGACCTAACAGACAAAAATTTTGGAGTTTAGTGGTGCAGTTGATTTTATGTGCCAAGTCCCCACTAATCTCAAAAGGGCAGAGTTGTAGAAGAGAAGAATACATGGGAGTCCTGATCCCTGCAGATATTGGTGTCAGTGGGTGGGCAAAGCCTTGACACATGTGGGCCACCTGGATTAGTGTATTTATCAGCAGTGTGTTGGAATGAGTTTTGCACTCGTTTGGTTAGTGGCATTCATCCTGTCTTTGCAGAGGCCAGGAATCCTGCTAAGCTCCTACAGCCAGAACCAACAACCACCTCTTAGTTCTCATGACAAGTGTGGGGAAATTAAATTATAAACATGGAGAGAAATACAATGATAAACATTGAGGGGAGGGGAATGAACCCTTTCTGCAAGGTAAGAACTCAGTGATAAATAGATCTGTGCATATTTCCCAGCCTCATTCCTCACTTGCCAAGTCTGATGCTATTTTCATTAGGCCATGTTACCATACATGTCATTTTATACAAAGGTGCAGTATATCACAACTGGAGGTTGAGGTGCTTGTAGTGAACACAAATGAGCTTGTAATGGTCCATCTGCTTTGATTTTATTTAGTGATCCCTCAAGGGCTGGGAGCTAGAGTGAGAATAACAATGCTTCAACCCATCTGCTATTGTAGTACCAGCTCCAGTTGAATTATCACATGTTCTGAGTGGCTGGCATATGCTGTGACATAAAGCCACAAGAAAGTGTTGCTCTCCAGCTGTTGTGTTGACAAATACTTTTCAGCCAGTCATTAAGTTCAGCTCAATAACTAGGGGGAAGCTGTAGCTAAAAGTTGATTATTATTTTATTTTAAGCATTAGAAATCACTAGCATAATATATTTTATTTAAAACTGTGTCACCAAGGGCACACGTTGTATATGAGCTCTAACAATAAAAAATTCTCTGTGATGCCCATAAATTTTTGTGTTATAGGATTGGATGGGCATCTCTGTAGCTGACAGTGTAAATCTTAGTAATGAGACTATGGCTAACCTTGTTTAAGCAGCAGTACCTCTGAAGCTGTGTATGTATAAACTTGCTGGCTTAGTGGTGTTATGGACCATGAATTGCCTCAGAAAGAGATTGTGATCTGAGGCCCCATGCAGTGATGGATAACTGGATTGTCTTTAAATTGAGGAGAAAAGCAAGGAGAGACCCACACAGAGACATGTATTGTGTGGATGCAACAGGTTCAGATGCCTCATCTGGCATTGCATCTCATCTGGGCTGTAAAGTGTGATTGCTAAAAGTAGCAAACTTATCTGGCCTTTACTCCCTCTTCTATAGTTGGTGGTCTGCTGAAGAGTTCAGGACACTCTGGAGACACTCTGGAGACACCCTAATTCATGCCCACACAGAACACTTGTCTCAGAGCAGTCTTAGAAGAGTGTTTGTGGCTTTCTGTTGACAATAGTCAGATTGTCCCCTTCTCCTTCCTGTCTCTACCCTGTCCTCTCAGGGCTGCTCTGTGTATGGGATCCACCACTGTGTCTGGGAACAAATAAAAGGCAATTCCCACAGACTCAAAGGCTGATATACAGCCAGATGCATGTAAGAGGGGTGAGGTCCCCTGCCCATGCTGATGTCCTCTCTTTCTGCAGATAATGTCTCGAGAAATGGTGTGCGCTCCTTTTGGGCACTGCCCACCATCCAGGAGACACATGTTCAATGAGAACAGAATAAATTAACTCTATTCTTGATAGTCAAAAACACTCCCTGAAATTCTCATCCCTACTCTGAGCCATCCCTGCCGCGGGTGGGGAAGGGGTTGGAGAGGGGTTACAAGCAGAAGACTGAAGATGGTGTCGAGCCCTGAGTGCTGCCACAGCCCAGGACGGCTGGGCAGGCTCTCTGGAGCGTGGATGGCTCTTGTGCACTTCTGTTACCCATTGCATTAGGGATTCAATTCTTAAATACGACTTACGCTTGTATTTTGCCTCAGAAAAACAATAGGCACTGTTCATACTGAAGCATTTCACTTCTAGAGGTTTATATTTCCTATTGTACCCAAAGACCTGTGGGTGCCAGCTGTCACTGGTGCTGCCATTGTATTATGATCCCCTGGCTAGTGCAGGAATTGTTGATTACGTTGCCTTTTGAATCAGTTGATTACCATGAATAATAGGCCAAAAAGGCTGTCAGCATTTTGACTTTAACTGTTACAATTAATTATGGGTTTAATTAGCATATATGTCTAGCAGTAGAGAATATAATACTTCATGGGTAACAGATGATCCTGCAGCTGTAACATAAAGTGTGATACAGGTTGGGGTACAGATAGTTATTAATAAATGGCTTCTATTGTTTGAGGTTCTTATTTATACAAATTAGTGGGCACGACATAATCAACCCAAACTGTATAATTTATAATAATTGATTTCATTTTGACTGACCACCAGTCGGCCTACTACATGCCCTCAGAAGAAAAATAGCCCTATTAGGATAAGTTTAATCCTAAACATAGCTAATGAATCCTATTACTTTAAGGTCATATTTGAAGCTTTTGTTAATTGTCAGAACCATTTTAAATTGATTAGAGTTAAATTAAATCAATGTAATGTTTAGAAAAACAATATTTCTAATGGATGAGGCCAAGCTGACCTCAAATAAACATATTTATCAACCGATTTCAGTGAATGAGAAGGCTAGCAGCTGGGCTCATAATTCATGATTGTCTATAATATGGGAAATGTCACTATCTAGGCCATTAATTATGTCAGGTAATAAATCTGTTGCTCACAGTTGAGCATTTGCCAGTTGGGGTAACAATCCCCTCAGCAAGGTTATGATGTTTGGAGACTCTCTCCTCACCTAAAGCCACATTTTACAGCAGCAGAACAACTGCATGAAACTTTACTGGGAATGAATGTGGTGTTTTCATAACTGTCCCTTACCTGACAACATGCCAGAGTGTGATAACTTCATACAGAAGCATCGTTTGAAGTAACAAGGGTGTTCTGTGAGGAAAAACTTTGGCTTCACTATGTAATAATATTTCCCAAGCTGGAGATGTGAACACCTATCAATAGTTCTTTACAGACCACAACTAAGTGACTGATTTCAGTAAATAGATTGTGTGCCAAAACGTATAATGATAATAGAAATAATTGTTTTGTGAAAGCTTGAGAGTGTGAGAATGGGTTGACATGAACTAGGCTACATAATGATTCACAGGTAATGACGGGTACAGTTTAATACAACAGGATATAGGAAAAATGATACACAGAAGAAGGATCAGTTTAAGGTTAATCATGCTTTCAGTAGCTTAGGAAAATGTCTGGCATTATTGCAGACAAGTGACAAAAAACATCTGTTCCCTCTTCAATATTTTGTCAAAGAAAACCAACAAAGATAAACCAATTTTCATAAAGAAAGGGTGAGAAAGCAGTATAAAAATGGCATCAGGGTAAATAGAGAGAGAAAAATTCTCTTTTATATAGTACTATCACAGAAGAAAAGACAGTATAAGTAATGTAATACAATATTTCTATTGAAAAAGAGCATGATGGGTGATGAAAAGTTCACTAAATTAAAAAGAATCTGAAGCAGATCAAAAAGATCCCTCCCATTTTTTGGGGGGTGCTTTACTTATCCCCTAGGCCTAACCTTTCCATGTTGCAGGTCAATACGGAATGCTGTGTTCTGGTCAGCTTGCTAAAGCGACACTGTGTGTCTTAGAAAGGCTAAAGCCAAGTCTCAGTCCCACATTTGCTCTCCCCTGATGGCAAATACTTCAGTTCAAGCAGTTCAGCTTCCCTCGTCTTTGGGGGCTGCCCTGCCTGTGTGTCTGCTGTGCAAAGAGCTGCTCAGCCACCACTGCTGATGCAGTCGAGCGCAATTCATCACAGGGGGTAAAATCCAGCTCTGCCTTCTGTTTGGGCTAGACTCTTACGTTAAGCTATTTGTGTTACTGAGAATGAAACAAGCATAGTGAAAGAGAAATTTACCCTAACACACACAAACTTCATTTACAGTGGGCTGAAGCTGCCACTTGACTTCAAATCTCTGGCAGGCCCTTCGCAGATACTACTTGCAATTAAGCATTTAAATAAAAATTGGTTCCATTTGTATATAACTTATCAGCAGGTTTGTAGGAATATGAGAAAATCAGACCCTCAGCTGTGAAACACTGCACTGGAGAGAAGCTTTAGGATATTAAGACAATATGTGTGTGAGAAAAAAATAAGAGACTGTTTATATGGGTGTATATAATTACTATTTCATTTCTTGGGTAAAAGCTCTGTGTGTGTCTGTGTGTGTGTGTGTATGCCCTTTTCTTTATGGCAAGGAAAATTGTTCTTCTAACCTGTCTTCAAAATGTAATAACTTTACTTGCAACCAACCACTGTAGACCTGGACTGGACTCTGAATTATTACTGTGAGTTGAAACATTTCTTTAACAAAACTGAGTCCTTTAATATCCCCCATCTCTGTTATTAGATGGACGAATGAATTTTACTTTGAACATAACATGTGGCATTGTCTGAAAATTGCCGGTATGAACTGAAGTTGGCAGGTATTTTCTTGCTCCCCTCGTCAGTGATTGCCATTTATTATATGTTGCACCTTTATCTGTCAAATACCGCAGAGCGCTATATTGATTTGTGTCTGCCGCAAAGCAAAGGTCACTTTGATCAACATACTACAAAACCAGAAAAAGTAGGGTTCTGACATTTCATTACCTGGGAAAAAAAGGACTAAAATAAATAAGAATATGTTTGAGAACAGAGCACTTCAATATCACAGTGTGCAGTAACTGTAATTAACAAAAGAACTGCTCTATTGAGGTTAAAGAGAAAAAAGAGAAGGCAGGTTTTCTTCCAGGGACTATTCTTTACATGACTGATTCTGTAACATTACAGCTGTGATCTTACTGAAGGGTTACATTCATTACAAATCAAATACGTTTTCTTCTCAGATTCAGACTTTTAATAAGCAGTAAAACTCGGCAACTCTTTAGGAATCATGCAAGATTTAGAAAACTTTTAATTTAGACTAAAAGCCCTAATGAGACTGGGGAATTTTGGTGCTATACCCAGATGAAGACATGGTTCCTACCTTAGGAATGCAGTCTGAAGAGATAAAACAAGTCACAGAAGAAAGAACTGGCCCCACTGCGACATGCTGCGTGCCCCAGGTCCACAAGGAGTGAAAGGCAGAGCCTGAAATTCAATCCATCTCTCCATTTTCTAATTCCAGTTCCCAAGAACTTGGTTGTCTTTCAGATCTAGCTCAGAGAAGTTTGGAAGGAAAGTGGTGTTGCAGGTGATCTAGTCTTCCTTGAGGCCCTGTGTCTATTGGGCACCCCCTACATATTGCTTCACAGGGATCAGCAGACACTTCTTTGTATTGTGTAAATAAAACAGGACCAACAAGTCTGTGGAAACTTTTCACTCTTGCAGAAACCCCTTTTTTACATCTTGGAAATCTGCTTTTGAAATCAGTGTTGTCCCCCATCCCTTTCCCAGTAGATGCTGCAAAAAACCCCTGTCATTTTTTTCATAAAGCACCTAGTTTTCCTAACACACCTCATAATTTTGCATGTTTTCTTTCCCATGCAGCACCCTGACGCCCTCAAGCTGGATCTGGTCATTCACATCCCTGGTCTTTCTAAACACAAAAATGAACGCGTGGTCTCACTAGTCCTACTGCTCTCCCTGAACCCAGGCTACAAAGTGGCTGCTCTCCTGTCATTACTGCTGGGAAGTTTTCTTTTTGCTGGCTTCAGGCACAGTGCTGTTCTTCACCTGAAGGCACATTTGCATTGGAACAGAGCGAGCACTTACACCTGAGAGCTCTGCTATACTTCCGAGCAGTGGGGTGCACACCACAGCTTGCACAGCATATGGCACTGCTTACCACGTCAATAACAAAGTCTGAATAATGCAATTCTTGATTGTAATTATCTTTTATTATTATCCAGGGTCATTCCCGGCCTCTTCATCCTTTCATCTCATGTGGAATTTTGGGCTTCCTTATTAATTAAATAGCCAGTATGATTGAATTAGCCAATTAGCTCTGCCTGAAGGGATGAGCGCTGATCCAAACAAAGGGCTGGATTCCACAAACTTGTTGCTGTGAGGGAGAGTCTTGCAGGGAGCTGGCTGGCAATAGCAGGCTCGTAGGACTTGGCAAATTTGATCCCAGTTAATTTGCAATTATTAGACCAGGTAAAAATTTCCATTTGGATGCCTTCCTGCTAGGAAAGTACTGCTTATCAAGCATGAAACTTTCCATGGGGTTGTTTGATTTTATTAAAAATAATGTGTTTGAAAAAAATGAGATGATGTTATATAATGTTCTCCTGTAATAATTTTTGCTCAGATTCGTATTGTAACTTAAGATATGTAAAGTTTAAATTGAAAATGGGAACAAATCTTTTTAACAGTAAGAGAGGAGTCCTGACTGTCCTAGGTATTGGAAGAGTATTGCCATAAAATCCTGTATCACAGAACATGTCCCACTAATAAAAAAATTAGACTCTGTGTTCAACAGTTATTTCAGCAAGACAATGGATGTTTCCTAATCCTAAACCACAGATTAAAATCCCACGGGGCAACAGGGCTATGCATCTCCTAAGTATCTGTGCCTGAAAGGCACATTGGAAATGTATGCAAATGCAGCTCATCTCTATCCTGCTCCACTGTTCTCACTCCCTTTTTTCCTCCCTTTATCTTGACATGTTTACTATTTCTTCTACACTGTGCTTCACTGAATAGCAGATCAAACTTCAAAGCAACTTTTAGTTTGAAATTTGTTTCCAAGCTCCTAAGCTATTCTTTTTCTGACAGCAGTGGATAAGAAATTGTCACTACCACTGGTGACATGTCATCGGGAGATACAGGAATAACAGATGGGCAGCAGTGAGATAACAGGAAGCAACTTCTTTAAAAGATTGTGTTGACATCACCAACTATGAGAGCAGAGGTAGAATGACCCCCAGAAGGGAATCCAATCCTCTCAGCTCTTTCTGACTCACAGGTGGTTTTTTTCTTATTTATGTCTGTACACAGATCATATTGGATTTTAAATCGTTTGAAGTCTTAAAACAGCTATGTTAGAATGAATAGTAACTAATTATAGAGATTAAGAAAAAGACGAATGGATTTAGCCACTAACTTCAGCGTTTTAAATGAAACCACTAAAAAGATAAAATTATCATAAGTGATAAAATCATTGCTGATGTAACTGGCATAACTGAATGCCATTAATAAGAGTCAGGAATCCTTGATTGCAACACGAGATCAATGGGTTATGACATTTTAATGTCAGGCTGAAGGATCTTTCTAAATGAAGAATGATTAATTATGACTCCCCAAAAGTCATTATCAGCATATCTAGGTGACTCTTGACACCAACTATACATAACAGCCATTACAGTATGTCAAAATTCTTTGCTTTGGGTGGGTGGCCATGGTTTCTGAGGAAATTAATTGTTCTGATTACTGCAAGATATTATAGTATATTGCATAAAACAAAATAGAGCCTGGTATCTACAAGGAAAGCACTGCAGAGGCCAAGAAATGACAGTAATTTTTTATCCCTTAGTGCATTTTGTATCTAACAGATGGTCCACAAGACTATAAGAAACCTGTTCTTTCTGATGGCAGTAGGAAAATTATATAAAACTCAACATGGTCTTCATTTTCAGCGCTTTATAAAAGTCTATGGATTTTTTTTCCAAACCAGGAATGACACAGACCCATAGAAGAACAGATTTCTCGATTTCAAAGTGAGCTGCATTATTGCTAATTACTTTTGAAAATCCCCTGCTATGCTGCACTTCATATTTTAAATTTTAAAAATATGTGACAGTATTTTATTTATAGTACATTTCAGTCCAGCTCAAAGTTTTCCTCCAGGGTGTGAACTCCATTGTGTAAAATGGTTGTCCATGTGTAACATGGACACCGTCATGGAGAGGATGTTAGTGCAGGGCATTGTTATGGTAATAAAATCATGCCTGAACTATCCAGCCCAATACCCTTCTGCACTGAGCACTTTCAAAAGAAGCTGATATCAGAAAAGAAACTGCTAAATATAATTCTTAATAATTTTAAAAGGGTATATTAAATGGGGTCCTTAATACATGGTGTTTTATTGTCTCCTTCAGAATTCCTGGAAAAGCTCTGAGCCACTGAAGGAAAATCAGTCCCAGCAGGAACTTTTGCCACAAGGTCTGACACAGTGAAAAGAAAATATCCAGGAAGAGAGAGATTTATCTGGGGAGGCAGAACACCCAGCTGCCCTCTACTACTAGCTTCTGAATCACTAGATGTAGGATATATAGGATTTCAAACAGACATTTCAAATGGTTTCAAATCGCCACATTAAACATTATATTAATTTGGTTTGAGGGACATCATAATGTATTGACTTTCCATGTAGAAGGCCTTCCCTTGATGCTTGCTGTCACAGGCTGCACAGTCCTTCTGGAGCTGTGTAGCTGGCATTTTGCTTAAGAAGTCCCTGAGACAATGACAAAAGCCTCCAAATAAATTGCTGAAATTCATCCGCGTGTCATTTGTCCCCAACTGCTTCCCTTCCAGCTGCTGCATATTAATTTTTTATTTTTTAGTAATTCTCCTTTTTGGTTTTGCCTTCTCTGGAGTACTTCGTATACTTTTTATTCTGCAAAATCAATGAATCAATAGTGAATGATGTTTCTGAAATGGTCGGTCATGAAGGGGAATGGTGGAGGCATTTGGGTTGATCCCACTAATACACAGCCAAAACTGCCTGACACCACATGCTGAAAAAGGGCAGGGTTTACCATCCATGCTCAGCGTCACTGGAGACACTGTGAAGATACTTTCTAGAAAAGAAAATAACTGCATGTACTGCACAGACTATAAAAAGTGCAAAAGGAAAAGAATTAAAAGCCACTCACTACTGATAAAGTTTGTATTTATTTTTAATATTTTTCTCCATAACTATTCAAGTTCCTTACCTTAATATGGCTCATTTACAAATGAGCTTGGTTTTTGCATTACGTGACAGCTACCTATTTGGCATATATACACCACAGCTCAGCAAACAGCAAGCAAAAAATAAGGCATGAAATACCAGCTGTTGTGCACAAAAATCCACATCAACAGATTTTTAGCATGGCATGTAGGTTTAATAATTCTGGAAGCAGTATTTTAATGATGTGATTCTGTAACTGTTCTTCACAGCACTCCTGGTCCATGAAATTGTGTGGCATTGCTTGCCAAGGACACCAAGGAACATGTCCATTGCAAGTCTGCTGTGACACACATGGAGGTAAGAGATACTGGAAGATGAGCAGTGAGGTGCAGTTTTGGATCATGGACACTTTCATGGCAGTTTGTAGATGGACCTACAAACATCCAAATGCAGGACCAAGTCTAAGTTTGTAAACAAGTAAGGCTGGCCTAGTACTGTATTCCCAGTACTATTTAGCCTCGATCACCTTTGAACTAACTCTTCATTGTACTATCTGTATCTTCATATATGCCAGTAACTCTTAATAAAGGCAGATTTAGAAAAATCCCAAG
>JAWWMO010000022.1:8496441-8541845 GCA_035047845.1 Dendrocincla fuliginosa
TAACTCTTCATTGTACTATCTGTATCTTCATATATGCCAGTAACTCTTAATAAAGGCAGATTTAGAAAAATCCCAAGTCCTCAGCTTATTGAGTGAGGAGCTCACCCCTAGACACCCAGTTTCCAATTTTTGGAAGTATTTGACTCTCAAACTTCCAGGGAAATATGAACTCAGGATGACCAAAGCAGCTACTTTGGTCTGCAGAGCACTTGGGACGATTTCCTTATTGCCTTATTCATTCCTGTGAGGTGTTCACCCAGATACCCAGGAAGGGAAATTTAGATGTCACAAGAAGTTATTGAACTCCTCATGTAAGAAAGATCTGTACAATTTGCTGTGAGTGACATCTCATCTTAGTGTCACAAGGGGGTGATAGCTGGATGATAATGCCACTTACTTGTTTCTTCCCCCAGCAAAAAGAGGAAAAATCGAGCAAAACAGGAAGGTTCCTAACAAAGCATCGCAGTCATTTGTTATATATTAATGACTTTTTTGTTTTTCAGACTGTAAGAATGTTTTGCTCTTGGTGCTGCACAACAGGGGAACTAGATGACCCTTTCCTCAAAAAGCTTTTGAGGAAAAACTGTGCTAGCCATGGAAAGATGGACTAATGCAGACCTGGTCAAAGAGTAGTCTGTGAGTTAAATTTTTGCTCATTTGCATGGCATAAAATGAGTGTCAGTTCTGATTAACTTGGCTTAGTTTGAAAGCTGAAAGAGTAGCACTGCCAGCACGAGCTGGAGAGCAAGTCAAAGACAGGACAGAGCTGCATAATATCACAAGAGTTGGTGACAAACAGAAGATTCTCCTGTGGAAGAAAGTAGTTCCTTCTCTCTTCCCATCCTGATTACCATTTTTTTTTAGGATGAGGGTCTGAAGAAATGAAGAATAACAGCTTAAATAAAAACATAAAACTCTTGTGGATATAACTGGAAAAGTCTTTCACCATTGCATTGATGAAGTAATCTGAAAGGAGTTCTGCTCCTCAAAGAGACAAAGTTGAGTGTAAGATTTGGAGACATAGGCCAATTTCAGTTTTATGACATAAGCTCTTATTCCATGCAAATTCCTTCTAGACAATTATTCAGACTAATAAAGAAGCAAAAATGTAATCCATAGACTACTGCTTAGGCCATCACTTGAGTGTTTCAAGGCTGTAACTTAGAGATGTGATTTCCCCCAACCCCCCATCCCATCCCATCCCATCCCACAGAAAACTTCTGATTTTATGTGCTTTTTTATGCATGTATTAAACAAATGGCACAGCTGAATAGCTTTTCTTAAAAACTGGACATTCACCAAAAAGAAGTTTGCCAGCACAGACAATTAGGCTTTCTTCTTTTAACAATAGATTGACTGACTGGCACATTTGAAATGCGAGCGTATTTTTTATTCCTCCGTTCACCCTTTGAGCTGATAAACATGAACAATGGGAAACAGCTGGGACAGGAAAACATTTTAGTTTGTATTTTCAAAGCAAGCAAGAAATAAACCCATCAGTGGGAGCCAGATCACATCTTCTGCCTTAGGGGTAGTCAGCAATTGGGGGGAAAAATACGATCCATATTTTTAATCAAACATTACATATTTATTAATGTGCAGCTGGCCTATTGTGTGCATGATTTTTTTTCTTTAACGCTGTGCTGCGTCCGTCAGCCTGACATTGTTCTGTAACTGACATTACTCTATAAGGATCTGGAAATGCACAGATTTAATAGGAATCATTGAGACAATTGCTTTCTGTATTATTAGGTCTGTGTGACGTAGGTACCATCTGAAATTCAATTTTAGAAGAAAAATAAGATATTGTTCTATCAAGGCAATTTTGTGCACCTGTGATACAGTAAGAACATGCACCCCCACCTTCCTATTTCCCTCCTCACTCATCTAACTTCACGGCCGTTTAATGATATGTGCCACTCTTTTGTTAAAAATGTTTGGCCAAATGTATTTTGATGCTTATTGAGATTAAACTTTCAGTACATCTCCCTGGTAGCAAAGGTTGGGCTGTTCATTAGTTGGAGGTTTGGCCTTGTCAGGTTCCATTGACTGCTGGCTAAAAGGATCACTTTATCATCATTTGTCTGCAATGGAGACAGTCTTTATTCAGCCTTGATTCCTCTGGGGTCACAGCTGTCATAACTTCACTTGCTTTATAATGCAGACCCCAGTTTCACAATCCCCTTAGGTAATTGTCTAATAGATTCAGTTTACCTTAATATAAGTAATATGTTATTTACAAAGAAATACAAGGAAAAGGAAGGGACAATATTGCTTAAAAACATCCCCCACCTAACCTACTGCTTGGGATCAATCATTCAAAAATTATGTTAAACTCAGTTCTCATTTTGAACCCAAAAGGGAAATACACCTTTTTTTTCCTGAGTTTTACTCTGATCCTTCAGCTGCAAATTTCTAGACTGAACCCTCAGGCCTGGTTTTTCCAATGGCGAAAGCTGAGACAACTCTGGAAATTTTGATAAGGCTATGGTGTTTTGGAGAACAAGGCCTTCACATGCTCTTATTTTTCAGATCCTGTATCGAAAAGAAGTCTGGGGAGTTGAGCTTGTCTTAATTTTTTTGGGGGGATTACTTTGGTTTTGAGATTTATTGCTGAACCAAAAATGTTCAACAGGGAATTTACAAAGATATTTCATCATGAACAATATATTTCATACTTTTTCGGTTCTCTTGTCTTTACCTGTGTGAAACTGCTGCCACCATCCTTGCCATTACATAACAGGATTTTCCTCAAAAACGTACCACTTCAGTGGGTCACACAGGACATTTTCTTGCTGGGTTTCAGTGGGAGCCAACACCAAAGGAATATTGCAATTCACAGATTTCACAGAATATTCTGAGTTGGAAAACACCCATGAGGATCATTGAGTCCAGCTCATATAGTGAATGGCCCGTATAGGGACTGAACCTGCAAAACCTTGGGGTTATTAGCACCATTCTCTAACCAACAGAGCTAATTCCTTCCCAACACCATACTGAGAACACCACTTGTTCCACTCAGCCTCAAGCTTCTGATGCACTCCCTGGGTATTGGCCCACGACTCTGCCTGCAGGAGATACAGGACTGACAGCCAGGGACTGTGCAGGACTGACAGCCAGACAGCATTCAGGTTCTATAGGTGGGAGTGCTTTTTCAAAGGTGGCATCTCCTGCAACGTCCTGGAATATCAGCCCTAGAAGTGAACAAATCTTCTGGGCCAACATTTTGTATGATGAATACTACAATTTAATTCAATTTGAAATAATAATTTTGAGTCTAAACTTCAGGAGGAAAGTTGTACTTTGCTTGTCATTTGTGGATGTTTGTGGAAGCTCAGATCCACACAATGGCCCAACACCTTCCTCTGCAGGGGGACCCAGACACCAAATTCTCTCCATGCTTCACAGACTGGCTATTTCTTTTTCAAACTCTTTCTAGAATGAGGGTCTTTATTTTTGAAACAAATGATATACTCTAACAATGGCATATTGTCACAGTAAAGTTTCTTTCAAATTCCACTCAGTCATACCTCGTGTGTGCAATTATGCACTAACATGTGTTGAATTTCCCAGCTAATATCTTAACTAGAAGTTGATTGTCATTGAAGCTTCTAATTCAATGCCACAAGTGATTGCACTGCAATATCTTAACTACAGTTGGAGGTTGATAAGTAAACAAGGAAATAGAACCATAATGCTGTGGAAAGTTACCCCTTAAATATTAACTTCCATTTATTTTTTTGTTATCATTTTCACAAATATCTTCCATATAAGACATTAATTCAAGTTACTTATAGAGAAAATAAATATTACATGGGGGGGGGAAAACAATCAAAACCCCCACAACCCCCAAAGCAATCTTTTAAAGGATTGCATAAAAACCAGATATAAATGCCTTTTTCTATGTGTACTGCTGCACAATCCATGAAAACAGCCTTTAAGACAACTCATCTTACAAGGGAAAATGTCACTAGATATAGTGTTGATCATTAGGTGTACTACAGTGCATTCGTCTGCTTGTACCCCACTTTGATTACTATACAGCAAAGATGGCCACAAGCACTCAGAAAGTTTTATTGAGGTTTAAATCTTCATTCAAATGATGTAAAGGGGCATTGAATGAAGATTTAGAACTCTATAAAGCCACTTGGCAGTGTCTGTGGCAATCTATGCCACATAAAAACTGAAATGCTTCTACTTTCTTATTGAAACATTTCTACTGTAATTCTTTAATATTAGGTAGCAGCCACCGTGTTGGGACATTACCACAGCTGGGAGTATTTCTCTTACCGAGGCACTTGCCTGCTATCAGTTGTGCAGGATATTATAGAATGTACACACTGTTGATGTCTAGGACATAATGGAAGAGGAATTGTTACTGCAATTACATATTATTATGCTTTTCAGAAGATAATGGGGGTTCATTCATGTGAGTATTTTGAACTAGCAAATACCCTAATTGCTTACATGTCTGTTATAATCCTAAATCCTGTTGACATATCTGATGTACTGTTGAATTTTAATCTGGCCACTCGCACATGTACTCTTTATGATTTTCCTCTGACCTGCATGGACTGTGCAGACACGGAACACAAATGTCTTGCACATTGCCTTTGCAGTTTTGGTCTACGACATCACCCAGGGGAACAGAGAAACAGAGCACTGTAACCAAGTGCACTTTTTTCAGGAATGCAGAATTAGCCTGCGCCAGAGCAGGATAAGTGCAAATGATCTGATTACGCTATAATGACAAATTTATGAAATGAAGAGTGTGTGTATTGTTTCAACTGTCCTTTCACAACATATCGGATTGACAGAGAATGTGTGGCAAATTATTCACCCATTCACTTAACCAGAAAACAAAGGGAGATGATTAAGAAACATCAGTATTCTGAAGCAGCAATCAAACTGACCCTGCCAAGGAGCGAAGAACAGCAAGCCCAGCCAAAAAGTGCTGCAGTCGTCTCGCTTTACAACTGCAGGTTTCTGGCCAGCCTTGTTTCACAGACTCTCCGGAGGTAGCAAGTAGGGCAACCGAGATAACAACAGCTCGCTGCGTGGGAACAGCATGGTTCCTATGGTATTCTCGCGCTCACACTGAGAGACAGAAAACGCTTGGAGAAAAGATGTGTGCTTTTATAAATTCTTGCTTAATAATCCACTAGAGGGAGCTTATGTATAACCTCTGCTAGGCCAATTATGTCAGAGCTTGGTTTTGCATAATTAACGAAGATGAGGTAGTTTATGACGGAGATATGTTGCTCTTTTCTCCACCTGTCGTCTTGGGGCTCAGGAATGGCATGTTTGAAGTCTCCAGTTCTAGCCAAAATGGCAATTTGCTTTTCTCAAATGGAAGCAGCACTCTTGTTGGAGTTAAGTGAGGTTCGCCTTCATCATCTCCATCCCCGAACCGGAGAAGGACCAGCCACTGCTGAGTGAGGACTTAAAGCATTAGCAGGGCTTAACTTAACCTCTCCTCCATCTTTGCCTATTGCATTTCTAACTGTAAAATAATAATTCAGTCACTAGCATTCTCACAGAGGAAACAAGCAAACTCCTTCAATTGCAAATGTTGCTTCCTTTCTATTTCAGCAGAACAAGGCTTACAGCAGTGTTTGCCTTGGGGCTGCTTGCTTTCCAAGGGGAAACTCTGTCTCCTTTCTCTGGGACTCAGCTGGTATAAAATTTGGTGTCCTTCACAACATGCAAACACCTTCAACTATTTGCTATAACTTTAATAAAAGATAGGTTTAGCTCTGTCATATCAGAAATATGAACTTCAGTTTAGTAGCAGAGATGCATTTGCAATTACAATTCTAGCTAAATATAGGGATAAAACACTTTCAAGCTACATACCCACACAGTACAGTCTAGCTAAGTAGTCAGATACACTATCAAAAAGCTTATCATAAAACTTGAAATTGCTGTATCCTTTACACTCATTTTGTTGCCTTTTTTCTTTCTTTTTTTTCTGTTGGAAGAGAAAACTTATGACTACACTTCAGCTGTCACCAGCTTTCAAGGTTATACTGATAGGAATGAGAAACATATTCCTAATCTGCATACCAATGCATTGAGAATGCAAAGGCAGGCTTTTTGCCATTGAATAGATGATGATAAGGTCTTAAGTCTTTTGAATTTCTTGTGTTGTACTTGTATTATCATATGATTTCTTAAGCTAGGAATGAATATGTAAATTTCTTGCCACTGACTTGCTCCAAAATAATGGACATTACACTTCCACAGTGGCAATTCAGAGTGTAAAATTGATTAATATTTGTTTTCAAAATGACATGCAATGATGTATGGATCCTTTTACAACTTAAATTAATACTTTAAAGAGATGAATGGTCTCTACAGAGGATGTTAAAGTTCAAGCTGAAAAATTTGCATATTTATATTACAACCAACTGATAATAATTGTTGAAACAGAATGTAATGTGGTTCGTTTTTCATTTTAATCTGGTTGTACTCAAACACAGGACCTCATTAACTTCCAGCAACTAATACAGCATTATCAGTCCCCATAAAACAGGCTTGCCTTGAATTTATGAATTTCAAAGACTGTTTCCAGTGGTGGATCCCTGTTAAACACTGGGTCAGTCACTAGCATGTGAACTCCATGTCATACGCCGCAGAAGCATGAAAGTTACCTGGGCTGAAGTGCTTGGGATCCCATTGCCAGTTGCCTGCTTGCCAGCTGACACCTGGAGCCAAAAGTAAGGTGTGATATAGACATCTTAGCTTTGATGGCTCACTCAAAGTTGGAATATTTGGCTCTGAATGACCAAATTCAGGAGTTGCAACTTCACCCACTTAAAGCTGGGTAATAGTCTTTAACATTAAAACAAAACAAAAGAAACAAACAAACAAAAAACCAAAAAAAAAAAAAAAAACCAAAAAACCAACAACAACAACAAAAAAACCCAAACAAAAAACAAAACAAACAAACAAAAAAAAGAGCACGAGATCTTTCCTGAAGATATGTTTTGTAAAAGGAAAATGCAGAACTTTTGATGAAGTAGATAAGCACACTTGGAAGGATTGAGGATACAGCCCAGGTGAATACTATTTCACTTGGATCATAAAAGAAGCATGCTATAAACATGTCTTAGGTAGTGCATTATAGGTATTCTTGTAGCAGATGTATCAAGTAACCTCTGCAGTACATCTCTATATGAATGAAGAGTTAGCAAGAACCTTCACAAGTCTGTGAATTTCTTGTTGTGAAATGGATATTGAATCTTCAAATAATGATGCTTATTTCTTTAGTTCACTAAAAGTTGGTGGTTATAAAAAGAGGAGGTATTGCTTACAGTGCACGCTCTTCAATGTTTTTTTTTTATTTTCCCGCATAAGTGCTAATTAAAGGATGGTGTGATTAGCTTATTTCTCTCAACAAAATTACTTTGGAGAAAACAATAAACTATTTTTTCTATGTCATCTCATATTTTGACAGCAAACATGAACTAAAATTCCATGGCCCTAAGAACTCACATTGACCCATCTGTTCCAGAGGTCTGGTGCACGGCTGGTCTGGGAGGATGGGAAAGCAAATATAACTTTCCTCTAAGACTATAACAGCTCCAAGTAACCCGGGACTCCAAAGGGCTGTCTGACAGCTGGCAGTAGCTGGACTGTGGATGCATTTGCAATCCTCTAACTATATTCTGACAGGGAAGAGGGTAACATTCCTAAACTAACTTCCTGTAGCCCAGATGTTGTCTTTGGGCAAAGCACAGGTCGGTTAGGTCAGCCCTATGGCTGCTTTGTGCAGGACTGGGAAAGTCCCGAGAGGCTGAGAAAAAGAGAAGGAGCACTGCTGAAACTCTGTAGACAAAGTAAATGTATACTTTGCTAATAGGAAAAAGAATAACAAGAACTTTTACTTAAATGAATTAAAAGCTCTGAAAAATACCTGGCATTATAACTTTTATTTCCTAAGAAGCCATCCACACTTCCCATTATAACCTCATGAAAAGCTTTTCTGTATGTATTTCCTATCAGCTGAAATACACTTGGAGGACAACCTGTTCCAGCAGCACACTGACTGGACATTCATTTGTTGCAACTCTCTAATGGTGCAAGATTTGACTCTTTGAATGCTCCTTGCAAAATGAATTCACAGAACAGGCCAGTGAGAGGACTTGTTGAATCCCCCAATTTTTTACTGGATGAGCTATACTGCATCCAAGCCATGACAAAACTTAAAAACAAAATCAAAAAGAGGACAGGCAACGTAGTAAAACCTCTGCTCCTCTATGAGCTCACCCATCCTACATGCTGGGAACCAAATAATGACGAAATAATTGATTTTTCATCGTGAAAGGAATGTCCCTTCCTATAGAGCTCTGTAGTGGGACCTTTGCTGTAACACGTTCATAACAGACTTAGAAAAAGGAAGGAGTGCATATTCTGGAGACAATTTAATATCTAGTAGAACATTATCCAGGACAGTGGAAACATAAAGTGATTGAGAATTGGTGAAGAATCACTGAGCAACTGGTTAATAAAATGGCTAGAGATGCTGACAAAAGCAAACAGTGCACAGGTGGGGGGAAGGGAAGAGAAAACAATACCCCAAACCAGAAACACAGTATGCTACCCTAAATAATTTATTATCACTTAGCAAAGTGGCAGAGTAATTATGGACAGTAAACATTAACTCAGTGCTTAGATGAGGAATGGAAAAAACATTATTATACACAGCACCCTGCATTTGTGAATACTTTGTAGTGTTTGATTTCAAATGTGATATTACAGAATAACACAGAGAAAAAATAATAGCAACAACATTTTTTACGGGTTTCTGAAACATTAATTAGGTAAGATTCCTTTGATTAGGGCAGGAAAGCTTGAGAGAGAATTTATGAGGAATCTATAAAAACATGCCTTAACATGGAAAAGATAAATTTGGAATAAAGTGACCATTTCTTATACTACATTAATTAGGGATCAATCTGGGAAATTACAAAAGAGCAGGTAGATAGAAATATATATTTCTTTACTTGTTTCTTACTTTATCAAAACATATATTTGAATGTTAAAAGTGTGGGGGGGAGGCGGTGGTTCATAAATTGACTGGAGAAAATTCAGATAAATGTCCATCAGAAATTCTCAAGCACAATGATGCAGATATAAACAGCAGTGCCTGAACCCCAGATCGATGGAAACAGTAGAACTGCCGTGAGGAAAGCTTCATTTCATTGCTCCAGCCTTATGCCTGTTTTTGCAAACATCTGCAGGAGACAGGATGTAGGGCTTGCACAGCCACTGCTGTGCTCTGATGGGCTGGAGGAATGGCACAGAACAGGAACACAGGAACGCTTGTTCTACTCCACTCACGGCTAAGCAGATCACTAAATATTTTGGTTTTCAGCCCCACCGACCATGCTGGCAAATTTTCTCACTGTAACAAAATTCTTTGCCAGGGAAACTGGGCTTTTCCAGTACAAGTTCCGACAATCCCTATGAGGCAATACTCACTATGAGGGTGAGTTAAGCCATCAGAAATATCTATTTACACGTGGAAATTGTTAGCAATACTGCTCTTCTTTTCCCCAGAGACAGCTCTATTGCAGCAGCCTTGGAAAACACATGCACGCACACACACACACACACACACACACGGAGAAACAATCAATAGATACACTTAGAAAGCCTGTTATACCATGTTGTGCTTCATGGATTTTGATAATATCAATCATAATTGAGTTAGATATAATCCATCTGACTTTCAGTGTGCTGGGGTCAGCTGGGGACGCAATGCCTCACTTCACATCAATTACCACATATAGTAAGGTGGTAGTAAGCAATTCCATTTGATAGTTTGCAGCTATAAATAATTATATGGCAATAGCAGTAAAGTTGGCTCTTGGGCACAATACAGAATCATGAATTTTCATTTACTTATATCTCAGAAGCTGTTAGGCCCACTGGTTTGAAATGTGAACCCCTGATTAGGTATATCAGTCTTTCTGTTAACACAGTACATGCAGCTGGTAGATGCTTTTGAGCAAACATTTTATGCTTTCTCTTATTTCATGAGAATATTTTCATTACAAGTATGACCACATGATATATAAGGATTGATTAGAAATTGCTATGATAAAGCAAACTTGGTTTCCTTCTCCTTTATTATCCTGTTCAATGTTTCATTCAGTTTAGGGTGTATCCCATCCAAGTCTCTGCAGGATTCAGTAACATGTTTTTTACATGCAGTGCAACAAATTCTCAGCAATTTGAAAACATACAAAGTAAAGGAGGTTTATTAATCACAACAGCAGTGCAGAAAGGTTGCAAAATAATCAGAGATTTTATTTAATTTCTGACTTTGCCTGGACACCCCTTCCTTTTAAAATACTGGGGGTTTATGATATATTCTGTGTTTTAAGATTAGTCAACAGTGGCAGAGTGGACATGGACATAAAGTCAGATCAGGAATAAGGAGTATGGAATGGAGTTTAGCAAATTTAAATGTGAAGATCAGAAAAGAACCAGGATGAGGGACACCTAAGGAAGGCTGGACGAGTAAGAATGGGATGATTAAGCAGAAAACTGGAGGAAGTACACAAACCCAGTCTCCCTGAACATGGAGGTATCTCTGTGGCCCATGAAAGTGCAAGAGAATTCACTTGAAGTTTTAGAAACAATATGGAAGTGGGGAGTGGGAAGTGGGAAAATTCAAGGGAGTCTGAGAATTAGATAATTAATTTGCCTTTAAAAAATCATCCACTTACACAAATTTACTAGTCAAATCTTTTCCTAAAAGTAAGGAATATTAGGTGATTGGAGGGGTTAGGAAGTCCCCATGTCCACTCCTACATCTGTGGTATGGGTAAGAAATTAAATACCCTAATGAAGTCACATTTTTGGATGTTTTTCTACATTTGAACTGTACTGAAATTTTAAGGAACACTTACTATGTCTAGCAAAGCTTTTATAGACTAAGAATTTGGTTCAAAATCAGCAAAGATTCACAGCCTCCCAGTACTTGTCCACTGGGAGTTTATATTCTTGACACTTCAAAAAATTAAGCTTTCCACTATCTTTGGAAGAGTGTCTCGTTGAATAATGCTGAGAGTCTCTGCAGAACTAACACACTGTGATTCAGTGGTCTTGGCTTATCAGAAGGTGGACAAGGCTGTGAAAGTGAAACATACCTGCTCTGTGGTCATTTGTTCATGTACAACATCCATCTGACAAGAAGAAACCCATCACAACCAGCAGCTTCTGCCATAAACCATATTTCACCATCAGTCACACAATGAATATAGGAACATTTCACACTCTCTCCAGGAGATGTCTGAGGTGGAACAGAGGCAAGTTTTGCTGGTAAGCTTATTTCCAGAAGTGAGGATGCCATAAACAGGTGTCGCAGAGCACTCACACAGAATACTACTGGCAGTTTACAGAGGTGAGGGGCTGAAGGGGCTGTGCAGGATACAATGACAGGAATCAAATGATATGAAATGGTTGTTCAACACCAGGAAGGATTTAACAGTGGAGAACAGAAAATAAAGATGCATCATCAGCAAGACACTGCCATGAGATCTAAGTTTTAGGAAAGTCTTTCTCTTTCTTTCACCCTGACCTGAAGACCAATTTTTAAAAAAACATTAACATTTTTAACAGTAAGGAGAATCAAAAAATGTTAAGCAACCTGAGAAAGAATTAATTTTGGAAAAATTCTTCTAACCAGGAGGAAGATTAAATGCATAAATGATGTCACAAATATTTGAACAAGAGTTAATGATTTAAAGAAAAGGGAGATTATGTGTGCCAGAGGAATGCATAGTTGCCACTAGTAATAGATGAATCGCTACAAAACATTTGAATAAAACCAGAAAGTTTGCTGTGTGATCAGGTGAAAACTCTATCCTTAATTATGATTTGATAGGATAGATCTAATTTTAGTAATGCAACCTATGCAAAAATTATGGATCCGTGGATTTGGTGGGCTCAGGTTGCAACCCACAGAGCAGCATCTTGCTGATCAGAGAACTGGTGTTTAGCAGCAGGAATTGAACTGCAATCAACAAGGAGCCTGATTTGTGTTCTAAATTGGTGTTTAGCAGCATGATCTGAACTGCAATCAAGGGAGAACTCATAGCATTTTCTAGGGGGAGCAAATGGATTGTTTCCAATCTCATTACAGAAAATATTTGTAGCAGCTTAAATTAGATTGGAGAATATCCCAAATTATTTTAACATGAGATCTGCTGAAAGAAAACTTTTAAAATACGTTTTAAAGCAAAAACCTACATAAATTTAAAGATTTTAGGAAAAGATGCCTTTTATCAGTTTTCATATTATAAAAGGAAAAATTTCTGAAAGGCAATTGCAATATAACAAGCATGTATTTTGTGTCTGCTTTTTAAACTATTCTTTCATTAATTTCACTGCTCTATAATGTGCTGCTACACCTGCATGAGTTGTTGTTTGGGGCTTTTCAGCAAACTATAATGCTTTCCAGAAAAACTGCAACACATCTTGGTAAGAAAGGTATATTGCCTTGTGTCATAGGCCAGTTTTCTGATGACATTGCTCAGAGGGGTAAAGATCAGAGCATCAGGTAATAATCCCTAGGCATAAATATTATTCAAGAATTTGCTGGCCTTTCCATGAACCTGAGACACTGCATCATCCCAGTTGGCACTGTTTTCCCTGTAATCATGTCATCAATTTTATGTTATACCCAAAGCTAATATTGTACAATACTCTCACAATTGAATATTTTAGCAACCACCGCTTATGCTGGTTTTGTACATTTTGTGTCTGTCTCATGTTTTCCTTCTTCTTCTTCTATCACAGCCAACGGTCAAGCTGAAGATCTGGCTACCCGGCCTGTTGCCATACCTTTGCATATTCATGAGTAAAATCTTTCCATATCCACATGGCAAACCTTTCAAACTGTCATAAGGAAGAAATAATCACCTTTTCTTTAAAGTCAAACAAAGCCCACCAGAGCTGTGTTCTTTGTATAATAGTTAACATTGTCACTAGTAATCAATTTATTTTACTGGTAAAGACAGTATTCTCATGACAAGTCAAAGACCTTTGGAAACAGTACATCTGTGCCTGCTATTTAAGCACACACAGACACAAAGAAGCAGAATATATTAGAAACAAAAAATATGTCAGCTTGTATAATGGTCCCATTGTTTGCTCTACCAGAGAGGGATTGTGCCATAACATATGACGCTGAATGTGCTTTTCTTGTTCTCCAGCCTTCATAATAAAGTATTTGATGCAAATACTCTAATCACATGGAGAAGACGCGGATGTTAGTTGTCCTTCCTTTCAGTGCTATTCCTGCTGCCTCAAGAAATATATTTTTATGAATATTAAAAACCCCAAACCGTAAATTGATGGAATCGTGCTTTAGTGCGTTACTTTTAATAGCAGGTGCTTGATTCACACTTGCCTCAATATGAGCCCTTCTGCCAGATACTGAAGCTGCATGACTGCAATGTTCAGAAAATGGCACCTCTCATGTGGCTTCTCCTTTAGGCTGCTGAATTATTTTGTATAGGATAAACAGAAGAGGCAGGAAAAGGCACAGAGACCAGCACACAGCCTATACAAAGGTATTAAATTGCTCTGTATAACACTGTAGCTGTATGCAGTCCTGTGCCGCACTTCCTAAGGGGTAGGGCCCACAATTTACAGAAAAAAATGGTTTTCCAGGGGTGTAGGAAGAGGTAGAATAGGTCAGTTCATTCATTTATAACACTTCTCCTGAGCAGGGGAAGCCTGAGGTGCAACTTCAAATACCCAAAGTGACCTTAAGTAGCAAGGAGCACGCTGACCTTTAATTATGCTGCATGAACCATAGAATTATCCAGAGCTAAAACAGTTCATCCAGTTCAATATTTCTGTTCCTACTCACTCATTTATCAATGCTTGATAAAGAATAGGAAACATCTGCCCACAAGAGAAAGGAAAGGACAGGAGTAACTGTGGAGAAGACTATGGCCTGTAAAATGAGGGCTGGAGGCAGAAAGGAGTCACAGATCCATCACAGCCACCCCCTACAAAGTGCTGTTCTCTGCTGACAGGCAACAAACCCCTTGGCGAGCCTGGCTCTTCCCTGGCTGTGCACATCACTCCGCACAGCTGGAAGCTGCTAATTTTACTCTGATGAGAGAAAGGGTTCCCCACGAACCAGGACAGGGTTCCTTTATCTACATGAGAGTATTGCATGCACTTAAGAAGCACATGGGGCTTTAGAAAATCCACAGCTTCCATGTTATATTATCAAATTTCATAATTTTTTTCCTTATGGAAATCAAGGAAACCTTATGTGTGTGTGAGCCAGCCACAGCAGAAAGCCAGAGTGCACCAAAATCAATTTTAAACCAGCACTACTTTAATTGAATAGGCTAAATATTGTCTGCTGCAGCATGAGACCAGTATGAAACAACCAGAAATAAAATCAGAGGTGCAATTGAAAAGATCTGTGAAAAGTACCTGATATTATTCATCTAAGTCCATGTGGCCATTAAAGTCTGGCATGAGCAGAAGGGGCCTACAGTGGTTTGTGTAAGGGATGAAGCTCCTCGGGACCCATTAACAACCTCAGCAGCCCTTCCCCCAGACACTGGACAATGTAACAGAATTCCTACATCTCAAAAGCCCGCTCTATAAACAAAGATGAAATCTGAATATTCAAACCTTTGGCCCTCCTGCTGAGCACAGCTGAGCATGCTGCAGCTCAACTTCAAAGGCAAGGGAGCCATGAGAAAGGAAGCGAAGCCTTAGAGCAGGGGGATGCCTGGCTGAGCTGTGTGACTGTGTGTGTGCTGTTCAACAGTGCTGTGATGGACACAGCAGATCTTCAGCTCTGCAAAAAGACACTCAGCATTTGGCTTTTCTCACACAGGGTCAAATGCACCTAGTTATTACTTGGCTGTTAATTTGCATTTCAAAAGCCAGCTCTGAATATTTCACTGCTATATTATAACTTGCTGTGGGTTAGATAATAATTCAGGTTATGCAGTGAGAGCAGAGGTTACTTTGTGCTGGGACCAGGTGCTTCAGGCCATGGAGCTTTTGCATCCTGGCGCACATGGCTGGGACTGTGCAGGGCACAGGTACCAAACCCCACACACCTGGGCTGTGTGGTGAGGCCAGGGCTGCAAACTGGGGCTGACCAAGGATGGGAATTCTGATTCAAACTTACACTGCAACAAACAAGACTCGTGATTTTTAAAAAAACATTCAGGGATTTGTAGATCCAGTTTTAGTTCCCTGTATTGCTCAATTTTGAATTTGCTTCTTCTGTATGCCAAACATATATTCAAACCAGTAGCAGGTCAGAGGATGACTATCAGTGGTAGGTCCTCATAACTTAACATGGTTCTGCCTTCCTTATTCTGACTCCTCATTCTATTTTTCAGTGAAACAAAAGCATCACTCCTCCAAAATATGTCCCAAAATTGAAAGTTTGAAATCTAGATTGCAAGACAGTAATAACTTTTTTGAGGGAGTAGGACAAGAAGATACCTTTGTCTTATTGTGGCTTCTGCTGATGCCTAGGGACTATATGCAGTGTTTCCACCTAGCATTGAAGGCAATTTTTTTAGTGAGACCTTAACACATTCAAGCTCATCTCTAATGAACAGGCATGAAGGAGTCTGGGGTGCTTCCATGTAAAAGTGTCTAAAGGTGTGCTTGTTAGAGCACTGTTTCTGCAGGAGTGACCAGAGAGCTCCACTTAAGCAGGACACTGTAGAGAAAAGTATTTGTCTATAAAAAACTGTCTTTATGACTTAGGACTTTTAAACTGTTTAATTGCAATTGCTGAGGGTTTTGCTAGGACAGCAGTGTTTGAAATGAACCAGGTGACTATAACACAGCCAGGCGGTAGCACTGTTGACATCCCTGGCAGAGCTATTAAAAGTTGCAGCCTCTGAAGGTAAGATCGATTTATTTTTCTTCATCTTTTAGAAACACAGCCACAACCAAACCAGAATCTGGTTTTGGCAGTGGATTTACTTGTTGCTTCCTTTACTCCTTAACGGGAACATGCACACACATTTACCTTTGGGTCACTCATAATTTCTGTTCACTCTGAGCTCTCAGACTGATCCCTGTTATACCCTGTTAGCCAGAACTTTTCAATCATCTCTACTGCAAGGCCCATTCTACAAGATAAAACTGTAAGAACAGTTGTGCAATCTATGCCCAAGTATCTCAATATGCCCTTGTCAGGCTGTAATAGCATCACTGCCTCTCACTCAGTGTACTGGCTGTTTGAGGTTTAGATGGTGGCAGTGGAAATGTGGGCTGGTAACACATGGATGGGTTCCATTTTTCACTGTCAGTGAAAGCATTTTTATTAAGCAGATACATTGAAAGTGAAAGGTTTTCAAGAACATGCCATGAGGGGAGATGTAGTTGGGAAAGCCATCTTTACATAGAAAGCAGGTGCAGAAGTCTATCCTCATGTGTGTCTTTAAAGAATACAGATCTGTGATTAACCTTACTGGCCATTGTACATCATATAAATGTCATCCAAATCTCAGCATGTATCAAGGCACTAAAAATACCTGGTTGTTACTAAATAAAAAGTGATTTGATGATGACAGTTTTCCATAGTTCAGCACGTTGCTTATTCTTTGGGTCTCTGGTTTGGGGCTGGGAAGAGTAGGAGCAGGGCAGAAATGTTCATTTCAGGCCGATTCTGAAAACTCTTAAATCTTCTTAGTCTTACTTAACCAAAGAACTTGATGCATGAATTACACATGTGCACAGCTATGTGTGAACTCTGGCACTAAATATTTACTCAGTAAACTGCCTAGCTGGCAAATAGCTTTAACTCAGTACAGCATAGTTGCAACTGTAAACTGCATTGAAAACTCCTATAATCGAGAAAGATTGCTTAGCAGAGATTATTTTAATAAACAGGCCAAAACTTCAAGACCCCGTACAAAGAGACACATATAACAAGAAGTGAATGCATACTTGCAACTAAAATTCCTGGGCTGTGTCAAGGCAGACATACAGCTGGGATTTTTTTTCTAGTTCCTGCCCACTTTCTTTGCTTATCCTACTGAGACTGAACAAAACCAAGAGAGTGACTGGGAAGAAGCACTGCTCCTTTACCTGCTCCAGTGCACACTGGCCCTAAAGGAACTTTGAAGACAGTGAATCAAAGAAAAACTTCACCTGCACCTGCTCTCCTCAGGATCCTGAAGAGCAAATCTCTCACTGTGTCCACAACATTTCCTAAGACAGTAAGAAGGGAAAACAGTGTCCAGAAAGAAACTAGTGAGATTGCTACTACATAATTTATAGAGAAGCCAAAGCAGCTTTAGCTTTTGATCTGATTAGTTACTACATCATGGTTTGGAGATGATTAATACAGTGATATTATGCTCAGCCAGCCACTATTTGTGCAATCCAAGATTAAATATTTATTTTAATTACAACCTATAAGCCAATTTTTTTCTGAAGGTGCTGTTAGTATATTTGTAAAACATGTTTGATGTTAGCTCAGCTGATTAAAAATTGTAGCTAATTATATGAACAATTTATCACAGTTTTTACTAATTCAAGATATTTTTGGTCATCCCAGCACACACTGAATTGGGATAGAGAAAAGACATTTTTTCAGAGTGAAGCTGTGATGTTCAACTCTCTTCATTTATTCCTCACAACAACATGAGCCTATATTGGTTTTATTTTCCCCAACCTGTTTGACATATTGCAGTGTTCATCTTTTAATATGATATCCCAATACTTAGGTGTTCCACAAGGGATAAGAGATAGGGAAAAAATCACTTTTCTGATGTGCACAAATTACCTTATTCTAAGTTTTCATGAGATTAAGACATTGGAAAATATATTAATTGCAGACAAGCAATATCTAGACACCTCACATGACATTATTTCTTCATATACATATTTAAAAAATATCCACAATAGAAATATTGGATAAGTAATAAATTTAATTATGATTTTCTTTTTTATTCTCTTCTGCCTCTAGAGATAGAAAAAAGTAGAAATCAAAATTCCTCAAAAGGTCTAAAATTTGCTATTACATTTCAGGGGAGACCAAAGATTACTTTTTATAGATCTATTCAAAACTTTTTCTTAGTCATGGGAGATTACAGGATAAATCCAGGCACATCAACAGCCAGGAGGTGGAATGAGAACACATGAACACTAAGGCAAATGCAGAATATGTCCAATTGATTTCTGCAGAGCTTTATTTTCAAAGTACATACAAATATGTTGTGAAGTGGTTAAAAACACTATGAAATGCCCTTTCCTCTGTTATTAAAAGGTGACTCTATAGCCTCATTTAGCTGTTTTTAGAGAGAAAATATTGCTGGTGATATTGGACAAGACACTTGACTTGTGACTTGGAGTCACTTCTGAATGCAAACATTATTTTAGCTTAACTGCAACTAGTATCCACTATTAGGTGCAAGTTAGCTATAGATTTCATGACCAGTTCCTTTCGTATCAGATTTGATGAGTAGAAAATGTGTTAAAAGTAAGGGATAATTCCATTTAGCATTATAAATGAAGAAAAGGAGTCTGACAATCAAAACAAGCTTGTTATATTTTCCTTCCTCTAATAAATAAAACTATTTTTATATAAAAAGATAAATTAAAACTCCTGTGTTTCAGCATCAGAGACCATGAAAAAAAAACTCTTTTCCATTTGGATTGTGCTGATAACATTTATTTTTTACTTTCCATCTGGAAACCCTGTGGGTATCATGAGAATTGTAGCGAAGCTGATTGGGGTCATGTGTGAGGGCACTGGGATCAGAGCCAATGTCACGTCCAGCCTCCTGCAGCTTCAACAGCTCCCAGAGAGAGTGTAAGTACAAATCTGTGGCATATTGGGAAATGAGGGTGGTAACAACTGAGGTCAGTGGCCAGAGTGTTTCAAATAGTCTTGGGAGCAGTGATCAGTTCTTAACCTGCAGCAGATATATTGAATGGAGTTTCAATAGGGAATGGTGGTGTTTCCTGCAGCAATGATAATCTAATCCTGTTGCTTTATGAAATTTAGGTACCATCACAGAAATACATAAGACTTACAAAACCCCACAGATTCTTTACCTGAAATGAATGGGTGCATCATCCTGCAGAGGAGGCATTTTTCTAAAGAAAATAGTATGATTGGTTCAACTGACTGTGACTTTTCATGCAGATGGAAGTGAACTCTCTGGACTAACAAGTCTTAGTGGCTGGTTATCATCTCCAAACAGGGTATATTCCAAATTAACCTTGTCACCATGCAAACAACAATTCAACTATTCATCTTTCAAAAGAGACAAATGTTTTCATCAGATGTGTGTTGACATGGGATGCACTTAGGTCATCTGCTTTGTCTCAAACCCAACCCTGAAATTAGTCAGAGGGCTTTTAATATGCTCCTTTAAAAAAACATGTTATATTGTTGTCACTTTACAGTTTTGTACATATGTCCCTAAACACCTGTGCATAGGTATATATATGTCTCTCTCTCTCTATATGTATATATGCGTGTGTGTATTTCTATTCCCTTCTCCCACATATATATATGTGGGAGAAGGGAATAGAAATTAGCATCTGTGCTTTAGCTCACCCCCTATGCTTTTCACCTCCCTTAAAATACAAGTTACTGAAGGAGTGTGGGGAACACTCTTGGATCTTTCTCCACATCAGCAGCAACATTCACTCAGTGCTTCAAGAACAGATGAACATGTCTCCTAGTGAGAAGTCCAGTGCCCTGTCACTCAAAGCCAGAGTGTTGTTTATCACATGCTCTCAGCTTGTAAACAACAGTAAAATCAGAAGACTCTTAAACTATGTCTGGACTTCAAATTGTGCTTAAACTGCAAAACCATCTATACATGCAATAAATTGAAAAATTCTTTACAGCGTTTGAAGATTTTTTTGTAATAAATCAGAATTTAATTCAATTATTTATTTACCCACTGGTTTTGCAAGTAAGGTTAAGACAGCTGGGAAATAAAATATGCAATATAAGCTTATTGCCTGATTCCTGGGGTGTAGAAGCAGATTCTAACAGGAGCATCACGGACGTGAAAGTGAGCATGACTGCCTATACACAAATAGGTACTGGGGCAGTATTTTTTCACTGTGTTCATTTAGTACACCCCATTTGATAAATATGGCAAAATTTGAGAAATTACAAGGGCCAAAATATTTTTCGCATGCATGAGCCAACCATCCAACTTCAGCTCCTAGGGAATGTGGTCAGCACAAATGTGATGGGCTTCAAACATTTAGAAATCCTATAAACTAGTGCAGAAATTCTTTTGCCAAATTTTACTCATTTTAGATCCAAGAAAGAAGAAAAAAATTGTTCGCCAATTTAAGTTGCTCCTGCTCCTTCAGCTTAACTGGATAAAATAACAGGATTATATTATATTATATTATATTATATTATATTATATTATATTATATTATATTATATTATATTGCTATAGTTATTATGTTGTATTATATTAGTCAGATATATTTCACCTGACAGAAAGCTTTTGACTTCATCTGCTTTGTTTGCCCTGTTTATTAAATTCATCTCATAGTTACAAGAGATCCCATTGAAAATTATGGGAAATGCCTGATTTGTCTTTCCTGGGAAGTACAAATAGTAGCTTTAGTGATGAAAATGTTTGCACTTTTACAGCTTGTGGTACAACCATGAAAGAGAAACAGAGGCCTCTGAGGGGAGTAGGACCAAGTCAGCTTGCACTGAGGGAAAGTCCCAGTGGTAATGTTCCAGTTCCTTGCTATTAGAGGCTACTGGAACCAGTACGGTGAATCCAGCCAGGCACTGCTGCCCACAGCTCCAAGCGGTACATGGGGCAACATCAGAGACTGCTGCTGGGGGCAAGCTCTGCCCCGGTCCAGGGAGCCAGATAGAGCAGAGCTGTGCATTGGACCACATGCAGGACAGCCAAAATTTTGGGGGCCAGGTACAGTGGAGTTGGTACCCACTGTATTGTTTTCATCATCTATTTCCACACAAGAAGCCTGCAAATTCTGCTTGCCTTCAGGAGCTGCAGATATCCTGTGCTAGCACTGGCTTCTTTTCTAAGCTGCCCTTTTCTATTCCAAGCTTTTCCCCCCTGCTCCTGCTCCTTCGCCCCCAGTTAATATGTTGCATCTTATTTCATGCTGTGACACCATTAGCGGACCCTAATCTCTTCTCTAAAGTAGACTATTAGTGTTTGGTTGGGGCCACTTATGAGGTCATATGCTCACACAGCACTTATCTGAAGTAACTGCCTTGTAGCTAATCAGGAAAAGGTAACATGCCATCACCCTGCCCACAGCTTCCCAGCACCCAAATTCCACTCATTTACAGTGAGAGAAACCCCAAGCAGCCCAAGCTTTGTTTTTTCCTTTTACATGACAGAAGCCGTAGCCCTTAAGTGACTAGGATGGAATGGGAAAGGAATAAACAATTAGACAGGGCTGCTGGAACAAATCCTCCTGTTTCATTTTTCTTCTTCACTTGTCTCAGCGGGAGTAGTTTTACCTCCTATTGACACCCATTGTGCTCTTGGCTGCTCGCTACGATGCAGCTGTTTTCTTAATGCCTATCAACCTCTGCCTTTTTACGATACAAAGGTGACTTGTTAATACAAATGTTGTTGAAACCTCAGCAACAATGAGCCCCATTTGTGATCAATGATACTGTACCTTGGCAAGGGAATGTATCAATGCTTATGGATTCATTTAAAAGTCATCTGCACAAGGCTGCCGATTTTTTATTTTAAAAATCTACACCTAAGAAATATGACTGCTCTATTAGACTGACATTTCTGACTCCATTGGGTGCAGTAATGCAATATTACAGTTCCACTATTTCCTGTGATACCCACTTAGTCTCATATCTACCACTTTCTGTCTGCTCCAGAGACTACATTTAAGCAGAACCTGAGACCTCCAATGAAATTCTCAAGTCCCAGTTATGCTTAGTCCTCTTAAAAAGGTACTTTGCGGCACCTATTCTTCTCCAAAGGTACTTCCAAGGAAGAACAACCACATGATTCTCAACATCGTTTCTTTTTCATTATCAAAACCTCAGCTCAAACCAAAGGTTATCACCACTGAAACACCAGCTCAGTTGTCTCTAGACTTACTAAGCACTATGATAAAGTTATTTCAGAAAGGGCTTTACCCACCAAAGCTGTGTGTATGAATGGTCAACACCTTGAAACACTGTTGTATTCAAAAGTAAATATACAATTTTTTAGGATGACAGACAGACTGGTTCTTCTTTCCTTTATAGCATCCTTACACGGATGTTGGTCTAGTCACATCAGTAGATGTATCTAGTGCAAAGTGATATTGGATTAAATGCAAATCAGGAATAATGAAATTGAATAAAGATACCCATATACATACCTGACATTGCACATAATCCATAGAAACGGTTGTTTTCAGATGGGACACAAGCTTGAGCGAACTTCATTCCTCAAATATTCTGTTCTTGGTCAGGGTATTCTAAGCCATTTCCTACTTAATCCACTCAGGCAGGTAGACATGATCATTGGACTATGCAGGGATCAGTTTGCCCCAGAGAATAAAAGCTTTTGGTGTTCAAAACATGAAAGCTGAATCATTCAGAAAGTGAGCTACACTGCTATTGTAATTCTAAGTAGAAGAACTATGTAATACAGCTGCTTTATGCTTTGAAAACTGTTTCCAGTGTTCCAGTGTCATATATTGCTCCAGTGCAGATCATTACACTCTTGCATGAAACTAATCAACTTTACAAATTGAAATTAATCTAGCAAACACGCTGTTTCTCATTATGAAATCATTAGGATCCATTACGCTGTTTTAAAAACCCACACAGGGATTAGCTAGAATTTTGACAAGTGTCAACAGCAAAAGCAGGAATAGTTGCTAATGCCTGATTTAGAAGTCTTCAGATTTTGTACCTCTGTATTGTGAACAATAGAGTCTTTTTTGGACCTTTGGTTTGTGCTAGGACTCTGAGTCACTGAATATTTTATGGTGTTCAATGAACTACAGTATGAGTCATTCATGAGCTTTCAAGTATTTTTGGAATTGTGTTATTTTGCCTAAAATTGCAGAGAAATTGACTAGCAGAAGTGATAAAAAATGCACCACTGTAGATTTAGTAAGATCATGTGGTGGAATCAGAGCATATACACATCAGCATAAAAATTAATTTAAGCAAAAATTAGGCCTACAAAGGAAATGAGAGATTCAACAATGAATTGTTAGAGAGTTATTGTATTCTGAACAGGACCCATTTTACTGGAGCTAGTTATGGTTGCCAAAAAGTTCTTGCTTCAGATGCTGTCCGTGCTTACAATACTTATTTCTATACTCTGCTGCAATTTACCATTTCTACAGCATTCTGCAGACATGAGAGATTTTTATGAGCACTGAATGATTAAGAGCTTCATCGTAGGGACATCACACACCATTCAAAGGGCATGACCAAAGCCAATTTCAGTTGGTGAGGTCAGTGAAGAAATAAATCCCATTGAAAAGAGGAAGCCCTACTGCAGTCTAATACACAGAGAACTAGTGCTAGTGGGAAAGAGTGATTAGTTTCAGATTTACATAGGGATTTTGTACTTTTTTGGTTTGTTCCATTTTAGGGGATTTTTGGTGTGTGTATGTGGGGTGTAGGTGTTGGTTTGTTTGGTTTTTTGTTTGTTTTAAATAGTGTCTGAACCCTCTATATACCATAAGCATTGACTTCAGCATAAGGACCTGAATCCTCAACATCACCAGAAGACAGGAAAAATAAACTGAGCTTTACACAAGGCACATGGAGAGCAGTGGCAGAGCTCTGAGCTCACAACCTTGGGTTTATGGTGACCATCCAACACTGTTTTTCACACAGGTTCAAACTAAGTGACATTTAGTCATGGTTCTCTTGTGCAGAGATCAGTTTTGGCTTTCTAGCAAGGCTGAATTGAAGCCATATGGAGAAATAATGGGAAGGATTGTGTCAAAATCTGGAAGTTTTTCCTCCACAGAGAGCCAAAGTTCTTGTGTCACAAGACTTTGCCTGAAAAAGAAAGTTTCTTAGATGCATGACTGTGTTGACACTCTTATTCTTGCTTGAGAGTAGCTTTTCATGGTTTTTTTGAAACTCCTTACTAAGCAGTATAAACTAAGTCAAATAAGAATAGGCTCATGGGGTTTCTTTGGATGGAATTAACAAATTTACACTTTAGTGAATTCTGAACAAGTCTTCCCTGAAAACACGAGACGTTATCCAGTGACAAGTTCACTATTTATCACACTAAAGCTTGGTCAATTGGAAATCAAATGGATGGACATCCCACCTTGCTCCCTGCGAAGTGACCAAGAGGTAACTATAAAGCTGGTTCCAAAATCCTTCACTGTTACCAAGTCTCTCAGTGATTAGGGGAAGAGGGATCTGCATCTTCTAGTGTGATACTATGAAAAAGACAGTCACATCTAGCCTGTCCCAAATGATTTTAACAGCCTTTCCTACTGTATAACTCCAAATCTGCTGCTGAAGCGTGCCATGTCAGTGATGGACCTCTCTTCCCCTACAGTTAGCAGTCTGCTGCATACAGACTAAAGCAGGGGAGAGTCCAGAGCTCATGAGATTGACCATTCACTTTTTAGTGCATGACTGTCCTAAAAATAGGCATTATTAGCATTAGCAAGGCACTTTTCAGAGAAAAATATTTGGCCAAAATACTGTGGTTTACCAAAGTCAAAGAAATACTTTGTATGAAATGTTTAGAATAGGTCCTCTGTTGACATGAGAGGAGGCAGGCTATGGATAAGTTATCGGGGGGTAACGGAAGGTGTTCAATGAACACTCCAAATTGAATAATCCAAAGCAGAATGTCTGCTCATCATCACTGGTCTGATATGGTGGTATAACACAGAGTGTAAGCAAGGTGTATTTGTAAGTAAATGGTAACATGGCAATCATTATACAAACTGATTTTTTTAATGAAAAAGATTGTAAGAACTCTAATTCTCTTGATAAAGAAAAATTACCTTTGGGAAAAGTTTCTGCACGCAGCTTCACTATTATTGCGTTTAACTGATGAAAACACTGAGGTAAAGGGTTTGTCTGTCAGCAGAAAATCTGCAAGATTGTTGCTTGGACTTCAAACTCCTTCCTGTCATGCATGAAAGACAGGTGCCATTGCAGTAGTTTTCTATTCTCCTTTCTGAGAAATTTGAATTGTGCTCCTCCAAAGCAAGAGCTGGCTGCCCACTCACTTTCACAGCTACAATAAGCAGAACTTCTGCAAACTTCTTAACCACAGTTCTTGTTTGGAGGTAAATTCTCCCAAGATCTAGGAAAAATGGCTGCTTAAAAATGAAGAGGCTAATGATAAAGGTGAGGGGGAGAGATACAGTTTCCTATGCTACCCTATCAAAGGACAGCAGTAGTTTTTCATCAAAATTAAAAAAAAAAAAAGGAGAGAGAAAGGTGTGTGTATCACTTAAAGACAGATGAAAAACCTTCTATTAACACTTTGGAAGAAAAGCTGCCTATATTTTCACTGACATTTTTTCTCTGAGCAGAGCTAACAAAACATTCTCTATATTCTAACAGCATTTGTCTCAGTCAGTCTAGTATATCATGTAATTGTATCACTCAAGCTAGTTTCAGGTACGGGTTACTTTTCCATTAATTATATTCCAAGCACATGTATACATATCAGAGCTGTTGGGATGTCTATTTCTATTAGTTTAACAAGCCCTGGTATTAATGAGATTGCTCTATAATTGAACCTTTTCATGGGTCCCTTGGTGATGAAATTATGCTAATCAGAATCTGCAACCACAAGGCATCCATCATACTTGATCAAATAGTAAACATCAACAGTGATATGCTAGGAGTGTAAATGTGCCGTTAATTATTACATAAATGAACAAGCCCCATTATTTCATCTTTATATTCGTGCAACTTAATAAAATGGGTGAAGACAGGGTGTATCAGACCTCCACTATGTGGCAGCATGGTCCACTTAACAAGAGCATGAGCTTGTAAATACTGCTGTATCTTGAGGCCTGATATACTATATGTATATAAAAGAGGAAAGAACATGGATATATTTCATCTCTCTGAGTCACTTTTGTGGGAAACAATGATACTTATCAATTACATACCTTTAAAAGAGAAAAAGCACCTGATTTCCTCGCTGCTATAATTGCTGGGTTCTAAAGTCTGAGTGGATTGCGGATCACTAAGGGCTTCAAGTGAGAGGCATATCTCAGAATGTCTGCAGTGGGATGATTTATATCAACTTCAGAAAATGTTTGTAAACTTAGGCAGATAAGATCTCATGTAGCTACACTTGCAAAAATAAATGGATTTGCAGAATGCCTGTGTTGCTGCGGCATCACTCCTCAGTCCCTGCCACACCACACTGAAGAATGAAGTAAAAATTTCAGGCTGCTTTTAATCGATAATATGAGGAGGAACAGAATTGTCACAGTGCAGGCATAAACATTAATATGCCTTTTTGTCAAGGGTTTTTATTGTTGCACTGTACCTTACAACTATCTGAGCATGTACTAAATTTCAATCAAAGTTGCCTTTACTTTTGCCTCAGCATATACACAGGTAAACAGAAATCAAAAGAACACTTTTCATTTGTTTGATAGCCTTTTAGTTTGGCAAATCACAACCCCGATATTTATCTGTTGACCGGAGTATTCTTTCACTGCTGAAGGAAAAATATCTTATCAGAGAGCTTATGAGTACAGTGAGCAAGATATGGGCTTACTGATGTGAAATATGTTGCCAAATGTCAGGGATGAATTCCTAAAATACAAGATTGGTTTAGCTTTTCAAATGTACTTCACTAATTTGTATATAACTCTACTTTTTGATCCAGTTTGACTCAGGCTTTTCTTCTACCTTTTTAATATTTAACAGAACTATTTTAAATGTATTTGTGGAAAAAAAAGACATTCTGTAAGCCATTAAGTTATACATTCAATTGATATAAAAATACAGGGTTATATATTATGTCTTTTCACCACCTGTTCCAAAGAAGAAGCATATAGTTCAATAAAGGAGCATTTGAAAATGTATTCAGTAATTTCCAGACATAGTTCAAAATAAGTTCCCTGGATGGATGGATGGATGGATGGATGGATGGATACAGTCCTGGGGCAATGCAACATACAGGACCACAAGCTGTTCACTCCAAGCTAATTCTACTGTTGCTAAAATCAAGATAAAGGTCCTTGTGACAGGGCCTCTTCCCGTTTTTATATTACCTCTATAATTAAGTGAACTACAAAACCTTAGGCTGATTTAACACACAATCACTACAAAAAATTCTTTTTAGGATTGTTTAGTAGATTTCTAAAAACATTCTCTTTAGGCTTCTACTGTTAACATACTGATTTAAAAACGTTCCCATTTTAAAACTGAAGTCCGGACAATTTTAAATAGATAATAATATAGGAACAAGGGGAGAGGATTGCCCCTTGTTTCTATCATGTATTTATTCACATCCTATTAATAACATTTTGCATTCCTGAGATAGTTTCCCCCAACTTTCCTATATTATTAAAGACATATACCAGTCATGGTCTGAGTTCTATAATACAGAAACATTGTATGAAAAAGTACAAACCCACACTCAATCATGCAATTTCTTCCCTTTCCAACATTTGCCAGTGGAAGCACACGGGACTGCTTGTGCAACACTCCTGCCAGGCAGTACCATGGTCTGGTGCTGCCCACTTAAGAAGCACAATATTTAACAAATAAAGCTACCAGAGTGTTCTGAAAATCATGAAGCAGCACTCTTTCTGCACTCAGCAACCTACAGCAGGAATTTACACAGGTATCTTTTCTATTAAGAATTGCTGCTGAATGTAGTCACAGAAAACCCTCCTTAACTTACACTGGTTGCAAAAGGACTGAAAGCTGTCTCTCTCCTGGGTCTCACTAACACCTGACCAGTCAGATGCTGGACCCCATCCTGACCTTATTTACACTATCACCACTGCTCACTTCAGCAACCTGTCTTGCTGCAGTTTCAAACAAGACTAGTGTCAGACACTTTAAGAGATTGTTTCCATCCTTCCCTTTTCTTGTTTTTGACAGCATTGCCTAACACTGTGGTTTCCCTCAGACGTGCTTTTGTAACTGTCTCCTGCTGAATCATCAGCCTCCCATCCTGACTGTGGCCACACCAGCTACATCAGGTTCACTGCTCTGTGAAACCACCTGTGAGTCCTAAACCACCCAGAGAAAGCCTGGGAACCCAGAAGATTAGAGACTGAAATGCCAAGGGACCTTGAAAATCAGAGGGAGGTGAAGGAGGAGACTGTGCATACCCAGAAAAGCCCCCAGCAGTAAACACACAATAAAACCACCTCAGGTGTGTGTGAGTGCATGGATTTGACCACAGAAAGGCTTTCAATTCCCTCTGTACCACTGCTGGCTGAGGGATGGCGGTGTCTGCAATGGCAGGCACTGTCTCCAGACTCGTCCAGGTGCCTCCCTGAGTCTGCAAAGGCTTATGTGAAATCCCTGGGCCTTCACAAAGGCTGTTCCTTCCCTCTGGTAAGGTCATGGCACAACTACCCCAAGGAAAATGGTGCTGAGGCACTTGGAAACCTGTCCTGGAGGAGCCTGTGACTCTCCACAGAATGAGTCTTTCCCTTCAGATCCCTTCTCAACTCCTTGTGAGTACAGATGCAGTCTTAAACTTGCCGCCTTCGTGAAACATTTAGATCACCTGCACAACATAGGCCAGATGTTGCATGAGACTGACCTTCGCTTGGGTTCAATTAGGACATTTTTAAATATTCACGCTTTATTCTCTGTGTTTTCAGTTTGGACAGTCCCTGTTATCAGTGTTCAACATCTCCCTTTTGAAAACCTATATTTTGCATCATCTGAGCTTATCTAATTTCAGCAGTTGCTAAATTTGATTTTTTTTTATTTATTTTTAGATTGAAGATTCCCTTATCAATGCAGACACATAAAATAATCCTCTTGGTTTCTCTTATGTAAATGATAGTAACAGCAATTTATCACAAGTATTGTATGATACAAAAGCATGAAGCTGCTTTTCCCAAAGACAGAATATTATTGAACATTTGTACTATTATTTATAAATATATCTGATTTTATTAAATATGGATAGCATTGTAAAACCACACACTGAGTACCTTTTGTTCTTGGCATTTTAAAAAGAAACATATTTCTGTACACAATGCCTTTGTTACATATCTCTATATATCTTTTAGTAATTATTTTCACTTTCTCTCCAAACAGCAGCGAACCACACCTACAATCCTATTGCCCTTGATTTCTTAATATTTAACAAAAGAATTCAAACATTCTGAAACTATGAATGTTTCTATTAAAACCAGAAAATCTTAACCTAATTTATGTCTCTACTATTAACATTATTATTATTTGTGGTTGCCATGAAAGTTTGCAATATATTTATTCAGACTAGGTATTCTAACCAGGGCCTTGATTAGCTGCTTGGTTCTCCTCTCTATAGAAGTTCCCTGTCACAAGATTAGTCTGCATAACACTGATCCTTTTCTGTGTGAGGCCATACATTTTCAAATCATGAATGACAGTGAAACAAGTATACCCACTAAATTAAAGTAGACTGCAATCCTTTTCTTTTTCATCCATTCAGATTTACCTAAATAAGTTATTATCTGCTATTTTAATTTCCCAGTCATGCAAGTCTTCCCACCAGGGTCTGGTAGCAACTTTGGTTAAACTTATTATTATAAAGCAATTACAGTCCTTAATTGTTTATTAGAAATTTAGAATTGTTTCTTATCTATACATTCAATATTGCATAATAATGTATATATGATACTTATTTGGTTTCCCTGCTGACAATTATGTTAATTTCAATGTAAATTAAAAGTGATCATAGAACACAATATTGCTTGTTTCTAGTGTATTTCTATGTAAATGAATCCCCCTGTGTCAAGGATATCCCTCCGTACTTTTAAAATTGATGTAGTCCTGATCCGTTCTTGATGGGAGTTCCCAAACCAAGCAAACAAACAGGTACAAGGAGGAAAGGCCAGCATTGAAATGGAAAGCCAACTAATGTTAAGTAATTAGTGCAGATTTTCCAAAGTTCATATAATTCAGAAACTCTCAGTCTGACATTTCATGGCCAAAATTCAGATATATCTTGGTATTCTGGTTCTCCCTAGTTATCTCATAAAACTCATGGCAAACACCAAAACAATTTTACACAGATTTGAATTTTTTAGTCAATTTATAGGAATTATACTCCATACAATAAAATTAACATTATTTTCCAGCCAGTCATGAAGCCATAGGAGTGTCAGTTGGAGGGAAACACTGGAGGTCAGTCAGTGCAGCCTCCCTCTCAGGCAAGGACTGATGTCAGCACTGAACTACCACGTCTGGGCAACCTGTTCCACTTGTGTAGCCATGTCTGGAATGCCATTGTCCATGACAAAACAAGTAAGGATCCAGAACAACATATTTCAAAGATCCGTAAATATCAGAGATTTACAGGTGGTCTCAAAAGCTAAATGTCCACCTTAGTTAGATATGGATGTGATATCTGATGGGTACAGGTATCACAAGAATTTGATCCGTCAGTCTACAATATAAGATAAGCTCTGATTATAAGATAATCAACATAAGATAAGATATCAATATAAGATAAGCTCTGATTCATCACCTGAGAGGAAAAAAGAAGATATCACTAGTGACACAAGACCAATGATACCAATGCACAGCATTGCACTGCAGAGTAACAATAAGCTGAAGTTCAAGACATTCAAAGTCTGTTGGTTACTTTTCCAAAACTTCTGAAGCAGATTTAGTTTTGAACCCTTCCTAATATCTTTTGCCTGTCAATACCCACTTTTTTCTGGATAAATACATCTCAATCAGTGCAACAGAGACAAATGGAATGCCTGTGGATATATACATGCATTAAATAGCTGTGCATGCTCAGAATCACCAAGGGATGAGAGAATTGGCCAACCAGAATAATGCACAGAAATGGAAATCTTACATGAAACATTGATATCACTGTTTCAGGGGGAAAGGTTCTTCCTGAAAACTTTTGATGACAGTCTCTCAGAGGATATATATATATATGTGTGTGTGCATACATGTATGTGTTTGTGTGTGCTCATATAGCCCTTTGCTTTCATTGTAGCTGTAGAAATCAAGTCATTTTCATTTATATCAGCCATACTACCCTAGTTATCACTGCAGTAGGATTCCTATCAGGAAGCAAACTATATAGTTTTAAGTTAGATCTGATTGGATTACTGTAGATGAGAGTTACAGTGAAATACAGACCAAAATGTTTTCTCAGGAGTGGTGGACTCAACACTGTCCACACACTGACCAACTGCAAACTTTTTGGCACCTCTCTTTGAAGGCATAAGGAAGGATAGGTTATTACCCTCAGATAAGGGTTATATAGACATCACATCTTAACATTGATGGTTATAAGCTAGAATTAAACTAGGAGCACTCTGTTATGACACAGAGGTCAACACTGTGTCGGGCAACTAAGGAAACCATGAGCATAAACAGTTTCGTGGTGGAAAATTGCAACTTCCCTCTACTGAGCAGAAACTAAGAGGATACTCAAAGTGCATAACACAGGACAGCAATCAAAGATGGTCAGGTAAAATGCTGGCACTTACAAAATACACCACAGCACCTGGAAGTTGCTAAACTCAAGCAGGCACCAGTAAGGTTTTCAAGTTCAAAACCTCAAACTCAGTTATTCAAAGTGCATGGAAATCTGTGGCAGAAAGGTAGGCAGAGCTGAAAGGAGCACAGAGGCTTTGTGGAAAGAGGAAGAAATGGCTTTGGAATTGGATGTGGCTGTGTGAAATCAGCTTAGTGTTTGGGAAGTATCAGTCTGCTCTGGGGTAGGGATCGAGGCTGAGGTTGCCATGGGCCAGCCTCCTGCCCCAGCAGAAAACCCTAGATTTCAGACTGGAAACATCTCCAGGACACCTACCCCCCCTTCCCACACCACTGAATGCCCCCAGTTAGCATCACTTCTGCTAAGCAGTAGAGTCTGTAGTTTTTAAATAGACAAGCACTTGGTGGAAGAAATAATTTGTATTATTATAAATCCTGACCTGAGAAATACTAACCTGTTACATGTTCAGAACTAGATCTGTTCTTTATTATTCCTTAACCACTCCACTCACTTTTTTGCCTTCCTACTTGCATTCAAGGTTTTAAAACTTTTACTGCAATCATTTAATGAGACTTCTTATAGAGCAAAATGCTCAATGGCCATAGGTTAAATAAGGACGATGCCAGCTACTGCCATGCAAAAAGGTGATATATATGTGGAGGTGGAGCCAGGTTAATGCTGAGAAGGTATCAGCTAACTCTTGGCTTTGTCTTTTGAAAGAAAACAGGTTTAGTAAACGAATTGTCATGTAGTTTTAAAGACTGCTTCACCTCCATACTTCCTTCATCTTGTAAGTCTGTGTTTTCACCTTTCCTTGCTCAAAAGATTGCAGGATTGCAAGCTTTCTTAATTTCACACAGGGAAACAAGCTTCACTTAACATCAGATTCAAATTTTCAAAACTCAGGAAAGAGTTAAGTTCGAGATTATACGACACTATCAGTTTACAGAATTATTATATGCATTAATACAGCTACGGCTGCATAACCCCAATGTATTTACCACTGAAACAGCTCTGGGAAAAAGCATTATGCCTTCTTCAAGAAGTCATACAAAATCTCTGAAATTCTACTGCAACAAAGCTGGGTTTTTTTCACAAAACACTGTTTTGTAAAGTTTACCTAACAGACCATAGAGATAACACTTTTTCAGGCCAAATGAATTAGCGTTCGCTGGACAGATTTCATCACTATACAGTGGATATAGATTATGTGTGAAAGGGGGTGAACTGAAATCTAATTAGATTTCATTTTAAGTCTAGCTGCTGCAATTATGACTTCTGAATAAAAGTGGTTGTTATTTAGCAGGGTAGCCTGAGCAATGCACATAATTATTATAATTATTATGTACCTAATGATATCTAATAGGAGTCAGCATTGTAAATAAATGCTGTAGACTGTTCAGCAGGGTGGCCTGCACTTTGCAGAAAACTAAATAACAAAGGTTAATAAATATGTTTGCAGATGATTGTTTTACAGGAACCCTGGGCAGCAGTATCTGTTGGAGATTAGCTACATTAGGACTCAACAGACCAGAAAACATCCAGAATAATGGTCTTGGTACTAGCTTATAGATACAGTGTATTAAAATTGCTAAACCAAATTCCTTCTGTTCCCAATTCCCGATTCTCCTCAAATAAGCACTATACTGTTTTTTTGTTTTGTTTGTTTGTTTTTAATAAGATCACTTAGTGGGTGAAACTTCTTTAATGCTATTTATCAGTGAATGTGAAATCAACCAGCCAATCAGTTCTCCTGTTCCAAGCTTTTTTTTTAATTCTCAGAATGTAAGAATATAAAATGGATGCTGCTGTTTGAAGTGTGAATTACAATAGCTGCAGATGCTGCCTAACCCCTATTTGCACTGTATTAGTAGAAGAATTGTATTTATGTAATGAAGACAATGTCCACTGCTGATACAGATGACACATTAAAGATTTAAAATTGCATGTGTTTGCAAAGTGCATTTCAAAACCTTCAATTTCCAAAGTCCATTGTGTTTTCAATTATCTTCCCACCCAGGCAAACTAGGGAGAGACTAATCAAGCATAATGTCCTCACATACTTCCCACTATGCCTTCCTTGGAGAGGTCAAAGGGTACTGTCAGATCACGATTGCAGCTTGCTCTGCCCTGGGAAACACTGGTATGATTTACAGTTTATAGTCTCCATCACTAAATGTAGCCATTAGTAACAGTATGCTTAGCTGCAAAATAAGCATTTGTTATTTAGAGTTTTCCCACATGATTTCTGAGATAATTTTAGCATTTTAAAATTATTTTTCTAGTGGTCGGTCAGCTTTCAGAAAACAAAAAACACCGGCCTGGCGTAAATGGTCCAGTAATGTATTTAAGGCTCGTGCATTGATCTGACTGCAAATATTTGTTTTATGAATAACATATGTAATACAGGCTGCAAATGAGGGGAAAGGGTATGCATCTCTCACATGTTAGTAGATGGGCTATTAACTGATTGCTGCCCTAGAATAAGGGGGCATAATCCAGACAGTCACCTAATTGCCTCCTGAATTGGAGGTTTGTAGGTCATCACATAAATGCTGTCCCCAAGCTAACCTTCCATCGGAGATGAGAACTTGCCACTCACTCACTCATTCATTTCTGTGCTGAGACTGCTCATGTTAAACTATCACTGCTATGAGAATGAGCACATTGTTACACTTTGTCACATACAACAGGCACTGGCATTACAGGATCATAGGGTTGAAAAGGACCTTAGAGATCATCCATCTACTCCCAATGCCCTGTCATAGCCAGGGACAACTTCCGCCAGAACAGCTTGCTCAGAGTCTCATCCAACCTGTCCTTGAACAATTCCAGGGATGGGACATCCACAAATTCTCTGGGCAATCTGTTCCAGTGCCTCACCACCCTTGTAATGAAGAATTTCTTCCTTATCTAATCTAAATCTACCCTCTTTCAGTACACTGACATCTTCCCAAGGCCAAATGGACACTTTCACTACTGTTCTAGAAATATCCATCAGTGCATCCAGGATTTGGTAACATGTTACTAAAGACAACTTCTACTTCCAGGGAAAATTAACTCAGTTTGTCCAATCACCAACTTCTACAACTCTGCCCCTGGCTTCAGCCGTTCCTAAATTCCTCATGCAGGACTTTTGCAATGCCATCCCCCAAAGGGGTTTCTTCAGCAGCTCAAAGAGTGACTGCTTGGCACTCATCAGGGCATCTGAAAATTCATCTAATGTTCTGTAGTTGGCTTAATTTTGTACACAAAAGAATGAGACCTCTAGGACAGCTCAGCAGAAGGGTAAGGGTAAAAATCATCCTGTTGATGTATGTGTTCTTTCCTCTGTTCAGCTAGTGGGAGGCAGAGCAGTTTAGGAGTTTTGTCCCACTGTGTAACTATCATACACAAGCCATAAATACATAACTAGAAACAGCACATGTGCCCCTGAATATAGTCCTTTAAATAGGTAAAGCATATATCAATAACAGTAAGAAACATTGACTTAAACCTAAGTTGGGTTCTTTAGAATCTGCTAAAGGTGCAGCTGTCATAGTGAAAGTAATCAGTCAACTGAACATTACTTCACAATATTAAAGAAGATAGCAATGCTTTTAGAACAAGCAAGAGGTTCAGCTTTCAATACAGGAATAGTGTGAAATTATGAAGTTTGTTCAGCTCAGAAAAAGAATAATTTTTAATCACAATATTTTTTAAGCCACAAATGGAATTAATTTTAACAATTCATGAATTAAAGATATGCTTTGAAATTGAGTTCAGCATCCTAAAAGCATGTATAATATATCTACACAGCAAACTTAGGCACTAATGTAAACCAAGTTCTATTTACATTTTGATTGCTACCTCATATCTATCAATTAATGTACTGTATTCATAAAACACAACCTTCAACACCCAGAACTTCCATATGCATTTCAGGCTCGGTCCCTACTGACTGCTTTGTTGGCAATGCTCTGTGTGAACTTGAGTACAGTGCTTCTGCTTTTATCTATCTCAACTTTATTTATCTAAAGTTATCTCAAATAATTTTTTGAGGTAAGTTTCATGCCTTAAAAATACAGCCCAACAGAGCATTAAAGCAACAAACAGCAGCATGTCAGGTACATGCTAAGAGACTCTAACAAATCACATTTGATGTCACAAACCCAATTTTTTCACTGATCTCAGTAAAAATTTTTATTCATAGAACAACTTTTTCCTCATTAACCCCCCCCCCAAAAAAAAAAAAACAACAAAAGAAAAACAACCAAACTTTACTTTCCATTGGCTTTAAAAGGAGTTTTTTGGCATGCATAGCCAACAAATTTGGTCTACCTTTGAGACTCTGGCAATTAGAATACAGGGGAGGACAAAGGGCTGAAAGAGTGACCCTTTACTCAGTGAATAAATCTGCCTATGAAAGAGGCCAAACCTCACTTCTTTTTACATTTGTATGATTTCCATAGTGTTATGCACTGGTGTTAATATCTTTGATATAAGACTGACCTGTAGAACAATCCAGAATAACCCCCAAATGAGAGATTTGATTAGACAGACAGTAAATTAAATATTGGGATGGAAAAAAAGTATCACTAAAAATTGCAAAGGTCATCCCTGTTTATAAATACAAAACACACATACAAACTGTGAATGCTGTGGAACTAAACCCACTCCTCTCCCTCTCACCCACTTAAATCAGTACTCTCAGTAATCTGAATCCAGTTTATTGATTACTCTAGCTGATAGAAAGGAGGTGGTTGCTTACACTTAAAGAAACAACTCAGCATGTCAGAGAAGGGCCTTTCAGAACAGACCACAGCTCGGTGCTTCAAACTTCTTTAAAGCATGGAAGATTATTTATTTAAAACAGGTTGAGTGTTTGTGTTTTTTATTGTCTTCAAATCCCTTGATAGCCACCATGTGTCTTTCCCCTGAAGCTGGTGCTCTGAATGCAAATGGTTTGTTAGTCATGGCTACACTGGGCTATTTAAGCAGATCAGAGACTACACCAGCGTGAAGTGAGCAATAGAGACTGTATTGCTTTGAGAGAGAATGAAGCCATAAGGAACTTAGCATGCTAAAACAGGGTTGGGGTATGCATGTGGGCAGTACAGCTGGTGGAGCCAGCCATCACTTGTATGCAAATGGCTTGATGAAAAGCTTTGTGCCATGGCAGTGGGTCAATGCCCACCGGGGTGGATTTCATGGCATAGCCACCAAGCTCCTGAAAGATCGGGTTGCAGCATCTCAGCTGAAAAGACCTCTTGCAGTGATCATTTCAAAATCTGGCCCCAGTGGTATCAGTTGTACTGGATGAGACTGAGAATTTGTTCCAGTAAGTAGAGCTTGTTCTTATTTATTGCACATCCCCCCAAGGGCCTCCTCCTCAAGGAGGTCTGGTGCACAGGAGTCGGGAGCTACATTCGGGAGCTTTTGTCTCAGAGCATTCCATACATTTGACAGTTTTCTGTGTAACAGGCACACCCCTGTAGGTGCTACCTTGGCAAATGAACCTCCTCACTCAGGTGCCTCATTCTGCACCATGCTGCCCAGGGCAAAGATCACCACTTAATTATAACATGCTAAAATTGAAATACTGTCATTATGCCTAGAAGGAGATGCTTCCAGGAGAAGGAAGGTTTGTCATTGCATGAAGCATTGAAATTTACCTGTTTATCTGCCAGAAACCCCTTTTCCACAAATAACAGTTCCAAAGTTGACTATAATGTTTCTGTTTGTTCGTTTGTTTTCCTTATCTTCCCGCACTGAAAGACCTACTAAATAAAAATCTATTGCAATAAGAACTAATCTGATACCTTACTTAGTAGCTCAGAACTTGCTGAGAGCATCTCAAACATGTTTACCTTTTACACGCAAGTAGGTAATAAAGCCACATAAGTTCTTACAACAACAGAAGACAAGAAACTTCACATAATGAAGTCTCAAGCATGTCTGTATTCACTCTTTGCAGAGACCCTTGTCAGCTCATAATGTTGTGACATTTAGAAGTTTTCTTTGCTATCTCCAAATCCAGATGCTAAAGAATGTAAGGAAATTTCTCTATGTTTGTGTTTATATTTGCGGTGAATAACAACAACGAAAGGAATAATAATTTTTTTTAAAATTAAACAACCCGAATAAAAATATAGTGATCATTATGAAGCAGTGATCAGTACTAGGTCCTCAGAATGAGTGGCATGAATTCGTGGTTAGTTGGTCTCTTCAGGATTTTCTCCAGTCATGAAACCATCAAACATCATATTCAAATAAGCCTTTCAAGTATCTTCTCTTGTCTCTGCATGGATTGAAAAATATAATTGTTTCCTAAATCCCCTTCAGAAGAAATTATTAAAACAATTTGGATGTGTGTAGATTTATGTATTCAGATAGAATCAAGGAATAACTGGATTTTTATGATAAGTCTATGTTTTGGAGGATTATTTAAATTTACTACACAGATATGACCTACATTTTCAAAAAACAGTAATAATTTCCCAAGAAGACTTTGATACCATCTATGTTTCTCAATTTGTTATGATTGAGGACAAACGGCTTGTGAAATTTGACCCAAACCCCCTACGTTTTGCAGTTAATATTGATAAAAAAAACAAACAACCTTTTAATTTCTGGTATTTATCGTATAAGATTACATATAGAAAGCTCACACGTTGCTTCTCCATCAGCACTGAGTTTCTTTACTTTTTGAAACTGTTATGTTTGAACAGCTTTTTGGTAACTGGCTAATGGAGAAGGAAAACCCAAGCAGCTTTATTAACCAGAATCTTTAAAGGGGAAACCTGTAGTTCTATATGAAGGCCTATTTAAAGAGAAAGAAAATGAAGATACTACTTTGTACACAGAAGATACATTTTCATCTAGCAGAGCTCTACTGAGTTCGCTAAACAAATGTTTGTCAAATGAGAGCATTTACAGTGTGTATTAAATTTATAATTAATAATTTACATTTTTTATGACCTTAAAATTAAGGCTAATTTGAACGTCAACTTTTGGACAGGTGACTTCAAAAGTTCATGCTGGTTTTTGTTGCATTTCCAACACAGTGGGGAAAAAGATTTGGGTAAGGTGGATTATTAATACATATTCAAGGAAGCAGAGCAATTAATTGACAGTCACCCATGAGAATGGTCAACGTAAGACTGCGGCCTGTAGTGTTACTCATTTCACTTGCAGGAAGAGAAGGCAGCTTCACTGACTGCAGAGGTGCTGGAATTAAGAAACACCAAATAATAATCAACATGCAGTAAGTAATAGTATGGGCACATACACGCATGGATGTAAATTCTTGAATCTGTTAATGCATTACCCTCCCTCCTACATCACCGGGGCCACTGCCCTGCCCACCTGCACACCGTGTGGCTCTGGCTCTTTGGGGAGCAGTGTGCCAGGCTTTTCTCTCTCCACGAACTTCATTTCACTGCCCACACTTACATAGCAGCAGCATGTGATGGATGATCGACTGAGACCCAGACAGAGGAGGAAGGTAACATCAGAGTTTGCCTGTTCATACAGCTGCTCACCACCTTTCCTTCTTCCCAGAACTTTGCTCCTACAGCACTGAAGCAGTACAGGACAGCCACAGCCTTCAGCTGCCTAATAAAACTGCTACAAAACTGGTAACTTACAACCAAAAACCTGAGCCTAAGAATATTAACAATCATAGCAAACCCCAGCCATTGAGAATGCTTTTAGTTTTCATTTTCTGGTGTTCTGTTGTGGTTTTCTTGTTGCTGTTGCACAACCTTTTGTCTTTCTCTCTACCCACGTTCCCCCTTACTCAACGGAGAAAAATTGTAAGAATGAATTTAATCCCACAAATAACTGCAGCTTTTTTTTGTTGCCTTTTTTTTTCTTGACCAGGTAATACTTTCAGTGGGAAAAACCATTTGATCTTTTAAATTTTTAAATAACGTTTTGTTTCAAACCTTAGTCATGTTCAATTATAATTAAAAAGCCTGATTATTAAAAAATTCAACTGAGTGAAACCAATGATTCACAGGCATGTTAAACCACAGATCTGATAAGGTTGATTACTCTGATGTATTGCCATGTATATAAATACTTGTGGCAACTCTAAATAAGCTGCCATGGCTATGCTGCAGGTGTGCCCTCAGAAACAGTAGCTCAGGCACCAGAAAGCTTCTCAAAGTGAATGCAATAAAAATGCAGTATCCCTTTGCTACTCTGCTCCTGACTGCAGAGGTGGGTTATCCCAGGTTAGCTCAGAGGTCCTCTGCAGTGCAGCACACCCGTACATGCTTTGCTGAAGACTCATAGTCCTAAGGCCTCAAACCCCAAGTCATCCCAAAGAGATTATAAGCTCTTCAATTTACCTATATTGTTTAAATTCAGCTTTCTCTTAATGTGCAATGAACTATTTCGAACCTCACTCTTTACCTTCTATTTCAGTATGCTTTCATTGATGTAGTATTTTACACCTCGAGGACTTTTATTAGGAAATGGCACCTGCAGAAAAAGACACTGCAACCACCTTTTGTTTTGCTAAATGTCAAACTTGACACTGTTACCTTTTCTAGTCTTGTATCCAACGAGAAAAAAGAAAAAAATCAATGAGAATGTTTATAAAGAGTCAGAATGGAGTAGAAGGCAGTAGGCTTGATTTGTTGTCTCCACACTCTAAACTCTTGTAACACCACTGTCTTAAAAATTGTGTTACTTTTAATTTCTCCTAGGACAAGAGAGGTGAGGAGAAGAAATTACCTGTGCATTGTTTTGCACTTTACTCTTCCTGCCCTTCCTGTTCTCTCAATCCCTCTTTCTCACCAGATTCCCACATGTATGAACCACAGGAAAACAAAGAAAATAATAAAACCTCACATGGAGATTGTAAACACAGAATGCGTATCAGAAAGATCAGAGTATATAACCACAATAACTATATTACCACAGTCACATCTTGCAGATATGAAGTCCCTATGAAAAGGGATTGTAAATCTGAGCTATTTTATGCCTTTTTTTTTTATAATGTGGCAGAAATTCTTCAGACAGGTATTGATGCCAGTCTTATTAATACAATATACAGGAAACCATATTCAGAAATGAAATGCAAATAGCTTTTAAAGAAAAGCTTTGTTAAATGTATAACTTTGTTAAGAACAAACATCAGTTAATCACACTCATGACCAAGATAGGGATGGTCTCATAGTACACTGTACAGATTTATTTCATTTTAAATTCTTACAAAAAATATAATACTGACAGTTAAACCAATATAGTGCTATATTTACACTGTACTGAAAAAGTTTTCTAACCAAAAAGGAGAAGAAAAGGAAATTACTGAAATAAGACTCTCCTTATGATGCTGTCTTTAAACGTCTGCAGTTGAATTTATTTGATTATGTTTCAATCAGGTCTGTAACTAATCCCTACTGCAATTTCTCAAATCTCAGAATGCTTTCGTTAACTTGATGGCAAACCTTTGTGTTCTACTGCTTAGAATACCAATATCTTCAGGAATACTCCAGAAATTAATACCCAGATAAAACTTCAGCAGATTGCAATCCCATATTTCCTTTTGTGCTTTTTCCTTTGTCTCCAAATCCTACTCAAGAATTCTTTATTACTTTTCTATAAAGAATTTTGATTAACTTCCATTAAGTGACTAATTCCTCAGATGTTATATTTCTGAGTGGTTCCATTGATGTATGCCAATTACACCAGCTGACAAACAGCCACTGCATTACAAAAGAAATCCATATTTTTAATGACTCCCTTGCTGTCCTCCATGCATGTGTGTATGTCATGACACACAGCTTTCTGCCATCTGCACCTCTGCCTTTATATATACGCGTTTTGTATTATAAATTGCTTGGCTGTGAGGTATCTTGACATTTGACATAACAGCAGGGCTGGGGGGGAGCATAAGTGCTGATCATTAGATTATTGTTGAAGTATTCTCTCCTTTCCTCCCCTGCTCCCTGTGTTCCCTGGAGACACAGGTGTTAATAAAATCAAACAAAATGAAAATGGGTAAATTATTGCAAGCTATGAACACCTACATTGTGCCATGCCTCACTAGTTTCCAATACCATCTCATTCTTGAGACAACCAAAGAAAAAGATGCAATTTCATCCTGTAGGCTGGGTGGTATAAGGAAAGGACAAAAGAGACAAGATATTGCAATCCAAAGGTCAGTGACCCACTCCCTTGTATAATTATAGCATTTCATTTATATCCTACCAATCTGTCTTTGGATGGCTGATAGTAAATTAGTAGCTAAAAAAGGGCAATTTTGAAAATTTCTTAATAACTAGTAACTGAGTTCTAAACCTGGAGCATCATATATGGAGATGAGCACAAGTGCTATTTTGCAATTTCTCTTCTAAAAATAATTTTAATAAATACTCAAATACTTGGATCTAAATCTGTGCCTCACTGCTTTGCTTTAGGAATCTTGAAAGAAGATTTAATACTTATTCTAAACACAAAGGAGATTTTGTAGATCTCCAAGGATCCGAACCATTCTTGAGTGCAATATACATCCAATTCAATCTTCCACAATGGATGGACTTTATACCCTTTTAAAATGTAAGAAGAACAATTTTGTGCTGCATTCCTCATTTCCCATGATCAAGCACATACTAAACTCTTCCACTTCTTCTCCCAAGGTTTCGTGCAGTAACAAAAACTGTGTAAGAGCATTAGTGCTGAACTTTTTGCTAATACATATTAACAGCTTATACCTAGGTTTGATGATGGTCCCCCTTTAGTAATGAGCACAGGCCAACATTTTAACATGCTAGCTGCTGTCATGGGAGCAGTATTGTACAGCTCTCTGCAGTATCACCTACTGTACAAGCCGATGAGCAAATTAAGAAATTCATTCTAGACCTGTAGAAGTGATCAAAGAATCACTCAGTCTATATCCATTCAGTATGTTATGCAACGCCAAGAACTTATCAGGCTCACTCTTTCTGACACAAAACTGTTTCACACATAGAAGCAAGGTACTAAAATGCTATATATTATACAATTCTATAGGAAACCAAATGGGAAATGATTATCTCTAAAGGGCTGGTGGAACAGAACAAATCAAATTCTGCCTATTAAGAACACTGAAAACTTAACTATTAAACCAGGTAATTCAGAGAGCTCCAACCCCTACAATTGCTGGCAACCATTGCCCGGTCACACCCATTTTATTTATATTCTAAATACTGACTAGAACACTGAATTCAAGGCTACACCTTCATAGAAACAACCCAATAACTTTCCACTTGAAAAGCTGTCTAACTGTATTTATTTCAACCAGACCACAGTAATTAATATTTATGAGGATGAGTGAAAGAAGGATGCTCATAGCAAAAAGGGGATTACGAAAACACAGGAATGTGTGAAGATGCCGATGGGACTGAACAAATGGCACCTGAGACATGCCCACAACAGGCCCACAGAGTAAGAAAAGGACAGGACAACAATGTAGTTGCCTACACACAGAAGCACACAAATACCTCTTTTAGTGCTTTGTTCCACATATAGTCCAGGAGAAATCTTGGTACTTGCACCAAAAACATTTACCACCACTTATTTAATGGGTTTACTTGACTGTTAGAGACACCAACATCTGAGACCTCTCTGAGTTCAGGCTAATCAAAGTCACAGTGGCTGGCATATGTTATGTCCTTCAGTGGTAAGTACTAGATCTGTTACAGGTTTTAAAGTGCCTGTGTTGCCTATTTCTGGGTTTATATCTTACATGACTATGACGAATAAAAACTGGACAGAAGAAGAGAGCTTGTCAACAGCATTTTCAGGTGAAAAAAAAATAGGTGGTTTTGATCTGCAGAATGTGAAGTGTACAAAGTACAACAATTAAAACAGAAGGGTAGATACTTTGAGCTCATTAAAATTTCTTTTGAAGATGAAAGTCATTAGATTTCAATGAGACCTTGGAGCAGAAGCTCACATTGACATGAGAATATTTAACCTGTAGTCTACAGTGCTTCAAGCAACTGATAGTATGATAAATAATTGCTTGGCTGTAGTAACCACATAGAAGGAAAAAAAGGATTACCCTAATCAAATACAGTCAGTGTGAGGTTGCCTGTCTCTGTGCTCCACATTTCATTCTGAAAGTTTGCAGTTACACAAACGGAAATCCTGAGTTCTCAAAAAGGAAATTGTAAAGGATTTATTTTCCTGTCACCTCCAAGAAAACTTTGATAATATTTAGTGCCAGTCCTTCAGCTGGCATGATCAGCATGGTAGTGTGGAATCCAGTGGATCATTGCCAATTTATAACAGCTAAATGTCTGGTCTTACTAGGATAACCTTATTTTTGAATGTATTTTTTCCCTCTCCCTTTAAATTAGGGTCATTAATAGTCAAATACAGTATTTGTTGACAGGAATACCTGTTCTTCAAGGTACAAGACTCGTATTTTCCTGTTAGTGAGTTGTGCTGGTGATTAATTCTTATTCATATTTCAGTATGAAAACAAAGCACAAGCACAAGGATGGTGCAGTGCCCTACAGGTATTCTTTATGTTATACCTAGTAGATAAAGGGAACTTCCTGCACTTGTGCTCAGGGCTGAAAAAAAGCCAAAACCTGATGTTAACAGAGGCCTAAAGCAGAGATAATAGACCTCCTTGAAAAGGCAAAAAGAGATTGTCTTAAACAGCAATATAAGCATCAGTGTTTTACAGTTAGTTCACTGCAAAGAAATGAGAAGAGTCAGAGAAGGGAAGAGAGCTACACAAATAAAGGCTCTGTGTCGTTAGTCAGTGGCAACCCAGGATTGTTCTTGCAGGGTATCCCTAAGGATGTACAGTGCCCATGCAGTCAGGGGGGAAAACAACAGGATGCCCTTTCTCACAAGTGCAGGTGACATTGCTGAAAGAAGCTACAGGTAAAAACAGTGGGGGAAAAAACTTCAAAGGATTTCCTAGTCAATCTCTTTGCACTTTCCTAAACACCCAGATCCTGAACACTCAGTGCTCAGAAATGTTGTACCAAACCCACTTTGCACCCAGGCTGTGCAGGTAGTTTTCATTTGGTTTAGCACACACAACAAAAATTCCATACCTTTCTCAATCTAGGCAGTGTTCCCCTGCTCCTAGAATTCTTTCTTCTAACAAAAGGCTAAAACCTGCATGCTTTGCTCTGAACCCGGTGCCAGCAAGCAGTGCCCCCAGTGGCACACTCCACAGTGAAAGGTCTGCAGGGCACACGGTTACAACAGTCCCAGTGCAGCCCCCTCACTCCCAGCCCCTGACCCATCCTCAGGCATGTCTCTTCATGTCCCCTCTGCTCCTGGGCCCTGACCTGCATGCAGTCAGCAACCTTTTCGTTGTGACCAGGCTCAAAAATGGCACCTTCCTCGAGTGAAATTCCTGCTGTTTTACATCACAACTCTCCCTCATTAAGGTAAAAAGACACACAGCTCCCAGGCTCTCATTACTACTGATCTGCCAGTACTGGCAGGGAATCAATTTCACTGTAGTTGTGTAAACACACAAAAACCAAATTCTGAAAAGAAGTCATCTAGGAAGGGAAAAGGAAAACATTTTATCCTGCATATACTCAAAAAAGCAGATATTCTCTTCCATTTCTCACCTATAAAGAAAATGGTCTAGGGGAAGTAACTGATTTTGTGAAGCCTTTTGATTCTGACAATAATCTTATTTGCCTTCTTTGGCAAACAGGAGTTCAGACAATAAATTTCTGACCAACCTGAGTTCCGTAAACTGGCTTTTGTAGG
>JAWWMO010000022.1:8541945-8570911 GCA_035047845.1 Dendrocincla fuliginosa
AAAACATTTTATCCTGCATATACTCAAAAAAGCAGATATTCTCTTCCATTTCTCACCTATAAAGAAAATGGTCTAGGAGAAGTAACTGATTTTGTGAAGCCTTTTGATTCTTTGCCTTCTTTGGCAAACAGGAGTTCAGACAATAAATTTCTGACCAACCTGAGTTCCGTAAACTGGCTTTTGTAGGTCCACAGGACAGCCAAGAAGCCTGATGGTGAGCTATCACTAGTGGGATGCTACACTGATGTCCATTCATTCTAAAAAGAAAAAAAAGGGGGGGGGGGGGAAGCAAACTCATTGGCAACAAAATATATAAGCAAAACCCTAGCTACCTTTAGCTAAAACAGCTGTAAAAACAATTTCCCAAGAGATTATAGCTCTAGGGCTGGAAGAAGAGTCACTGGGCAAAGGTGGAGAGGGGATGGGGCAGTTGCCAGGAAAGGAGCCAAGTCAGAAAGCAGAAGCATTGTGGGAACCTGGCAGAGAGGCCACACAGGCTGAGCTAATGCCATCACTGGGAAAGGGGAAATGGGGATGGTCTCCTTCAGTCAGTAAAATATCTCCCCAAATCCCAGCTCAAGCAAGGTTTGCTGCAAAAGAAAAAATTAAAAGCCACATTTACTCTATAGATAAGTGGTCAAATACCACTGAAATTGTGGTACTTGTTATTAAATTCGAAATTTAACCTCTTGGATGTACAACATTGGCACAGTGCCTTGTCAGTAGTGCAGGGTTACAGTGATGTATTGATCATTACAGGGGAGACCTATTTGGCTGTATATTAAATATTATTTTCCAATTGCAGTATACAAAAAGAATGATTTTAACTATGAACAAAACTTGATAATTAGAGCTTGACAGAGAAGGCTTTTGGAAAATCAGTTTTTAATTTAAATGAGAATGGAATGCTTGGAAAAGATTATGAGGGATGAGCTTCATAACTACTCAGAAGATTCACCACCTTCTGTGATTGTTCTATGGTAAGAGTAGTAAAGACAAGGCCATGACCATGGGTCACTGTGATAAAACTTTGTGATAAAACTTTGCCCCAGTCACTGGCAAAAGTTTCAGTTGCAAACACTGTTAAAACCAGGTTTCATTAACATCAATAAAACATCCCCAGAGTTTGGCAAAAACTCCTATTATAATTTTAAATAACTCAAGCAAATTCAATACTTTCCTGAATATACTCTAAGATAAGAATGTTTTCTAATTATTTGAGAAAGGAAAGGCAAAAAAGGCTAAAATGTTAGGGTAAACTTAAATAAAATCCTCCCGGTACATCAGTGAGTAACTGTTACTCTAAACACTGTACATTTAAGATCCCTCCCACAAAATAAAGATACTCCTTCGCTGGTTTGTTACTGCCTAGCCCCACAACCAGACTATCTAGGACTAAATCTGAAAACAGAATTCAGGCACACTGTAGCATTTAATGTTTAGAAAATCCTTTGCCCTTGTAGTATTCGTAATCCTATTATGTTAAATTTAGCTGGTCAAATTCTGCTCTTACTTGTACTTCACATCTGTCAACTTAGAGTGTACAAGGCATACATCAAGGCAGCATTTAGCTCAGCACAGGGAGAGATCTGATATTTGAAATACATTTTATCATTTGAAAGCCATACTTTTCTCAATAATAAATGTTGAAACAAAGTTCCCCAGGGTCATGCAATCTGCATTCTTTCCCACTCAGCTGAAGATGGTATTAAGGAGCTAAAATGAGAGAAATATTGCCATTTGGTTATGTAGTGCAGTGCAATGTGCTTGAATTCATTCTTCTGCCACTCCGGACACTTTGTTTAACAAGGAAATCAGCATGAGCACACGAGCCCTCAGTGCTTGCAGCTTGAGAGCTCGTGAGGAGGCTGGATTGTCAGCTGAAGGCTGTATGTGCCACCAAGATGACAAACACTCCCTGCACCACAGGCCGGCGGAGGAGCCGGTGCCTGCTGAACCAGACCTCTGGCAGCTGGTAAAACAGTAGCACTGCAGGCAGCTGCTGGCCTTATTTGTCAGACAACAGCTGCAGACATCAAAGACAATAAAGAGGAAGGTGGAAGCACTGAGGTAAAAAAGGAATTCTGTCTGCATTGCTTTTATGAAGTCGATGAGTTACTTTTTAATTATATAAACATATTCTAAAATTATCAGGGTGCCTAATTTTGTGAAGAAATATTAAAAATACTTGTAAACATACACATAGAGCACTAATTCCTCAAGCATCCCAGTGGAGTCCCAGAGGGTTAGTCCCATAAAAAATACGGGGTTCTATGAAAAAGATGCCCCAAAAATCTCAGGTCAAATTTTAAAGTTATTTTCCTCAGGTAAGTAGAAATCACCAAAGCAAGTAAACTTACCATTAAGTATTATTTACTATCATTGCGATGTCTTTGTTTTCCTGTACTATGCACATTGAAATAGAAATCACAGCTGCTGAGTGCCCAAGATGAGTCATCTATGAAGGTGACTTAATTTTTTCCTGACCCTTTATAGCAGTGAGCCAAAATAGAAAACATACTGATAAAAATGCCAGTTTATGCCTGTAATGTACACTGTGTGTGTGTTTGGAAGGGCACAAAATGCAGTACTTTCCTTTGGCTTTATAACAGAGGACACAAGTTATTAGCAATGCTGAAACATGTAATAAACATTTATATTGACAGTTGTAATGACTGTGAGGTATCAGATTTTAGTTGGAATTCTGTTTTAACTGGTCTGTAAATGGGTGAGCAGGGAAAGAATGGCACAGATTGTCCAACTTTCAAATATATGCACAAAAGACCCAAATTAGAGCTTTTAAATTGGCTGACTGCACGTATCACACAGAGAAATTCCAATCATTTTAGCTGAACAGTTTTTTTTTTTTAATTTGATGTGTTCAATGCTATCAGTAGAAACACTGAGACTTAAATTTTAAAATGATATTTCACAGATAAAAACGTTAAGATAGTTCTATCAGCTATAATACTGGAATGCACATGCATTACACACAATGTCAAATTCAAACAGAAGTTAGAAAATATCAGTTGATGTATTCAATGGCTTGTTTCACAATTTGATTCCCACAAGAACCTCAATCAAAAATCATCAGTCCTGTTTCTTTCCCCACTGTGTTTTTCCATTTCTAATTGTTTCTAATTCTTCATAGAAGCACTTTTAATTCAGCTATCCAGTAGAATATAGTATACATAATATTTTGCCAGAGACAGCTTCTGCAACTGCCTTTATACCCTTAGGCTTTGTCACTTGACGTCATAATGGTCTTGATTTATTAGAAGATAAACCTTCCCCAATGTTTTTTCCTTTTAAATAGTGAACTGTAAATAACCTATCCAATACGAAAAATGCTACATAGCTCCTTTGAAAATCTAATGGACATTGTCTATATTTATATCACCCACTGTAGAATCCTTGTGTTGATGCTTTTCCTACATACGTGGAATGTATAGGAATGTAACCTGCACATGTACACATATTTCTGTGTTGGTATGCTGAGACACAGAAATTTGGGCTGGGGGCAGCCAGTATGTTTTGTTTGGGGCCTTACAGGTTTTTACTTGAATATTCAGTGACATAACATTGCTGTTAAATATGATTTAACCAAGTCTCTTTGTCTTTTTTTCTTATTAACTCTAATCAGGTCTGTGATTTTGCTGGTCCAAGCTTCCCAGCTGTCCAATCCTCACTGAGGAAACCTTGCTGCAAAGCTTAGCTCCACTCAGTACATTCGCTGTCAGCAACAGCATTTTCTGCCTGTGCTTCCATGTTGGCCTGTAAATGTCTTGGCATACCTCGATGTCAAGATCGGATGGAGAAGGGATTGATGGTCATGCACCATGATCTCTGTGTTTAGACCTCTAGCTCTGACCATTAAACTCAACTCCTAGGCTACCACGCCTTCCTCATTACTCCACTGCTTTCTAAAGGCACCATCTCTAGCACATTCTGCTACCAAGCAAGCTCTGCTCCATCAGCCTTTATTTATAAGTTATGATCAAAACTTGTAGAGCTCAGGAGCTCTTTTCTCCCTGAGAGCTTCAACCAAATCACTTTTCCAGGCTTGCCACTCCTCTGAACTCTGCCAGGCGTTGCTATCACCAACCCACTATTTCCAGAAGGCAGCTAAGTGCTTATTACTTAAATCTTTAAATGCTGATTGCTTAGTAATGAAAACTTCAATTGATCAGAGGTTAAACTTTAGCTGCTAAGTGACTAGCAGAGTTCCAGTCCATCATAATAATTAAAATTCACTAATATATACTTAGTGTGAAAAATATTCTATACTCAAGTGTGTGAAGATCCAAATGCAGGATGATGGTTTTAAGCATTTCCAAGATTGACCAAAGGAATATGGTTGAATTAGCAATTGTTAATTTGAGATTAAATAATATCTCAGTATTCACCCTAGAAATGTTTAAATTATTAAAACTTATATCCCCCATTCCTTTCTTTCACCTGATTGTGTTCCCAGTTAAATCGATCCTTCTTAAAAAGGTATTTCTCAAGAGAAAGATATTCTGTTTCCTCCCAACCTGGTATTCAGGATGGAGACTTGTGTTCTCAACTTTGACAAGGTTGCTATTGATTACCAAAGCTACTGTGCAACCTGAGGAACTTTTCTCTCCTTCTAATACAGTCTCCTGATCTAAATTTTCCCAACTTCAGAGGAAACACTGCCAGAAATGAAGCAGCTAATTCCCTGTGTATTCTGCTTTTACTGCCGGTGTTAATGGAGCCGAGTAGAGATGTTTAATGCACTGTTACCTGTGAGGCACTGGATTGTACAGGGTAATGAAAAGGAAATAAAGGCAAAGTGAATTCCTAACATACCATTAACTAATCAGCTAGAAATTGGACTCGACTAAAATCTTCTTTCTAGTTTTTAGAAACATCATGGAAACATGCAAATCAAAACACCCAGTCTATGCTCCTTAACATCTCTTAACTGTATTTAGTCCATGTTCAAAATCCCAATCCATTTCTCTGAGATCTCTTTCATGTCACAAGAGCTTTGCAGAGCATTTGGACAGTGTTCCCAAACACAGAACAAACATAGCTTCTTTTGCTTTTACCTTCAGGGCCACAATATGAGAAGCTTCTGGCACTCTGATGTTCTGTCACTTTTTAATGCAAACTCTGGAAGTTCACGGACACAACGCTGCACAATCTGAGGAAGATAAATCACAGTTACTTCAAGCCAGCTGACAGCAGTTTAAGCAACTGCAATCATCAACCACCAAGGGAGTTTCTTCTTTTATCTTACTAAATGCAAAAGTATACCAGGAACTGGTAATATCACTGGACTATCAGGAGTCCTGCTTTTACATAAATATCAGCAAGCGGTAAGTAAATTCTGTTGACGAAATGTAATAAAACAAAGACGGTTTCAAATATGACCATTCCCTGATGCATTCTGTAGCCCCGTCTTACTCACTTATTGCATGCTGCTGAGATTATAAGGTTTGCTTTTATCTGTCAGAAATCAATATTTCAAACATCGGATAAAAGAGGAAATTGAACTGGGAATAGGCTGAAGTGCTGTAAAAACTACAAAGCACAATTATCAAAAAGCACTTAAAGTACTTAATAGGACACACATATAAAAATGCTCAAATTAATGTCAGGGAACTATAATGAGAACTTTTTCTATGCTTTTTGATCCAAATGCAATGTAATTCGAGTGCAGCCTGGTCAGTCAATACAGTCTTCAATTTATATGAAACCCTAAGGATTTCTAGCAATCCATTTGCTAGAACTGAACCATTACATATGATTGGTTAATATTTCAATTTATTGAAAATACATTATTTTGTGTAAAGTGTTTAAGTTGTTGAGGTTTAATCATTATAAACAGTTATGATAAAAATAGATCTTTGGATAAACAAAGACCTTACAGTCAAGCTTTTAATAAATACTAGTATAACTAGAAAATTGGATTTTAAGAGGAATAGACACAAGGAACTGCAGATATGGCGTGGTGAGGTGAGAAGGAAATGTATAGAATGGATCCTTCTCAGCACACATTAAGCTGAGAGTGGACCTCTTTGAAAAATGTTGGAAATTATAGTTATTGTATGCAAAACAAACAAATAAACAAACAAAAAACCCCAAACAAAACCCACCTCACTATTAACTTAACTACTTTCCCCTTAGAGTTATATATTCATTTATCATCTTTAATGCAATTGAGCTGGAGGTCTTTACAAAACTATACTGCATCAGAAATCACTGCAAATGAGTGTGTGCATATCTGTATGCACACAGCAGCATCCATGGAAAGCACACTGAGCAACTTTAGAAAATGTGACGTGAAATATGAAGAGCTGCAACACACAGAGGGGTTATAGCTATGATGTGAGCAACCGAGATGCACATTAACCAAAAGGCTGTATCAAACTGTGCCCATCTTTCCTAACCTACAGCCCACACCCACATTCTTAGTAAGGAGCACCAAGGGACTCCTGGAAATCTTCCTTTGTGGAAGGTTATTTTTTATACTTTAACTACACCAAACTGCCTGGACTATGGATCACACTATGGTTTCCACTAACAGGCAAACTCTTTCATTACCCAAATGCCTTTCCACCACCTTTCCTCATTATGGTTTTGAGCCTAATGCAGTAAAACCTCTTGGTTAATATACCTACCTCCTCTCTAATCCAGACTAAATTTTCTGTTGCTTCTTCCAATTTAAGATGCAAAACCCAATTTCAGTCCGTAGAATCCTGATTTGGGTCATAATTCACTGCTTTAAATTCATCCTCCCTATCCTTTATATTTTTTCTTACATCTTTCCTTTTCCTGCTTGTGTCCTTATTAGTCTGTCTTGCCCCACCCACCAATATATCTACTTTATTCAGCAAACAGTGACACCCCAGCTTTCCGTGCCATTCTCCTTGCTTTCTACAAGCCATTTCTGTTCTTCCCCTGCTTATTTGATATGGCTTGATGTTCCTAAGTCAGTTTGGAAGCCTGATACCTCTTCAGTTTTCACAGCTTTTCTGAACACTTGCCTTTACTTTAGTACTTATAAGAAATTCTATGAGCTACTCAGATTTAGTCTGGAAGCAAATGTAAAACAAAGTAATATTGTGCGCAAAATACTATTTGTATATTTTGTTTAACAGTTATTTAAACACATAAACAAAGAACAAAACATGTAGAAATCATGCAAAAATAATGGATATGCATACATAAAAAGGAAACTGAGCAAAAAGCCAGAACTGTACACGTGAAATACAACATGTGGTTTGCTATCTCCCAATGTGGTGTTCGTATTTTCACAGTTACACATTATATAAATCATGTAACTGCTGTTTACTCGTGCAGCTGGATAAAGCCAAACCAACATGGGCCAAACCCTTGAAGAATCCAAACTCTGAAATGTGACACAAAAGTTTTGTTTGAGTAAAAGAAACAAGCAATGAGAGTTGGGACAAGTGTATTTGTACCATTTCAGAACAGCTGTTGTTTAACCTGTTCCTGCAGATTTCCAGAGACCTCAAAATTTCCCAGGCAATATATGACAGTGATTTTTATCTTATTATTATAAAAGTTGCGTTGTTTTGAGGGCTTTTTTAAGTCTAATCTAAACCTTCGCTACTATAATTATAGTCCTACTTCTTGGCCTGTGTTTTGTGATGAAGAGGAGGTTACAGTATTGCACTTTGCAACCAATTTGACTATGTGACAAAGTCTCACAGAACTTCTTTCCAGCACACGGGTTCTGTGAATAGTACAGTCAGGCTCTGCCCTAGACTGTTAGTGACTTACACAATTCACCAAGTTAAGATGCACAAAACACAGCCAAAATTTGTCTTTTAATAATCCTGGTCTTGTGTAAGCTGAGCAAAATGTAACATGATTTAATTGAGGCAACTGGGAAAGAAACCCCCAAAACCAGAGTTTTCACATATAAAAACAGAGTTAACAAGACTAAAAATAAATAGATCACTTCAGCTGGATGCTGTATTCACTTGAATGGTGTCTTGAGTTTTTGGATTTCCTGAACCAACAGAGCAGTTTCCTAAATCAACAGAACCATCACAGAGCATACAACCTTTCCCAAACAGTACATATTTCCAAATAACAAAGTAATGAAAATAATTTTGTTTTAAAAAACTATCCAAGTAGAAAACATACTATGATTCAGGAAGGCAATTGTAGTTATGGCACTCATAATTGCATAATGTACTTCAGAGAAGCTACTTCTATTGCACCTTATTGCATTTTCCCCTTCAATTATTAAATTCAGAGGCTTAACCTCAAAAGAAAATGCACTTGTCTTTCCATGCAGTTGAATTGTTACTGCCATTTAAAACTAATCAATGTTTTCTTTAGTACCATAATAGCTTATTTGCAAAGCACCTATTTAAGAAAAATTTACATGTTATTCTGGAAGTAAACATGTTGCACATTCTAAGAAAAACTAACAAAGAAAAAGAGGCCTTTGTTCTCATCTCAAAGTTCAGTGCAACTAAAGTGACTTCAAAAGCTTAAACATTTGTGCACAAAGGGAGTTGCTACTAAATTATACCCCTCTGTTCATAAATAATACAAAGGAAAACTATGCATTGTACACAATACTTATATCCCTAGAGAAGTCCAGGAAATTAATTTTCAAGAGCTCAACATATAAATATATGCTTTCATTAATGTTAAGAGGAAAACAAACAGTTAAAATCTTATTATTAACCTGTGTTTAAAAATACATTCCTTAGAAATATTACACAACTCCTGACTTGGATGTTCAACTGCATAAAACTCATAGGACACCAAGGTCTCACTGAGTGGTGGAAAGCCCAGAATACTTCAGTAAAGTCAGTATATGCACTCTGAGTGCAGTTTGACACAAACAGGAATGTTCACACCACTTTTCCCTAGGAATATAAGGGGAGGTTTTTAAATTAGTCTCTGTAGACTCCTTCAGAAGGAGGTCAGAGAAACAAAGTTAAGTAATATGAGTATCCCTAACGTCTCAAGATCTGCAGTTATTTAACAAAGAGAAGTTTTAATGAAGGGAAAACAAAGTTTGCACAAAACTCAGAAGCAAGTTCTTTTCACTTCTAATGAAACATGCAAACATCTACTCCTTTAATAAGCAGATCAATTGCAGTTCAAGCTGTGCCTGTTTTTAAAAACATGCAAACCCCTTGATTCCAGTAGGGTAGACACTGGTATGAAAGTCATAAAATCCAAACTAATAAGGAATATAATAATTGAATATTTGTAAATAGAAAAGCTATTAAAATGTTTATGCTCAGAATGGAAAATATGATACAGTTTGTCCCAGGTGTCTCATTTAGCTTTACACTGAACCCCCTCTGTTGTAGCTCTGCAGAATATTTAGTCCATCTGGGTCACACAGCCTCTTGTAGAATAACAGTTCTGTCTTGGTGACACCTTCTGCTTACGCTCCCAAAGTCTCCACCCTTGCTCTGAGCTACACATTGTTCTCACTTGAATGTTACTAATAAGAGTAGTGGCAGCGGGTGATTTGCTTTCCAATTTTAGTCACGACAAAGATGCAGTGTGGGGCAGCTCTTCAAAGCTTTGTAGCTTTGGAAATACATCTTAAAATGACACAAGAAGCTGATTGCCTTGACTAGCAGAGTTGCAGCATAAACTGGGTAACTGCGTGCATGGTTAAGTACAGAGAGCAGTAGCAGGTGGTATAATAGACCTTGTGGGCAAACAATTGTATTTCCTTTCCCCTCTACATACAGAATATTTTTAAAAATCTGACTCTATTACAAAGATAATGAGCAAAATTGATGCATTTAAAAGTAAGAATGCAGACTTCGAGCAACAAGTTCAAGTTACTCACCCGACCAGACCATTTGTGGAGCAAATTGCCTATCTGTGAAAAGTGGGGGGTTCAAAAACATATGTATTTCAAAATTAGCCTAAAAAGAAGAAACAGATATTAAAAAAATTATGAAATTGCAGTTAACAAAATAAGCTGAGTTGAGGAATACAGAGGATCAAGCTTTGCCAAAAGGAAGAAAGAGAATTACAATTGAAAGCACTGGACGCAGAGACTGCCACAAAGTAATGCAACAACCTATGCCAAAGCATTTGCCACCAATTTATTTGCTGCTGAAGACTGAACAGACTGAAGTCTGGTTCCTTTGCTAAATTACAGGGTTCAGAATTAATCCTGTAGCCTGCAGCAGGTAGTAGATGCTTTAAAGGGTGACTTGGAGCAGTCACCTCTTCCTGCTCATTATTGAATAGCACTGCTTTAACGCTGCTGCAGTTGCCTCCACTGTTGGATGGTTTCTCTTACAGGTTCGTGTTTTCACAGATCTTTTCCTGGGTTTCAGGCCTGTTTCCTGAGTATTACACTGGCTCCAGTTGGCCCAGTGTATAAAAAACAGCATCTGGGAGATATTTCCTGTACAATTTGTCCTAGGTGGGCTTTACCAAAAGCATGATTTTTTTCAGTAAAGTTGTCTCAGATTTTTCCCTCTCTAACTGGCAACACATTTTGGTTCATATTCTTCTACAACACAAAAAAATCTGTGAATCAGTAGCCATGTTATATGTAGTCCTATTTCCTGCAAAAGTTTTAAATTTTATTTTTCAATACACTTGTGAATTTGGAATCTATTAATTTATCACCTGGAATGCACAGCCAATACTTTGCATTTGCAATCTTGGAAACCATCTAAGAGCGAGCAGCAGAATAATTTTGTATTTTATCATTTTATTGTATCTAACTGCTAATGATATGTAGCATCTATCACATATCACGTTATAGAAATCAGTTCATCCCTTGATTTCCTTTTATTAACCAAGATTGTCTTTCCAGCTGGTCTTTAATTAAGTATTTCATGAAGGATCATTAAGGAATTATAAAAACTCTTCACAGTTCTCACTGTTAATCATGAGCACTTCATTCACAAGGGGCTACAAATCTGTAATTTGCCTTCAAGTTTTACTACAAACCCTTTTAAGAATAGTATTGGAAAAAAAAACCAAAACCACCCAGCACTTTCATTTTGAAAAGAGAATTTTCCATTAAATTAATATAAAATATAAAATAATCCCAAATTTACTTAGAAGGTGATTGAAAAATGAATACCAGGATTTTTCCATTCTTATTCATTTGAGCTAAAATAAAGGCAGCTCAAAACTATAGATTATTCCCTCTCTTGAAACAGGGTAGAAGGTGGTGAGACAGTGTTGGGTAGATGCACAGTAGTAATGGGTTATGCAGATTTTCCTCTCCTGGGTCACTGTTATGAATCTGATCCAAGACAGCAATGACGAAATGTCAGTGTCATTTTATGGCTTTTAGAATGAAACCCTGACCCTACAAGGTCAATGGCAAAACATCAGTAGTGCCAGGATTTTCACCTTTTGAATCTCAAGGGTGCAGAAAGAATTAAAGTCTGACTCAGCATGCATTGACTTTAATGGGAGTTACACTAAGTTCAAGGTGCAGATTTTAAAGTCCTTAGATGCTGCTTTGCTCATGCTTTAATAAGAGCTGGGTCCTTCAGATGATTCAGACACTTAAAACCATAGCATTAAAACTCTAAACTTTTATCCTTAAAGTTAAATGTTCTGATGACACACATTCCCTTGCTCCACTGTCTGGATTACTCTGCTCCACTAGCCTGAGCACTGGAAAGGGGCTGTTTCACCACATTTATTCATCTTTCTTGCCTCTTTCTCTGAAGACCAAATCCTTGTCCCATATGATCAGGGTTCAAAGCCTCCTGGATCACCATGTCTGTGGCCCTCAAGAAATTTAGTGGAGATTGTGGCTTCTACTCTGCATTCTGTCCACTCCACTTACAGTCAATTCCCACAAGGCTCACTGCTTCAAAAAGGGAGGTCTCTGTAGTAGAGAACAGTAAGACTGTGTCAAAATGACTAAATTAGCAAAGCAGGAGTGATTAATTCAAACAAAATCCTTATCAATTCCCTGAAAACAGGCAGAGGTGGTTTGTTACTTTATATAATTTTCTTTGATAGTAGTTGTTTTGTAGGAAAGACATTACAAGCCATTTTAAACCTAACTCTCAAGTCTTGCCTTTTTGCCCGCTTGAACACGTTTGATTCTGAAATTGAAATAAGAATAGAATCCAAATGAGCTGTCAAATTTTAAGTGTTTATTCAAAATGGAAACAAATATCCAATATTAAATTATCTTTTCATGCCCTCCGAAAATACTAAGGTAGACAAATATAAAAATGATGTCTTGCCAGACATATTTCTCTTGTACAAATGCACAGGTCAGGCATGTGTTCCTAAAAGTATTTAGCTATGCTGACAGCCACCCAGGAATTAAACTGGATGAAAGCATGCTGAAGTTGTTGGAGGTTTAATTACCTTTTCTTTTTTTTTTTTCTCTTTAGTGGGAGTTCTGAATTCTGGAGGAGTAAAACTCCAGTCTCTACTGTATTGAAATGATATTTTTTTAGCACTCCAATCATTGTCTCTACTTGACTAAGACATTTCTGTGCTAAAGCAGGTGCATTTACTTTTCAAGTATTATTTTACTAATCAATTGAAAAATTACCTCCATGAATGACAGAAGTGCAGACCTTTGGAGTATTTCATTAAAAGGAGCAAACATTAATTACAAATCCAGCCCAACCTTTGCAGACATAAATTATGGGACGGATCTATTTTCTCCATGCTTAATTGCAAGCAGTGACTAGCTCTTTAAATTATTATCTCCAAGGCATGAATGAAATTAGAATGGATTTGATGATATTCTCAAGGCTTATTTGTCTCTAAATAACTCGGCCGTGCACTATCTGGAGGTATAAGGAAAATTAGGTGAAACACCTTTGAACCTTTACACAGTGGATAAGTTAGCATGAAAAAATTGGGAGTTGCAAGATGGAAGTAGAACCTTAAAGTCTTTGCAGACAGGGAGGTCTCGTTGCAGGTTTAACAATGGGATAGTTCATTTTGTCCAAGTATTTTTCTTCTAATCTAAATTCTAGAAATTTCAGGGGTTTGTAACTTTCTAATGCATTCCCATTTCAGGCAGAATTTTCCAGGCAGTGTCTTTCCTGAAAGGTAATATTTACACTTCAATAAAAATGATTGTTTTTCTAGTGAAGTAAAACACCCTTCCTACAGAATTAAGAAGGTTGAAAATTTTGATTTTGTAATAGCCACAGTGCTGACGCTTGTGATCATACCAAAATCTGGCAGGAAAATAAAAAAGTAAAGTGCCCTTAGCTGGTCCATTAAAAACTGATTTTGAATTAGGCATGTTTGCTGGTGCAAATTAGAATTTCAAAGACATTCAGCGGTGGCCTGAATTTTCAAGTGATCTTTTATCCTGATTAATATGTCCTTTTACAGCATATTCTCTAATTGTTATTTTGATTTTTTTAAATACTGAGAATGAGCAAAATTTTTTCTTTGTTTCTGTTAGCATAGTCCTAAAACTCAAATGAAGAGTTAGGCTGCTTTTCAAATTACCTTTTGGTGGTAGGTTAAGTCAGAAACACTAAAAGTAAATTCCCAAATTTTAAAACAAGCTTTACTTAATGTCTCTCTCTTCTGCTCTCTACTTTACCTATAGCAGTTTTATAACTCCATCTGTTTTCTGAGGGAGAAATATTCAATAGTTATTATTTATGACTGAATTACTTAAATTATTATCATGTAGTAAAATGCCCTTTCAATTTCTAAATGAATTTTTGTTCGATAAGTGACAAGGAGAAGGAGCAGAGCAAAATTAAGAATTGAACATACATAAAGCTTAAATAAATGAAAACAAAACTATTTGAAAAGTCTCAGCATGAGCCAAAACTGATCTTGAAGTTTCTGACTATTTAAGATATGGAGAACGTCTTTAAAATATGACTATTTAAGATATGGAGAGTCCTTCTCCCTTTAAAATAATTTAAATGCTAATTTCCATGGGAAATAGATAGCATTGTATACATGCAGAGAACAGAAGGTGCAGTTTATAATAATATTAAGCGACAATGCAAGGATTATTTTTTAATACAATAATGAAGAATGCAGGAATGTATATTGTTGTAAAACATATTTTTAATTATTTTGCATTGGAAACAGAAAGCCTTCCTCTATAAGAACTATGTTCTTTATATACCACACAAAGTGTGAACGAGTGAGTCCCACAACACTCCATGGGTACTACCTGACCCTTGTTTCTACTACCCTTCTACCACAGAAGTTAATAATTTGGCATTGCAACCTTTAAAAAACAAATAAATAAAATAGATAATGACTTGCTTTGAGTTCAATTTACTGTGTCATGATACAGTAAATATCAAGCTGAGTTCTCACAGTATTAATCATTAACCTGGGAGAGGGCATTATCTTAAAATGTATTCCTTCAGCTTTGGTATGTTTCATTAATACAGTGGTAGATATTTTAACGGCAATTTCAAACATGCTGAAGACATAAACAAGTCCAAGTCGCCCCAGAAGTTGAACTCTACTCCCCTTTTAACTTCTGGATATAAAGTTGCCACCCATGCGCTGCCAGAACAGCCTCTGAAGGCAGAATAGCAGAAGCTCTGCAGAGCTGGATTGTTTGAGGTACAGAGGAAGCCCAGCTCGTGCAAAGAGCAGGGCAGGGTACCTATAAAAGGAACATTCTTCCAATAATACTGATATTTTTTGAAACTTCCTACAGTGTTAGACTTCTCAGGCTCACAGCAAAATGTTTCTGGTACTGAGGGGAAGACTCTGCAACAACATTAGAAGGTGTCTTGGAAAATATATTCTACTGAAACTTTAGGAGATTGGTTTAAAAAGCTTTGGAAATACCTGGTCCAGCACAGAGAAGTCTTCATGGGTTTTCATGTCTTGCTTAGGAGAGGGAAGAGCTAGAAAACCTATTTGTTGGGATTTTGGAAGTATTTATGTTCCCCTTTCTTCTCCATGGTATTTCATTTTAATTTAAAAGTGAGGAGTTAAAGATTGATCTGGAGCTTGGGAAAAGCATTCAAGCAGAGGACCACTGGGGACGGAGTGAACCCTTTAACCACATTGCTTGAGAAAGGTAGTACTTAGCAATATATTCCTGGGAATGATAATATCATAGGTAACCTATTTGCTCTGGAATCTAAACCAGAGCACCACATTTAAACCACCTGCATCTAAAATGAAGGTAAATATGTTAAGAGGATCTCTCCACTTACACAGGCCTGAGTGGAATGCATAATTTTTAAGAGATCTGAACAAATTCCTTAGACTTAATAGTATACCAGTCTAATCATTGAACATTGTGTCCTTTATATTTCTTTAGAAAGAAAAACATCACTAACAATTATTGGCTTTAACACCTTGCAGCTTATATATAGCTTCTCATATACACCTTAAGCACAACGTGAATCTAACACGAATGTAATTTATAAAATGTAGAAATCTTGGATCAGAGAAGGTAGGAAATTAGTTAAATGTGAGTTTTAAAAATGAAGACACTTTCTTCGTCACGGTGATAGAGTATGTACCTTTAATCAACAGCCACTTTTCCTCCTCTGAATACAGAATTGCAGACGGAACTTTGCTTCAAATTGCAAAAATTGTAAATGAGAATATTGAGAAATCACAATTTTTATCTAATTATTAAACACTGGTTTATTAATGCCTGTTTTATAGTAAAAATGTAGACAGTTGCTTAGTCAGACACTGATACGCATGAGAACAACACACATTAATTATAGCTAAGAGTAAGTGTGAGCGAAGACTGCTCTGAGTCAGATCCCAAGCCACAGAACCTGCAGCACAGCTCCTCTGGCCCATGGGTGTTCCAGCCTTTCCACCGTGGGCTATGGCACCTCACAGAGTGGGCTGTGCCACACTGCAGGGTGCCAGTCACAGGGACTTCGTGTGTGAGGACAACCCCATGGCACTAACACACAGGTCAAGTGCAGCTCCATCCAGGCTACAGTGCGAGTCCAACTGACTGGAGGACGTGGGAGTGCTTCTCTCAGCTTCTGGTGCACACACACAGACAGACAAGACCCCAGGGCAGGCCAGTGCACCTGCAGCCTGGTTTCAGTGCACATAAACAAGCTCACGTGCCTGATTACGGAGCACCACCTCCTGTGACCACCACCCGGACTGAGGTAAGTTACCATGACCTGCTGGGTAAATCCACCTTTTGTTCTCAAAAAAGATGGGCTAGTATGGACCACCAGGGCCAGCACAGACCCCAGTGAGATCCATGCTGTATGGGGACAGAGAGCTGCCCAGAGCCTCCCTGTGCTCCCCAGGGAGGGGGCACGTGGCCCACCCTGTCTGCTGTGCTGGGACTTCAGCACAGGGCTCACAGAAAGGCTGCTCACCCCGACCACTGCTGGTTTGCACAGTCACAGACACACAAAGCTGACAAGGGTGTGAATGTGTATCACATTGGAGACCACAAAACATGATGGTACAATGGCAAGTTTTGTGCATAGTTCTCACTCTGCACTTTTCTCCTCTCTTTCACCTTCTCCTTCCAGCAAATTACAAAATGACAAGTACAAGCAGCATCAATGTCAGCTCCACCCGAATGAACATGTATGGAACAGGGAAATGCATATTTCTGAATTGACTCCTTGCTGTGCTACCAGTTCACCTTATCTTATTCCAACCCAGTTTCTTCTTGTGTTTTTAGGTGAAATCTGATATGGGGGGAACAAATTTTTTTTATTAAAGCCACTTGAGCTACCCCAGTATTAAATATTTAAATACTCTAGTCACCTGTAAACTGTGAGCAACCTTGTGGCATGTTGTGTAATCAGTGTGGATTGAACTCTTGAAGGATAAAGACCCTGAATGGTTCAAATAATAGTCCTTGTTCTGTCCTTCTCTGACAGATGAATATGAGTAACGGCTTATTTTGGCCAAAACAACCAATTCCAGGTGAATTTATGTCCATAATGGGAGATTTGCCATGATAAACAAGAAAGGGATGTAGCTACATGATTTGGTACATTCTAGTCAAAAGTGGAATATCTTAAATCAAAAGTTTCAGTAGGCTTAAATGTTCCTGCTAACCCCACTATTAAATCTTCCTAACAATGTGACAAGGTAGAATTTGATGTCTTCTACTTTATTAAAAAGAGGGTGACCACTAGGAAAAATAATACCGGGAAATAAAATTTACCTTGGATTAGTTTCATGTAAACATAAAAAAACCTGACTTCTCAGATCTCTCATGGAAAACATAATGTCGTTAATATTAAATACAATGATTATGCAACCCATTACTTTTACAGTTTGTGCTCCCGTGTCCTTGATTTCATCCCTGTTTTGCTTATGATTAATGAATGACTCACCTTCAGTACTCTCTCATTTATTTCACACCTCATTATGAATCTGAAAAGGTCAATTCATGATTTGAAAACAGCAAAACATGCATGGAAGTTAAACAGTGTTCAAAAATACAAATGACATTTTTATAAATAAATTGCTATTATATGATACCACTTTTTCATAGGTTGCAATTTTAACTGCTTTGGATATAATTTTGAAGAGTGGACATAATTTATTCCCACAGAATACCAGATGAAGTTTCTCCATGTGTTTTATACGAACATCAGGAGTTTCAGTGCGCTCCACGCAGTCACTCACACACAAGTTCTAGAATGACACCTGGTGTACTTCACTGCTTTCTATTTTAGCTTGTCAAGATCCCATGCCATAATTTTCCATGGCTTCTCATTTGTTTCACTTGGCATTCTTTTATGAGGGTTTGACACTTAATAATGTTATGTGATTATAGTCTTAGCTTTCAGGTAGGGCTAGAAAAGGCTAGAAAAATCGAGGGAAATTTTGCACATATTAAGTTCACATTTGTTAATGCAAAACTCACCAACTTATTTGTCCTGAAAATAAAGTTTCATACCAACAGATCACAGTATTACTTTTGCGTTGTTGTTATATCCCTTTTTAGTTTTGATAATTTTTTTCATCTACAGAATCTGGTAGTTTAAAAATACTTTCTTGAGCAGAAAAAAAAATGGCTTGGGTGACATCATTGCTAAATCCCATTCTGTGGAGCACTCAAAGCACAACCCAAAACTTCCACCTTTTCTCTCAGTTTTTACTGGAGGTAAGTTCCAAAATCACTTGGGCAACCCTGCCAGAAGATAGTTACCAACACACCTGTGTTGGTAACCGATAGCTTGAGGAGTAGATTATGGTACCTAGAGAAGTTTAGGGAACTCCATTTAACAGTCACTCTCAGAGTTGGGAAACTGCCCTGGGGAACTCAGTACTGGCACAGAAATCTTTTGGACAAAGGGCAATGAATGCGACTCACAGCACTCCCCTCTATGACTTGCAGAGCCAGGGTCTGTGCTGCCCGCAGAGCAGTGGCCTGCGAGGCTGTTTGTGGCCTGGGCTTCTCTCCAGACTGCACAGACACACCCAGGCTGACTTTGGACACTTTGGTGATGTCTGGCACTGAACATACTTCAGTGTGGGCTAATCCAGTCCCTCCAGAAGACTGGGCAGACTTCTCTTTTCCCTTCACTTTGGCAATCTTGTCCACATGAACGAAAGGAGCTTAAAGTTCTGCAACAGAGACTTTACCCAAGTTCAGTAGCTTAAATATTGTATCGTCATTGAAACAATATCACTGGGCATGGTTTTTAACTGCAGGCTGACCTTCAGCTTTGGCTTTGCATAATATTGTAGATTTATGTTTCCCCCCAGCTCATTCAGAACTCTTTGTACAGTAGATTATTAAACTATAACTAAACGTTGTCCTTGGCGTGTTCACATGTATTTGGAACAATTCCAAATTTATGATCTTTTCTTTAACTTTTGTAAGCATGTTCCTTAGAGGCCTTTAATCTTCCTTCAGTTTCAGTGAAACATCGGTGAACAGATTGTCCTTCAAATTAACAAAATCAAATACCCATACCAATACTCTACCTTTTTTTTCTGTCAAGCTCTATATTAGCGTTTAGTGTGAATAAAGAGGATAATATCTTTATACATGGCAAGTGTAAAAGGTAATAATAAACATTAAATCTGACATGAGTTATGAATTATGTGCAAAAAAAGGTGAAACTTCCCCCCTATAAACTTCCTGAAGCAATAATAGAGTTTCTGATTAATAAGGTAGTAACCAGAGAAAACTACACAGAGCAGGTAGAATATATTACTACAATGTTTGTGTGTATTATCTACAGTACAGAATGATCAAATCAAAACCCTATATACTATGGAAGAACAGAAGGTATGCGCTGATGGGTTTACCTCTAAGGATTTAATCTCTGGTAGGTGGCTTCCTATATAAACGATGAAAGCATTTAGTCTCCTTACCTATCTAGAATGAGAGTCTATTTCTCAAGGCAAATGCTTAGAGATAACTGAAATAATTTTGAAACTTAGCAGGTGCTACTTCTGTTACTTGAAGTGCAACTAATTCAAACCATCATTTATTCTTTTTTATTCTAAAAATGCCAAGACATATCTTCAAGATCCATCCAGTCCTCATTTTAGCTCAAAACGATCCGTTACTCTGTTATGTACACATTTCATTTACATCGCAGACCACTGTTTATTGACACTTACCCACAGCAGCAGGGCAGCCCCAGCAGAACGAGCATGACACAGACACAGACTCAGAGAGCATAACAGTGAAAATATCAGTGTCATAAACATCATAACTGCAAACTGCAAGAAATGATAGAAGATCAGACTCTGCCCTAAAGCTCTACGAGGCAAATTCACCAGTAGTGTGACCACATCCAAGCTCAAAATCTGCATGTGCAAATTACACCTTTGGCACTCTCAGCTAAGACACCTGCAAAACTGGGGGGGTTTAACCTCCTGTACAGATGATTGGCTTCACTTTCACTGCTTTTTGAAGACTGGCTTACAACAACGGAAGATGCAAAGTGAAAAAATGGAGGTCTTAGGGGAAGGCAAAGTACTTACATGTTTAGCACATTTTATAGATAGATCTGGAATATAGGGTGTGGATGTTGCAGGAGGTAATGAGGTGACTGGCAGCAAAGAACTCTGAGCTGGGGCAAATGTGAAGGTAAAACAGAACCAAAATAGTGAACCATCTGCTTTCTAATGAAAACAGCTCTACTTGTCAGCAACATCCAGAAAAAATGATTTCTTAGTTGGAGTGTATAACCGAGGGAAGTAGCTTTTTTGCTATATGAGGTAATACTTTCGAATGATGTATGACTTAGAAAATAGTGTGGGTTAATGATCTTCAGCTGGATCAGGGCGTAAAACAAAGTAATTTCATAATACAGAACATGATGGATTAAATCATGTTAATACTGGGTATATACATTAAAGAAAATGATCTTTCTGGCATACTAAATGGCAAAATAAAAAGCACTTTTAGTAAGCTATATGATTAATTAGTCTGCCCTTTTATTTATGTACCATGATAAAGTAAAATGTACTTCTTCTGGTTACCTCCCAGGCAATTATTCTAAAAGTTATATTGAATACACCAGCTTCATTGTATTGCACCAGTCCATCAGGAGCTGCAGGAATGTCCCTTTCTTTGTTTTAAGTCAGGGGTTTTCTTTTTTCTCTCCTGTTCCTGTCCACCTTGCTAGAAGTTATTGGGGGGTTGTGTTGTATGTTTTTAACTGACAGAAACATAAGATTGAGCATGATATATTGATATATTGATATATTGAAATAATGGAACCATTGATTTGTCTTTGTACTCTTAATTACAGAAAATGCAAAAAATTTCAGCGAGTGAAAAGTTATAGCTCACATGTAATTCAGGCAAATATTTAAATATGAGAATGTAAATGCTCCAGAGTTCATTCAGGTTCTGAGCTGTTTCATTTCCTGCCTGCACAATTTAGTTGTGTATCTTGCAAATTTCCACCAAAGGTTAAATCACATCCAAAATCTTTTAGAAAGAAGCTGGAAATGCATTTTCAAAGAAGATTTCAAATTAAACTCTCAAATTTCAGAAATAAGGTTACATACAGAGGGAGGAATATTATTTCTGAGAACTGTGTGTCTTCCAGTTTCATTATACATATTTGTCAGAAATTATGCCAATGAGGCAGGACACAGGTTTCCTCTAGCACCAAATTTAGATGGAAGGGACAAAAGGTATTATTAGCACTGAATTTACTTTTTCTTAAAATCTTATGAGCCTGTAGAAACTGATAAAATGCAGGAGTTAAGAAAAGGACCATTTCAATGATATTTTAAATAATGGTGTAGAGTTTGTGTTCTGTTGGGGATTCACATAGTTCTTCAAACTGGATTGCCTTACACAGATGTACTAAACAACACAGAAAACCTGAATGGCCAGACCTGAACAGTTTTCTAATGTTAAATTCAGAATTCAGGTGGGAAGTGTTTTTGAGAAAGTAAAACGTAAGGGGCCCAGCACTTACATGGACTTAGTCTCTTCTACTTTTCCATAAACTTGCACAGAGAAGTGAATCCTGATTCTTAAAGCCCTAGGCTCAAGAAAATGACTTTTAAAAAGAACCAGCTAAGAACCACCTTTCTTTTGGTACACTAGTGCCAAACATTTGTCTACTACAGCAAGTGCTTGGAATCTCTGCCTGAAATCCTCACAATGCTCTAATTCTGGATTGTCTCACACAGAGTCCACCTGCAGATAGAGAGTCAGTATTTGCCAACTAATCTTCTGTTTGCAACCTCACTAATGCTTTCTTTTGACTCTGGGGTTTTTGTTTTCCCCTCTGCAACATGGAATTGTTGTCCTATATTTTATTCTCATCACCTTTCCAGGTGTACTGTGTGGTTTGCAGGCTTCTCAGATTTCTGTTTAATGTAGAAAAAAGCACATTAATTTTCCTCTTGTCAACAGCTTTTTCATATGATCCCTTCCTGTGATCAACAATCACAAAAATTATTCCGTGCTCCTTTTCCTAATGTTCTTCCTTATTCTAAGGAGGATCATAAAGGCATTAACCAGAAAGACTTTCGCATGCTAACCAATACTATCACATCTGTACTACTTTTTTAAAGGGAGAAGATTTATGATAAATATTTGTTTTATTTCAACCATTTATTCTCATATAGCTTGTAGTTGTTAATGATTGCTCATTTATTTACAAGGAGCTTTTCAGCCTAGAAATAGGTAGGTAGATACTGCCTAGAAATTCCAAATAGATACTGAAGTTCATAAATAGAAAAAACCTGGACACCTATTTACAATTAGTAAATAAGCTTTAAAACAGATTTTTTAAGGTGTGTGAATGATTGGTTCCCAGTGAGACTGTGAGAATATAGAAAATGGGTGACATGTATCACAGAGAAAGTGTATAAGCACAGCTTCTTCAAAGTGTTGGCCTACATTAAATTATTACTACATTCTAAAGTTTGTAGGATATAACACCATGTAGAAGTGTGACTTTAGAATTAGTGTTTGCCAGTGTGATGTAGGTGAGGGGTTTTAGCAAGCAAACACCTTTAAACCTAAAATTAATTTATTTGCTGCAATAAAATCAGGTAGATTAGTTATTGTTCATATTGTTTTGTTACACAAAACCCAGCTTTTATATTATGAAAAAATGCCCCAAGCCCTAGAAAAATGAGTGAAGTGTTAGTGCTTTTGCACTGCACTACTGTTGGCAAGACTCAACCAGAAATGCAAGATATGTATAAAGAGTAATTTTGTCTCATTACATGACAACACTAGTGGTTCCTCTTCATCTCCTTAATTCATTTCTTATAGTTTTTCTTGTCACATCCACTTGTTTTATGGCTTACTAACTTGCAAGTTATGGTCGTAATTTATGGTCAAAATTGAGTGGTAGCAAATCACAGAATATTTTCATTGATTACCCTAAATTGTCTAATCTCCTGTATGTTTTTAGGACTTGATTGGGTGGTATTTACTGATTGCCTTCATCTAATTTAAAAATCAATCAATAGCAACAATGAGAGGTGGTGGATAAATCGAGTCTAATGCAGCATAACTGCAGCAAATATCCATCAAAGGCTCATTCTCAATCAAATTTGTGGGAAGTTTTAATACATAAACCAAAATGTCTAAAAGCCTTACTTCCAGAGCACATCATTTTAAAATTGTGCTCTGCAATGTGGCATCTTATTGCTCTTATACTGTCTATTTAGGGCAGTTTTCCACTGCTAAAATGAACATATTTCACTACAATAAAACTGTAGCAAACAAGAAAAAAAAATGTCATCAGTTTTGGTTTAAAGGCACTTTGTTCCATCTTCTTCAATATCATCTGTATATAATAATGGAAATTAACATAACATCAGCTTTTCATATAAACTACGTGCATTTTCTCTGAGATAAACATTCTAATAAGTGTCTTGATGGAAAATGTGTTTTTTACATTGAGAAATCAATTCATTAATGTTGCTCCTTACATTGTTCTTTTTTAAAAGCATCTTTAGTTCCTGAAGTTTTGGAATTTGGCTTGGAAAAACAAGTTAAAATTAGCCTCTATTCTTGAAAGAATCTTAATCTATACTCAGAAACAGGTATTTATTGTCAGAATTTTCTCAGTAAATATTCTATGTAGATAGCTAAGGATATCTACAAGCTATTTTCTCTTGACAGCATGGGACATATGATAGTATAGACTTGTTAGGCAACAGGAGTTTCTGTCTTGTGACTCCAGCTGTAATACATAACCAATAAAGGAGAGAATCTTGAAGGTTTGGGGATTTGGGGCAGTTTTGCTGTTATTTGATTTTAATTTGAGTCCAGGATGCTTTTAGATCAACATTACTTTTTACTCTATGTACATTCAAGCACATAAGACAATCTGTATATCCAGGGACAAACTCTGAAGATGGGACATAAGAAGAAAAATCCATTAAGCAGAACTTTGGAAGAGAAAGCATGTATTCTTTCCTAAATATTAAAAAAAAGACAAAGATTCTCAATTAACCAGAACTAAAATGCTAAAGTTACACACATCAAACCCTGGGAATTCTTTGCTCAGTGTTAATTTTACAGCTGACCACTCTCTGAGACAAGTATTGCCACCTGTGATCCTTAATTTTTGCCAGTCAAGGTGAAAAGACAGAGAGAACCTTTATCATCATGATATCACAGTCATATTTTCTTTCAAATGTTAAACATGGCTCCTAATTGTAAGCATTGTTCTTACTAATGGTATTTCCATTCCCTTCTACAATTTTGATTTTGGCTGAGGTGAGGAAAATGGGACAGTGCTGAGCTATTAAAGCAGGAACTCTGAAGTTGGCTACACTCTCTAACCAAAAGAAGGAAAGATAAGGCACTTATAAAGTGCTCTTTTTTCCTCAGAAAAAATGATGTCCAAAACCTTTTAACAGTTGTGAGTTCACTCAGATAAAAATTCCACGTTTTGGTATGCATCTAAGGAAAGTACAAATTATATGGCGACAAATCCAACGCTACTACAAACAAAACTGCAAATATGTACCGGGCTGGGCAAACACCACCACTCTGGAAAATCATAATTCTGTCCTAAGCAATTGTAAAATATCCTTTGTTACTAAACACTCTTGAAAAATCTCTGGCCCTAACAACAGATCACAGCACACATTACAAATATAAAAGACAACTACCAAAGAGAACCCTACGAGCAGCCCACGGTTTATTAAAATTCTGACATTCTGAGATATCTTCTTGCCAAGGGCCCTCTTACAATGACATCTGTACACTTGTCATTACATCGCGGTTCACATTACTTACATAAACACGCCACAGGGAAACCATGACTGATATAATTTTTATAAGATTGAAAGGTAGCCATTGTGATCATTAAAACAAACCTGAGAGAGCCTTCCTGATGATGGAACAGATTCAGTTACTTCTTCCTTCTCTGTGGGTCATTAGTTAAAAAGGGGAGGGTGGGGGAGGAGGGAGAGAAGGCCATATACTGCAGGTGTTTTATCCTTTGTAAGGAGACTGCACTGAGACAAATGATTCTAGCTGGCATTTTGTACACACCGGAGATTGCTTATCGATCCAGATCAGAATATTCAGGCTGGCCCCGGGGAAAAGGCAGAGTATTTTCTGAGGGAGTTAATAACCTGGCAGCTGAGCTGTCTTGTCCAATTCACTGAACCTAGGGCTCTAATCAGGCCAGAGTTTTTATTTTGAGAAATCTTGCCATATGTGTCTGCTAGCTGCCTTCCACTCTATTGGACCAGTGACAGTGATTGAAATGACAGCCTATAGATAGAGCCTAATCAAATTGTTTATTATCAGCCTAAATCAATATGTATAGATTGTTGAAACATCACTGTCATGCCATGAAAAAGTCATACTAATACTACATGCTGCAGGTGTAATTCTAAAATGTATTTTTCCATCCTAAATTACATCTGAATTTAACAGAGTAAAAGAAATTAGAATGGTGTATGAGACAGTGAAAAATATGCAGGTTTACACATTTCAATAAAATAACATTGAGGATTAATGTTCAAATGCCATGTTGTGCACTGCTTAAATATGTTATCGTGTTCCCAGTACAGAAGAGAGGCAACAGAGCTGTGGGTAAGGAAAAAAGGATTGAAAAGTTGTTTTGCCTTTTGTATGGAAGGGGAAAAATCTCACCGAGGTCTGTGTAAGCGCATTCTGCAGCATGAATCAAATTCCAACACATCTAAAAAGCAAGTTTTGAGGCATCCAAACTGCAGAGATGAAACATACAGTAACGTGAACATATTCCTCTGCTACCAGGCAAATATTCCTCCCAAGAGGCTGCCAAAGAGCTTGGACAGTGAAGTCCAATGATTTGGTAGGGAGTTGGTTTCATAAAGTCCTATCTTCTGAAGACACTTGGTTACTCTTGTTGCCTAATATGGAAAGAGTAAAAAGTATTTTATGATGACATGAATTAGATCCTACAGGCCTAACTATTGAGAAGAATCATTCAAACACCAAAAAATGAGATGAAGAAGGGATATTCCTGAGGGCATGGCACTGGATGGAAATCTCCGAGACTGGGGAGAGGAGCAGTAATCTCTGTGGCCCACTGAAGCTCACCTGAGTGATATTCTTCTCCTCTGTAATTGATCTGAAATGGATAATCACTGGAGCACTTGTGGCCCAGCAAGAGTCAACTGTGCAGTTCATAACTGTTCAAGTAGATCTGCTGGCAGAATTTTACACTGCATAATATGTCCTGTGGAATAATTTATTGCTTTGCTCCTCAAAAAAGAAATTTCAAAACTATTTTAAAGTACTCTGGCAAGGCAACAGGCTGTAACCTTCGAGTAAATTATATGTTTTTCCCTGAAGAATGGTGTAAAGTAACCTGGTTAATTAATCTTTGCAATGCAATACACTGTTGTTTGAATATCATTTACATTGTGTGATTATTGGGTTGAGTCAAACATATAACAACTTTTAGCATTACAGCATACATGTTAATAAAAATAATATTGTGTTGTAGGCTGTACTGATTTAGAGAGGTATTTTTTTCCTTGGATAAATGTACTTTTACAGCGAGCATGGAAAGCTCTCCAAACAGCAATTATCTTTGGCTGAATGAATCTAGGAATTTTCCTCTTAAATTCAAAATAAGAATTTCTTCATTGCCATTTTAAGAAATAAAGGTACTTATTCAGCATAAAATGTTAGCATATAAGTCGCTCTGAGTACATGCTTAAGTCCCTCCTGAGTCAGGAAAGAAGTTAAGCAGATGCATATCCTTGAGTTCTAAATGACCTCAGCGGGACTTTCCCTTGTCTTAAATTTTGAATGTACTTGAGGTGTACTAATGGCTAAGCACAGACTATGAATACAGGTGGCTCCATTTGGCCCACAGCTGGCACAAACCCAAAATTTAACATTACTTTTAAAGTGTTTTGACTAAAATCCAGCGAAGTACTTAAGTCTACACACAGTGCTGATTTAACTGTCTCAGTTTATAGTTACATTGGTGCAATTTCCTAGCATGGATACAGGTCTGCTTGTATTTGTCTTGGCATAACTTAGCAAGACACTTTTACAGAACTGAATGCCACTGAAAGGCAAGAAGGCTGGGCAAACATGCAAGAGAGAATGCCAAGCTTGAGTAAACTGAACATGCAACACTGAAGGGGCATAAGAAGTGAAAAAGTTGACTGTTGAAATGTTCGTCTTCAAAACCTTCAACATATCATTGGTGGCATTTCTCAGCATACTTTTGCCAATGTGTCTATTCATATATGAATTTATTTCACAAATAGTAGCTCCTTCCAGAAGGTGTGCATGATCATGGTCAACAGAGACACCATTATCCAGCTTTCCAATACTTGTGTCCCAGTTATGGATACCACATACTAATGGGAAATATGCTTAATAATCTAGCTGTACTTTGGGAAAGGACTGTTTCTAAGGCTCTCCTGCAAAACTAATAAAATTCTTGTTAATGCTCCACTTAGTGCTTCTGATAGTCCATTTCTCCAGATCCATTCATTTTCTTTTTGGTTATTTCTGTTATGGGCCAATTTGCTTTGTCTTTGCACTAAATAGAGTGTAAAACTGAGTGCTGCTGATACAACTTCTATGGGTTTATTTGTTGCTTTTTTTCCACCTTGCTTTGTATAGACAGCAGATGTATTGAGTGAAGATGCACTGCATACTAAATTCTTATCTCATTCAAAGAACAAAGTGCTTCCAAATTAAAGTGTTCAAGATGCAAGAAATGGCAGTATTAGAGTCACCAGTGCAAACCTCAACCTCTCCCCTTCCTCACAAACATTCCAAGTGTTGCCATCTTTCATTAAATGCATCACTATCAGCAGATGGACATACTGAATGACCAAACATTAACCTTAAATACTTGTTCTCTAGCTGCTTTTGAAATTACAAAAAACAAACCAAAACAGTCTATTTAGTATTTTCAGTGATCTCGACTGCACACTAAGTAATTGCAATAATTTTATCTACAATATAAGACAGCTAAAATTAAGAATAGAAATTTAGCCTCTAGCAATCCACTATCAGTTTTCATGGATACCATTAAGAATTTAACAACTTCCCTTTTTGTCGTATGAACCATACAGGCAGTGACTCTAAGATTAAGGAGACTTCTCCGCTACCAACAAATTAAGCCCTATGTTAAACTGTTCCTGGTTTTTTTCAGCTGCATTGTGATATTGCTAACTAAATCCTTACACATCACAACAAATCCTTGTTTGGGCTCAGGCTCAGAAACTTTGCAACCTAAACATCAAAACTAGAAAATTACTATTTGAACAGGAAGGGAAAATACAATATGACAAAGTCACATGCCCCACAAAACTTCTACACATTTCACATTTTCACTTTGGATGCACAAATAATTGATGCACTGTACAAAGGCAAACATGATTTGCCTTCCAAACTGCACTTCAAACCTCATTACATTTAATAGTTCCGTACCAAAATGCCAAGTACTTCAACAAAAATTCTGGCCAGATTTACATACTTAAAAAAATACTACTGAAACAGAAAAACACGGAAAAGTGTAATATTAGAATGTTCTAAAATCAAAATACACTTCAGCAGCATAAAAGGGGATTAATCAAGAACTGTGATGGTAAACTAGTAGAAGAAAGAGTTTAAGAAGTGAAACTCATTCCAACAGTGCCTGTCTCACAGCCTCATGCTGTGAGGCTTAATTTTGTAACACCTCATCTTCATCATGGAAAAACATTTGCTGTGCTGTTTGCAGATAGAGCTGGGAACCATTTCTCTGCATGTCCTGCATTCCCACTCCATATGGAGTTATGTATAGCAAAGATTACATGGGATCTCCTGGGCAGTCCAGATAGACTTGTGGACAGCTAATCTTACTCTGTTTAGACACAAGATACAGTGGTGGTGACCATGCTGATCTTAAGATAGATGTATAGCAGTGTACATCAGTCCTAAATCAGCAGCAATATCTTTTTTATTTTGTACCAGAGGAGAAAGAAAGAAAAGAAAGGAAGAAAAGAAAGGAAGAAAAGAAAGGAAGAAAAGAAAGGAAGAAAAGAAAGGAAGAAAAGGAAGAAAAGGAAGAAAAGGAAGAAAAGGAAGAAAAGGAAGAAAGGAAGAAAG
>JAWWMO010000022.1:8571011-8619301 GCA_035047845.1 Dendrocincla fuliginosa
AGAAAGAAAGAAAGAAAGAAAGAAAGAAAGAAAGAAAGAAAGAAAGAAAGAAAGAAAGAAAGAAAGAAAGAAGGAAAAGAGACTTCTGAAATACTTAGTGAAGCTTACCTTGATACACACTAAAGAGAAATCCAGGGATTTTGCCAGCACAGAGAAAATTGTCTAAATTGGCTGGAAAAACTCATTGACCCAGTCAGATTGTGTGAAGCTTGCGATCAAATACAGCCCCGGGCTCTCCTGCCTTATGCACTTGTGAATCTTGCTCAGAACACAAAGCTCAATGTAAAAACCCACTACTTTATTGTGATAAACACTACAATAGAATGGTGTTTGCACAGGCATGTGTGAGTTGCTCTTCTCTACTTGGCTTGGAAACATTACATTCAAGGGGTTTTAGGTGTAAATTTACAGCCACCACATGCAAAGAATTTTAAGGTTTAGTTGCTCAATTATTTTAAGTAGAACAATGAGAACATCAATGCTACAACAATATAAATTAATCAAACAACAAAAAGTAAAGCAATTAGAGCTGAGCAGTGAGACTGATGAATGCACAGGTACTTCTGCAATGCATATTCAAGAGCCTGAGTAATTAGGTGTAGAAAGACTGTTAAACATCCTTTATTGCATGCCTATGAAATCTGCTTCACCGAGAAATTGTTTTTGTGGCTCACTTTGGACAATTACAAAAAATGAGGAAGGAAAGATGGTTCTGTAATTTAGAACATGGAATGGGAGATGGAAGTCTCTTGAATCTTTGACTTCCCATGGGGCTCCAGGTAATGACTTAATTTCCCATTTGTAAAAAAAGTTTGAGAACCCTTCTGTGTGCTTATCTAGTTGCATATCAATTCCATATGCCAAAATAATTGCAAATAAATAATTTATTGATCAGAATATTGCTCCCATGACTTAATGAGCCCATAGAAATATTCAGATCAGTAGTCTATAACTACAGGATGTATTTGCAAATCTGTGGCAAGATGCAAGTAAAGTACCACATAAGCAGGTATTTTAAATAAAAGCCAGTTTGAACTGTTTCCCCTAAGGTAGCACTGCAGGTAGGAATGATCTCCACTAAAAGCCTAGGTCAGTCCTCCTTTGGAACAAACATGCCAAGTGATACAGAGCAGTGAAACATTGTGGTAGCATAAAAGTGACAGAGTGGGATGCAGATTCTATAGAGATTCGTTTTGCAGATCCTCTCAGAGTTTTATGTTTTCTTATCTTAAGGTGACAAAGACAAATCTATAGAGACTGATATATATAGTAGTTGAACCACACTGAGCAATTTTTGTTTCAATTCATTATAATAGACCCAGACAATGATAACAATGATGTGAGATTAGCTCTAACACTGCATAGCATATAAGAAAGACTGTGTAATAATCTTATCCTGTGAATCCAAATAACATTAAAACATAAGAAAAAGCCACCTTGTCTGCCTTGACAATAGTGTAATAAATTATTCATCTGGCATAACAACAGAATGGAGTAAAAGAGTCCAAAATATCATCTTGAATCAAAACACTGATAAGGTAACCTATTTAAAGTGAGCTAATTCTTTATGTCTCTGAAAATATTTAGTGGTCATCTTCCCTCAAGCCTTGTTTCACTTCTTTTTCAGATACAGGTGCAGACACCTCTGCTCTCACCCTGACCTGATGCTTAAAACTCGGTTTTAAAAATATTTTTCACAATAAAGCACCATGACCAAAGCTGTTTACTCTGTCTGAAGCATTCATTCTATCAGGGTTTTACAAAGAAAAGTTGCATAAAAATTCTTACCCAAATGCACGTGGATTTGACTGGAACTTTATCTCAGATCCTCAAAGGTGTCATTGTGTGGACAGAAGATCAGTATTAAATTTATCCTCTCGTTACTCTGAAATGGCCAGTGAGCCTGTGAAATAGGAAGCAGCTATATGATTAGAAAATTATCCACTGCCAACTTGCTCTTACCCTATGCCTTTTCTAAGAGGAACAAAAGGTATGCCATACTGACAGCACTTCACACAGGCAATACAAGAAGCTCTCAAGAGTTTTCAGCAGTCTTCAACCTAAATAACCAACACTAAGTAGTTTATAATATGGTAGCTAAAGCTAAGGCCTTTAAGGAGCACATAACCTATGTACTTAATATGCAACACTAACAGTGAAAATCATAGTAGAACAGTTGTTTCTTAGGCTGAAGGCTTTTCTCTTTAGGCTGAAGGCCAGACAGGTTCCAATCCTGTAAACTAGGGCCTCAATATTCATAGAAAGTTGTATTTCTCTAAGCACATTAACACAAGGCTTTTGCCTCCAGGTTCTCATTGTTTATATTATATTTATAACAGGCCTGTAACAACACGGAGTCAAAACCTGAATGATTCAATAATAATTATTTGTTGGTAGAGTCACCTTACCATCCTCTCTTTATTTACAGTTAGGTAAGGTTTACCTCAATCAAGTAAAGTTCCCTGCTTTCTACAAGCACTGTTGTTTCAGAAGGTACCCCAATCCCCTCAGTTTTCTAATGCCATAACAGTTAATGCATTCTCTGATACAGTGCTTTCCCTTCCACACCAGGCTACAATGGCTCAGCTGTAGAGCTTGAATTTGAACTGAGGAATTCTACTTTCCAACCTTTTTCCTTTCACTGTCAATGCCAAGCTGCTCAGCTTGGCAGGCCCCATCCTACATCTGTGGGAACTGCCTGTAATGCTCATATTCTGTGCTTCCAGACAAGGAGCAACCAGGTTGCACAGCATAAGATGTTTTCTTGATGCTTGGGTACTGATAGCAAAGTTCTGCTCTTGTATTTCTCTCCTGAGCTGTTGGTTGATGTAGCTACTTACAATGTGTCAGTGGCCCAGCCATGCTTTTTACTGGAAGTCAAACTTTTCAGATCCCAAAACTTTTTGAACCTTTATATTTTTTATGTTTGCTAAACAAATAGGGAGGGCTATCATGGAGAATGTGTCCCATGTTACTATGAGAAAATTAATTTCACTCTGAAGAAATGCATAACTACTATGGGGGAGAATAGCATTGAAAGTCAATGTGAACTGCGTGATCCTGAAAGGGAGATTAGAACAAAAAAACCAAACCAAAACAAAAACACTCAAAGTAGAAAAAAGAAAGAAAAAAAAAATCCTTCCATCTATCATGAACACATTCAAGGTGAACAATAATGCACATTCTTAACCAAACTTCAGTGCAGATTTACTCTGCAGCATACTCCATATACCCATTCACACTGTTTCTTAAAAATAAACAAGGGAAAAGTAAAAAATGCAACTGCCAAATGAAGTTTATTTATGTTCAAACTGTACTGGAGAAATTAGTCAAGGGCAATTCATGCATGTGAAAATATGATTTCTAACACTGCCAAGGTCGATAAGACCTTAGGGAGTAAATGCTAACCACATAAATCAAAGATGCCTAGAGGCAGTTCTGAAGATGAGTGGCAAGGCTTTAATAGTTTTAAAAAGCCTGTTAATAATCCAAATGAATAAGCAATGATACAAGAAGAGCAAATAACTTGTTTATGAAAGGAACAAACCACTGCTTGATGTATTTCTGTGGACTGGGCTGCCCAGGCCCAGAATCATACGATTCTCTCCTACATTTCAGAAGTATTTATTTCTCAGACCTGAAAACTGAATAAAGATGTCCTAGTCTAAATGAAGCTGAGCTGTCAAGTTAGTTTGCTTGCAAAAATATTTTAAGAAAAATACAACTACAGTGATAAAAGTACTTTTATAGGAACATTTCGTCTTTTGCCAAGTTGTCTAAGCAGAAATGCATTTTATCTGAAAATGCATACTGCATAGTTTGTTAGTTGGGGTTTTAACCATTTTTCCATGGTACATGAACAAAAAGCAAGTGAATAAAAACCTGACAATTTTTCATTTTAAGCCCAGACGCTGAACTAAAGAGTATTTCTGACTAACAAGCTCCTTTGGTTGCCACTGTAATACCTAAATATCTCTTAAGTTTCAGGTTGCTTTTCCAAAACATTGGGTAACTTAGAGCATACTCATTTCCCACACAGGTCAGATATCTGGGATACACATCTAGTGTGATATCTGCAAATCTCTGAAATCAAAGTGATTTTTAAAACAATTATTTAAAGGAACTCACTTTTAGCTATTAAAAATAGCTTGAATTACTAACAGGATGAGTTTGGTTTTGAGTCAGACCCTTCAAGACCTTAATCAAAGATGAATTCATAATAGAGCTAGCAATTAGAACTCACTGTGTATTTGTTAATTTCTATTAATAATTAATAGTAGGTTTCTGAATGTTCCTATATTATGCCATTATCTCACATTTTAAAACATGTTTCTTCTGTGTAGGCAAACTGTTAGGTTGCCATAATCCCTTTCAGCACAAACTCTTCACTGTCTCATCCTCCTGTTAACAAATTCCATGCCTATTCCAACCTACTCCTCCTCTCTTCTTGGACATTGCTTTTTAATAGCTCTGCCATCTTGATATCAGGAAAAAAAAATTAAAAAATATTGACTAGATTTGCAGATTCCTCTGATTAGGATATAAGATAATTAATCTGGCACACTCAAAAGTTGAGCATGAGCAAGAACCAGAAGTCAGAATAGTGAGAAAATGAGGATGCTTTGGAGAGCAAATGAAAGTCAATACTTATGGACCAGGGAGAAGATGTGACCTGAAGTCACGCAGCCAAATAAACTTTGTTGGCAAAGGCTGCAAGAGGAAAAGATGCAAACAGAGGAGCCATCAGCCAAACTTGCCAAACTACTACATTCTACTTCACACAGGCAGAAATTGGTTAGATGGTTGTGGAGCGTCTACCTGAGAAGCACCAGGGCAAATCTCATTATTAATCTTCTTGTCAGAGGCACTTGTGCTTCTGCATTAATCCTTCCTGTCCTTTTGGCCTTTCAATAGGTCCATGTTTTCACTCATTTCCTATACTTCTTGGTCTCGGGACCAGTCTGAAATCAGAATTTAGAGATTTTGATTCAAATTCCCAGAGGAAATAGTTTGATCAGTAAGGGTGGTGGTGATCAAAAACTAAGTGCCATAGTTCCCTACTTTTTTTTTCCCTACATAGATGTGCACTGATTCCTATTCTTAGAAGACAATCCATTGAGCTTAGTAAAGAGGAGGTTTTCACCGTCCTTTTGCTATGGAGAGGGTAAGAGTGTTGGGTAAACCACAAATAAATATGAAAATATAAACAGAAAAGACAGTAAGACCCCATTACACTTATTACAGTCACTGGTCATCCTGGCAAATACCTCACTGAAGAACATATGGAAAGCATACGGTTACAGCTGTCCAAGAAATCTTGGGGGTCTTGAGACTACACTTGTACACAGTTGTTTCCTCACATAAAATTTCCACCTTCCTCCTTTCCTCGCTGCAGAGAAGGGAAAGAAGCTAAAACATGGGCCCTCCTCCTTGAAATGAGTTGGTAAAGATCAAACATTATTTGCATGAGGTTTCCAGTGAAATTTTGCCAGAGGACAAAGGGCTGTACGGGCCAAGAAAAACCAGAAGCTCTACAAGTGTAGGAGGACTGTGTTTGTTGGCTGAGTTTGGGAATAAGTTGAAGTCAGACTAAAGAGCCAACAGCAGCTGTTTCTCAATTTTTTACTTCTTTTTTTTTTAATCCCAGCACAGCATGTAAATAATTTGTTATGGACTTGAACTGAAGAAGCCAAGTGTAGAGTACTGTGGAACTAAAATCCAAAATATATAATATTTCAGGTTAGGAGACCTGTAGCTGGTAAGACGAAACCACTATTTGCATTCAATTTTCTGGCTTGATCAGAAGCACAATTGCTTCCTGATTTATTTAAATGAAATGTGCAGCTATTGCTTCACATGCACTTCTTTGGCTTTTTTCAATGTATACAAATATCTGCACAATATTTTAGAACAACCACCAAACTTTGTGCTTTTTTGTTTGATAGCAAAGCTGAAGAGTTTCAGAGTTACTTTAGGCCAAATTCAGGACTAACACAAGGACAAAGAACCAGAAGATGTGTAGTAGCCTGTACTCTGTTTTCTTATTTTTTTAAAGACCAAAGTATCATAAAATATTTTATCTAAATAAGTAAGAGAATGACTAATTAAAATGCACATTATTTTAAGAGATAAATGGCAGATCAATTAAGATGGTGTTTCAATTTCTTTTGGACATGATTAGTAACAAACGTTCCTTGTCCTATGAAAACGTGCCAGGAAATTTTAATCGACTGCAAGCATCCAAGGCTGCCATTGAACACACCATCTCAAAGATGAATTTATTTGGCCCACACTTAACTACCATGTAACCTGCTTTATGGTTTACAAGATGGAATGATTTTGTTTTACATGACAGTTATTGGGCCTAATTCTACTCAGAGTTATGCCGGTGAAAAATTTGGAACAAGCCCATTAAAGTGAACGGCTCTAAAATCAGAGTAAAATTAGACTCAGGCCCACCATGCAATTTAATAATAACTAGTATTACAAACTAGGCCAGGTTCTGCTTTCCTAGTTGGTAACAAGTGGAACCAAGCACTAGATATCACATTCTTCTAAGATAAAAGATACCTACATTAAGACTTGTCCCTTCCCCAGAGACCTGGGCTCACATACCTTGAGACCACTGCAGAGGTGTTTATTGCCTGGTACTCTGGGAGGACCACATCACAAAAATGCAGAAGAAAAGCAAGGCATTCATAAAGGGATTTTTGATTACAATAACATTTACTTGTAAATCACTTTGGAATTACAGATTCTCTTTTTTAACATCAAAAGTTTAAGCCACTTTCTCTTATATGGTTTGAGCTTACCATTTCTTGTGGGTTTGAGGTTTTCCACAGCTTCAGATCGGGCATGACTTTGTTTTGTTTCCTAACAGGGTTATTATGCTATACAAAACAGTTTTTCTCCCAGTGTGGACTTCTCCTTTTTCACTGTTTCTTCAAATTCAGCAGCTCCAGACGTTCCTGGGGACAGCAGGACAGAAACAGGCTTCATGAATGTGCTGCTCCTGGGGTTCTTTAAAAAGGAATGTCCTAACTTCCAGTATTTGCTTTTGTGTAAAGGAACACCCTTTTAGGGTTTCCTGAAATGGAGAATTCTGTTGTTGGTGTTGCTCACCGTTTGAGTTTTCGGATTGCAAACTGTTGTTAACCAACAACTTTACAAGGACCACATGTATATGAAAAACAGTGCTCCTTTCTCAACTCTACTGTCAGCCAGCTGATTTGAAAAACGATGTTTCTATCTATTGCAACACATGTACAGGTTGATAGCTTTCAAATGATTCCATTTATGTTAGAACTGGTAAAGTGATATTCTATTATTTTGTGGAAAATAAAATGTATTGAGACATTTCAAGTTGTTTTCATCTTCCTTCTCTTTCGATATTACTTTAACTGTGATTTGTGCCATTTAACAACTAAAAGTTATCCAAAATAATTGTTTTACATTACATCTGTTGCATTATATGTGATCTGTGTTTATAAAACAAGATTGTTTTATGAATAAAATACATTGAGAAAATATAACTGTCTCAACAGTAATTCTGTCAGTTAAAAATATAGAGATATAACTTGAATTTCTACATTTCAGTGCATCTCTTGAGGGAGTGAAATGCTTGTTAGGTGGTAGCATGTGTTATTCTCCAAATCTTCTTTTATATGCCTATTTCAAGTATTTGATTATTGCCTGGCTAATAATAGGTGCTTCATCAGTCAAAGAACAGAAAGAACAGACCAGAGAAGATAGTGTAAATTGCAGCATGTAGCTCTTCACTGACTGCCATTGAAAAGCCACTACTGTATGACAATCTTCCTCTGATCTCAGCAGCCACTGTTTCATGTAACAGCAATTAAAAGCTATGGGAATTGGGAAAAACTCACCCACAGAGGCCAATCTCACTCCATTAATTTTTAAGTGTATGGAATACTCCAGAGGACAGAAAAGCCCACCTGGGGCCAGTGAAAACACATCACAGCAGTCACTGATTTATTGCCATCAGGAGGTAGGTGGGGAAAAGATTGTGAACCTCCCAGTTCCATAGTGGTGACCAGCACAGCTCACTCCCTGTCTTTCCTTCTGCTCCTTTACCTTGGCCACCCCAATAACCTCATGGGGGCATATTTTGGTTGCATCCTACATTGAACCTGCCCAGAACTGCAGATTCTGAGCTGAATCTTGAAGGAGCCAAGGACACTGGTAGACAAAACTCATTTCTGAGGCTGTGATTTTTGAGAAGGATTTTGAGAGCATGGCAGTTTTGTGAAATAGAGCAGTGAAGGGCTTCTGAGCCAACCCCAAATAGAGAGGCATGTTGCAGAAATAAATGGACTGAAAAAAAAAAAAACCCCAAACCTGTCCAGAAAACGGCAAGATAAGACAGAACTGAAACAAGAAGTTACTCTTGAAGTCTGATAATCAGCATATTCAAAGACAGTGTTCAAGGGAAAGAAACAGATAATGTGACTTTTGAATTGAAAAATATTTGGCTTATCCCCAAACCTCCAAAGGTTTTAATGAAGTGATTGGAGATGGACTTACGTAACACAAATAGGAAGCATTTCAGCTATTCTTCTTTCTCTCTGATGTATACAAATACCTCAGAGCCAGACTGGAAGCACCACCAGCACTATTGGTCTCAGTGAGAAAGACTACACAGGGATTGTGGAACGAAGGAAATGTATGTCTGTACTTTTATCAGTGCCAGCTCAGAGGTTTGCCATGCTCAAACCACCCTGCCCCGTCGCTTTCTACACCGACTTAGACCCCTCACAAATTACTGTGGGCCATTCTGTAATAAACCAATTGTGTTATCCAACCCTTTAACACTTAGAGAAGCTTTTTATCCAGCAACAGCATAGCAGGGAAGGTGCCAACAGGTCCAAATGGGCTCTGGAATGATTTATTCATCCTAGGCTTCTAAGCCTCTTTTCCTCAGCATTAATACTAAGATTAATGTGTCCCATCAGAGCGCTGCCAACAGGAACTTTAATAAAAGCAAGAACAACTAGTTGACTTGGCTTGCTTTCTACTTAAGGTTAGGACATAATAAAAACAGTTGCCTACAAAGACTTTCTCTTTAGTTTAATTATTACTTTATAAAATGAAAAGATTTTGATTCAATTAAATGAAAACACACAGATTGCAGGAGCACAGGTACATCAGTGCCTAAAGCAATTAATTAGCCAATTTTTAAAAGGAAAAATATAATATTTTATAATATAATGCATATTTTAAATTGTGCATATGCATCTTAAACCTATAATGACATAGTGTAGACAGGTGTATAATGGCAATGACTGAAATCCATAGAGTACATGAAAGACACAATGCATTTACACACTAATATTAAGGAATTTTTTAGACATGAAGGAATAATTGTTTATATAAGTATTATTAAACCAGTATCCCTTTCAAGTCTGTTTACCCACATCTATTGCCAGTGACAACACAAGTGTCCCCTGATGATGGTCTTGGCAGTGTGGACACTTGCTCTTTATCTCACATATGCCCTTAAAATCTTCAATAGCCAACAAATCACAACTAGCTGGGCTAGATTTTGCCGAGGATGACTTTGTGCTCAAGAACTCCTTCTCTCCACTAGCTCTTCATATGCACAGGTTTTACACCCTAGACTACCTTGAAGAACACCTAATGAATGGTATTTGAAAATATAACTCATGAAAAAGCAACCAAAACCTCTGTTCCAGGAGCTGCTGAGACAGTTTAGTGACATTCTAATAAAGTGTTGTGTAAAAAAAAATCACCTAAACAGATTGTGAATGATACTACAGGCTGTGTATTGCAGATCTGTACGCATAAAATTAATCCTTTCAGCACGTAACTGCAATACTGCCTAAGGCATTTAACAGGAAGCTTTTAAATTAAACCCTGATCATATTGCTATACTACAAAATTTAATCATTTCTACCTGAGAGATGTTTTAAGTTCTTTTTCATATGGTTACCACCCTTCCTGCCTTCTTTTGTGGAACAAGTATGTATGTGTGCTCACATACTTCTCTTCCTTCCTATCCCCTGTACCAATTGTTCACCTAACTCAGGCACAGCAACTGCAGAATGTCTGGGTGGTGGTGATGGGTGAGTGGAGCAGAAACTCCATTTCCCCCGAAAAGGCAGAGGTCGCTCAACTGAAAGAACAGAAAGGCCTTTTATTCCTATAAAGAAAAGCAGAGGAAAAAGCTCTTCACAGTGAAGATGAAAAATATTTTATTTGAATCCTGGGAAGAACTTGTCCTCCTTACACTAGAGAATAGTCTATTCACAGCACAATTTGAATAGCCTTTAGCTTTTCAATGTCCACAACTGGCAAAAGGATACATTTTTACATTTATTTTTATTTTTAGAAATTATTTTATGATCCCAGTAAGTATGGAAGATACAGACATTTCATGTTATTTCATTCAAATGATTAAGGTAAATTTTTTTTATCATCTTGGCCATTTAGATTTTAAACATTACCTATTTGGCTGTTATTAAAATGATAGTATAGTGTAGGCTTTAATTTGTTGCCTCAACTTTTAAAAGCTTATTTGAGTACCCCTATAAAAAGTAGGACTTTCATCTGGCAAGAAAAAAACCCAGGAATGTAATTTGTACCTAAGGGTCTTACAATAATTTTGAAAATTCTCAAAATGAGTTGCCAACAATCTGTCACTACAAAAAACAAATGCTTGCAAAAGAATTTTGTACAATATTTGTTGGTAATATAAATGAAATATTCTTTGTCTAGTGTTTTATTAGATACACTATGTAAATTATTCAACAATGTAAAAATTGAGACCTGGAAAATATAAAATTGACATTTAACACAGAGAAGTTTCAAATGGGGTAATCATATAATTTCTCTAATCAAAGGACTCAAGCAATATCACATGGCATATCTAACCTAACTATAGGGGTGAAGAATTCATTAGGAATACTTATATTCAAAACCAGAGTTCTCAGTTTATGCACTGCTCAGTGAATACCAACAAAATGGAAATTCAGAATGTCCTAGTCAGAGGAAAAATTTCCTGCCTATGAGTTGTCAAAATTTCCATTATAAGCTTTACATTTTGTGAAGCCTCCCACTATTAAGCTTTTAACTAATTAATAAATAGTGGCAGACATATACTATTGCTGATATTAATCTGACAATATTTTTTTAATTAAGAAGTAGTATTTTGTCTGCTATAAAAAGCTGAAAAGAGAGGTAGACCCACTGAGCCCAAGTAGAACTATTTAATCCAGTTTCTGCACTGAACTTGGAAAGAACACATTACATAAATGGCTTGAGGAATCGTCCCACCTCTACATTTTATTTTACCAGCTGAAACTACAATCAGCAATTTCATGTTAACTCTTTTATGCTCATCTGTATTGGAAATAGGGGCAGACCAAAAGTTTGGTCTGTTCTAACTAAAGGTTAATGGCCTGTATCCACCTTCTGCATTGAACTGTTTTCTGTTACAAGTTCTTAGGTTTTATGAGAAGTGAAAAAAATGCCATTCACAAGTCCTATTTTCTTTCCATACCATTTTCACTTCTTAATTTTACCATGGCTGTTCTTTTGCTCATTGGCATTTCCCATCTTGTGCTGCCTTTCTGTAAGCACTGAAGACAATTTGCCTCAGTTGAATACCCAGATTTTGAGAAAGTCTGATTATGGATCCAAATATGCTGAAACAAATCACTGCTGTAAAGACTCCAAAGTATGCAGGATCCAGGCTGAGATGCCTGGCAGAGTGAGCCTACTTGATCTTGAGAGCTGAGGGCAGAATGTGGTTGGCACTGAAAGGATTATTTCATTTTTGGAGAGGAGATCTACCCAGGGCAAGGGGGAGCCCTACAATTATGTTTTTCTGAACTAGTTAAACCATTTCTAATTAATTATGATGGTTGCAGCTAAAACTTTCCAGATGAGAAGTTCAACACTGAACAATCACTGTGTTGCTGAAATGCTCTGGTATATTCCAAGTCCTAACTTTTTTATTCAATGAGAACACTAAAAAACAAGCAGTATGTGTTATTTTAATCCAGGAGATTTGCAAAACTCAAAAATCTTGTGATTGTGTTGCATCTTTAGCAAGACAAAAATTCTTTTTCACCCCCTTCACTTTTGCAATATTCCCCCCTAGTTGTGTCTTAAAAATGTCAAACATACTTTACTGTTTCCAAATAAACACATCATTTTTGGCAGAATTAGTAGACAAGAAAGGTAAGGGCACTGTTGTTATAGGAGTTCATATAAAAAGCAAATTTTAATGTTTTAAAATTTAAGACTTTCCTAAAGTTTTAAAATACATCCTCCCTGACTCCATCTGTACTGTTGTCAAAACCATTATGTAGTGTCCCTTTGGAAAAGTAAATCTGACTAATTAACATCAGTCTCCATTCTAGAATTCAACAGCTATATAAACAGACATAGACTTTCCTTAACACATATTCTATTATTGCTTTTAGCATTGTTAAATCTAAAATTATCTAATTGTTTAAACATTGTATTCTCTGCACTGTTTGCAAAGTTCATCAAGTGAGGGGAATACTTGGGGTTCTAGAATGACACTGAAACACTTCTTCAGATTTGCTCTAACACACTACACAAAACCAGTAGCAATCCTGCACATAAAGGGGAAGACAGCAGAAAAACTCAACTGAGAATGTGAAAATGCCAGAAAACAGTTTCTGCTGCATGACTTTCAACAGAAAGCTTGTGTCATTTGCCATATCAGTGACACAGAAAAGCTGCTTTCATAGCTCTTGAGCAGGTCTGTGGCGGTTTCAGCTGCAGTTCCTCAGCAAAATCCTCTCCCTGCATGGTAGCAGTGCTTGGATTTCAACTCTGCCACGGCAGTCTGACTTTTGCACAAGAAGCTGAGTAGCTGGAGGCCGCTGCCCACAGAAATCCCCACATCCCACAGAAATTACTGCTTTGAAGGCACTAGTCCCCCATATCTTTGCTGTTTTCAGCTTACAGACAAATAAAGCAGGACTGCAACCAGCAGCGAGGAAGCCTCTCAGGAAGGGATTCACATCATCAGCCTCTCCTGATGCCTGCTGACTACCAGCCCTCGAGGAGTAGCTGGTACTGCCCGCACTGCACCAGCCTAATGCTGGAATTTCAAAGGCTTCAGCTTTTAGCCCTGGAAATCTAACACCTTTCTTTAATATTCTCGTCGTACAAACAATTTCTGAAGTCCCCTGGTACCCTGCACAATTTCAGCTAACACATAGCTCCATTAAAAACTAAGACTGCAAAAGTATATGTTTACTTCCATATTAATTCTCACAGAAATTCTTAAACTGTGAGCTGTAAAGGTAAATATAAATCGGGGGGGGAAAGCAAACCCTCCCAATGTTTACTTGCTTGCAACAAAAAACCCCAGGATTTCAACATTTACCAGAGCAACAATAAATAATGTGGCCATCTTTAATTTGGCCTCCAATATCTGACCAACCTTGATTTATCCACAGACAAAACCAAGCATCTCTAATTTGCTAACCAATCACTGCAATTCTTTTCTTACCAACCAATAATTCTGCCATCTCTAATTTACCAATAAATAATTCTGCACTCTCAAATTTACTAACCGATAATGTGACCAATTTGCTGACCAATGATTGTGTCAACTGGTAATAGTGCCCCTAGCAAACAGTAATTTGCCAAGCAATATTTGGACCTTCCCCCCCCAGCAATAAAGAGCTGTAGTGGCCCTTCATTCAGTATCCACTGCATTGCTCTGAAACTGCTTAATGTCGATAGTGAGGTTTTTTAACAAAGTATTTGCTTTCTGTGGGAATATTTGTTTATATTGACTGCTGAGAAATTGCCCAGGTCTCTCTTAAACATCTTCCTTTTTAGCAATATTAGCATTTGAAGGGAGCTTATTTTTTCTGTTAGCAGTATTCCTCAGCATATTGCTAACTGCTCTGTTAGTGCTGTTGTCATCATGCTGGGATTTGGCGACAACTGCAGTGTGTGGACAGCATGCCTGGGTAAAGCAGTGACTCTGCTAGCCAGCTCTGTCACCCTGCTGACCTTACCACCCAAGTTGATCCTGTCTGGGCAGAGATTTGGGCAGAAAGAGTTCATATATAAAGCCACGTGATTGATTTGTTTTCTCTAATTTCTACGTCCCTTTGGCTTGTGTGAGAAACAGGTTTTGAATTATTGGTTCTTTAAACAATATAACAGCATTTTGAAGTCATGTAGTAACTTCTGCAATTAATTTTACCTCCAAGAAATGTTACCAGTTTTGTGTAACTTTATTAGTTTATATTAAAGCCATGAGCTAACACAACATTAGCTCAGTGAGCAGCCACTCTAAGAGCCATTTTACAAGAGAGGTCTACAGAGAACCAGGGCATAGCAGGAGTGACCATCACTGCTGAAATTACTAAAGAATTTCCAATCTCAAAGTCACTGGTTTAGAGAGCTACAGAAAATAAAATATCTACAGATTGTGGGTGAAATTATTGCAAAACTATACAACAAAATATTAACAAAGACAGAGACTTAGTTCCGGCTCAGCTCTGAAAAATACGGTAACTGCACCGACTTGCCATATATTGTTCCTTGTAACCAACCTCCTAATAAAGTTTACAGAACAATTTGTTGCATATTCCAGAAAAGGATTCAAAGAAACATTGATTCCAAAACACAGAACAAAATTTGGAGATTTCTAGCTTTTAAGAAAAAAAAAAAGACACGTGCATTTTAAATTCATATAAAAATATGAATTGATGATTGGAAGCGGTGCCCTGGAAGCACATTCTAAAACTGCATAGCAGGTCTCCTTCTTCATCCTTTTCTTTCCCATCTTGTGAAATAAGCACAGCCTAAGCAACAGTATTGCTTCTCACTTTTTTCTTCCTGAAGTCTCCTGGGTTTCTTGAGAGCAGAGGCAGAAATGCCGTTCTGGGTGGCGATTCCTTTAGAGGAGGTTGTGAATAGGGAAAGTTAGCCAAGAAGGAGAGGGAGTTGGCCAAGAAGGCAGGAATTCCCAGAAGCCCAGAGGTTTGCTATGTTTAATGTTGTCTTGGTGCTGGAGGAACAAGTATAATACGACTGGAGGCATACTACAGCTTATTTCCTGAACCTAGTTATACGACAAAAGTAAAATATAAAACTATCTGAGTGTTCAGGGTAAATGACAACTCTGGTGTTAGCTTCAGTAGTATACCTGGTAAAGACTTCAAATAGCCATTACATTAGGCGGTTTTTCACAAAAATATTTGATTTACATGCTTCGACTTGTTTTCAGTGACAAACATTTCATTGTCCAATACTGAAAAGATTAACATGAATATAAAAAGCAGCACTGTTTAGGTGGTGAGCCTGAAAAGTAGGTGTGATAAGGTAAAGGCACCAAGAATGTGTTGGGATGTATTTCATCCACATTTAAAGTGGAAGAGCGTGGGAAACTGTCATAAGTAGGAGATGGAACTTGCTGAGGCCTAACCTGTGACTGAAAGACAACTGCACAGGAGAGGGCACAATGAATGTGAGAGCAGAAATCTAAGGACTAGAAGAGAGACAAGATGTCAGTCAAGAGGAAAGTGACAGAAAACAGGAAAACCCCTTGAAAGATGAAACAAGTTCCCAGACATGTGTAGCTGCCTGTTCTCCACTTCAAAAGTGGGCACGACAGGAAAATGCACCTGTTCAGGAGTTCCTCAGGTCGTGTTACAGTATGCACATGAGCACGTCCACAAGGCTGCAGAGGATAATACGGCGAGAAGCATCAAAGGATAAAACACATTAAAAGCACATAAGTATATGGTATAACTATAATGTTTTACACTGGGAGGGAGCATGAGGATTGATGCAGGTGGGAAGATGGTTTTGTCTTGTCTGGTTAAATTTTCTACATTAGAGTACTATTGATTTTCCTAAGTATATAGGATACTGTATATACCCCATTCTGCTACCCTTACACAGGTTAATTCTTTTATCCATTTCAAATGCAGTCAATCAATAACAGTGATCAGGTAGGTTGTGAAATTGCCTGGAAAACACATCCACAAAGTAAACCCAATACATTGGCCTGTCTATGTGACTTAAAGCTTAGCACAGCATTGAAAATCACTAATGGAACACTGTGCAGTTTGTTCATGCTACGAGCAGTCAAGAATCATGCATAATGTAATAGTGCATCTGCTAACAGCAGCTCACACAAGCTAATTTAATCTTGTTTTACACTAGACACAAGGAATTAATCTTTAAAGCTGCTCCCGTGATTCTCTTTGGCCCTTAAAATATCGAGGGTCTTTCCACCTCCCCATTTACAATACTGTAAAGGGATACATTTCAGTTATCATCAAGTATTTACACTTCATCTACATTAGCTGGAAAATGGATGCAACTCCATAATTTATCAGTCTTAAAAAGCACATTGCTGGTCCAGTCCGGAAGCTGTTCTGTGTTGTCACATCTGACACTAGTATTAAGACTCAGACTCTACTATGGAAGTTAGATCACCTAGATAATTAATATTTGATAATAAATAGATTACTTTTTTTTCTCAAGTTTAACTTGGCTGTATTAATTAAGTGAGAATGTCTCACAGCTTACCTTTAATAACATTATTATCTTGACTACTTATATTGCTACAGTGCTATTGTGTTTGCTACTGTGCAAACACTGAAAAAGGTAGTCTTCACCTGACATAACTTATCACCCCAGTATAAAAAATATACAGATTGGAGAATAAATAATCAAGGAAAAGAAAAACAAAACCAATGAGAAATTATGAGAAAGACAAGAAATAAAATACTCATATATAGTAAACCTGTTTTTGGCAAGATTTCAAGTTGGGAGCTTGATTGTGAGGTTTTGCACCTATAGCCAAAGAGAAATTGTAGGAAGGCTTTGAAAGACAACAATGAATTACCTTTGCAAATGTTCATGGCAAGCTCCTTGTAAGCATAAGGAAAGCTGACAGAAGAGAAATGCTCATAGGAGAAAGTAACAAGTGGGAGGTGGAAACTATGCACTCATTACTCATCAAGATTGGTGAGGCATATGATGTCTTATTATTGAGAGCAGGATGATAGATAATGGGAAAGGAAAGAGCGAACATGAAAACAAGTATTTTACTACAAGTGTGATGGAGCTAATGGAAGAAAAACAAGGGAGGAGGGAAAGAAATAGTCTAGGTAAACAGATTTTGCAAAAGGTTTCTGCTCATGGGCAAGCGAAACAATATTATATTTCAAACAATAGTGTGCAATAATGAAAGGAGGAGGATGAGACTCTGGGAAAGAGTTTATGCTGCAGATGAGACAGGACATTCTCTTTCAGAAATGGTTTTCCAAACTAATCAGCAGGACCAAGACATGGCCTAGGCATCAAATATTTAGGCTGAGGGACAGTAAGTGATAGCACCAGCACATTGCACACTGCAGTGAACAAGAGATATGCTGGAAAGAAGTTTTGTTTTTGCAAACAGTTTTCAGCAAAAGTTTAAAACTCTGCTTTAACTGGTACATTGAACATCCATGGAAAAACATTGGATGGTGACAGGCCAGTATAATACACTTCAAGGAAGGCAGAACTTTGATATTGTTCTGTAGGAAAGCATGCATAGCAAGCAGCAAACATGAGCTTGCTTGTTTGCCCAGGCCTAGAATGGAGGAGAATATTGTGCTTTTGTGGCTTATTAGGCTGGTGGGAATAGCAGAGTTAGGCCAACACCAATCTTCATGAATTTTCAATTTCAATTTTAGATTCAAGCCAGCCTTCCAAAGCCACCTGGAACCCTCAGGTTTTATTCTCTATTCTAAGAAATACAAATATTCCCCAGATCTTCTGTAAAACTATAAACTGAAGCCCTTTGAAGCCTGTTTAAGAACACTTCAGAGGTTGGTGAAGTGTTGCAGTTGGAGAATTCACTAAGGACTGTTCATAAAATACTTCTTTCTGCTTAAGCTTTAAATATAAACAAGCCTCATGAGATTCAAACTTAAGCATCTCCTGCTCTGATTTATAGTCAATGTTTAAGGGAGAAATAAGAAAAAACAGAGAATCTGATAAGGAAAATCTTTAAACACATTCAAACTAGTAATAAGAGAAAGAGTTCTCTAAACACATTCAGTCTACTTGTTATCATGCATTAATAGTATTTTTGAACAGTTTCTGAATACTTGGACGTGGTTCCTACCTTAAAATGCGCAATCCAATGATACTCAAGTAGTCAGTGAGCAGTGGAAAAAGAATAACAATGATAAAATTATACCATTTATACATGTCAACTTGATTCACAATAAGCACAGCAGATCTTTAAAAGGGGCTTAAATGTCAACAGGGTGTTATGAATGAAAGAACAGAATAAACATCCATTATGTTACAGTATATGTGAAAAACTGCATGGAAAATAGAAATCAGGTTTGATTTAGGATTATGAACCCATAAATTCACTTGTACTTCTTATACCTTAAGCCTGTCTCATACAGTACTTATTATTATTTCTAAAGGAAAAAAAAATCCAACATCCTGTATAATCAGAATTTACTGGTTCCTTGTGATTCTAGAAAATACTTTGTTGACTTCATTCTCATTTATAATTAATTTTAAGTTCCTTTCTGTTTGCTTTAAATATAACAGTAAATAACTTGAATGCTATAACTGTCTGTACACAGATGCATAGATAAATGATACATAATACACACACCCAAAAAATGCTTATCATGCCTTTTCTCTCAGACATTTAATGTAATTTTAATACACGATATTCAGATATAAACAAACACTTGAAAATAACATTTAACAGAATTAAACTTGAGACTATGAACGAGGCTTGAGCTGCAAAGCTTTTTTTCATGGCCATAAAAGGAAAGTTTAAGTAAACAATACACTGTTTTTATTTAAGGAAAAAAAAATAAAAAGAAAGAAAAATCATCCTATGCCAAGCCCAGTCAAAATGCATTATTAGGGTGTCCAGGAAATTATAGCTTGTGTCCATTAGTCCTTTCAGGGTTAATATTGATGCAGATATTATTTCTATCCACGGTACCATTTATTTGAAATATTATGACTGGGAGTAGCTGCAGCAGTGAATCAAATCAATTGATAGAGCAGTTAGCCCCGCAGTCAAGGCTGCCTTTACACCGTGCAGTGAGCATGAAATATTATGGAGATTGTTCTTTAAAGTGATCACTTTATCATCATTTGTCTGCAGCCCAGGCTATTCCTTCCTGCCTCGCTTCCCTGTTGGGTTAGAGCTGTCATAACTCAATCAGCCGTATAATGCTGTTCATAGCACCTCCGTAGCAGGTATTGAACCTGTCAAGGGCCACTGAGGGAATTATACTTATCCATTTTGACAGCTAGCAACACCACTCTGATATTTATGTCAGTTTATATATGTATGATATGTATTTCTTAAATGTAATTAGAAGCCTGTTTGTGTGTGATATATCTGAATTGCCCAGAGCTGCCCATGATTAAGACATTGATTTCTAACCTTGTGCATTACTGGAGAAGGGAATATGACAAGCTCCATCACTCAGGGGTTGCAGCTAACCTCTTCTGTCTATATACATCATATGAAATTGTCACTATTGTTTATCTGTTCCACAAAGTTGACTACAAAACAACTGTTATTTTAGTTTGCTAAATAAACTAAAAGACTGTAAAACAAACCATCACCCCTGTGCCTTCAGAGCACTCCGTTTTGCAGCTGTGTTACTGGGAAAGCAGACCAGATCTGAAAGCTGATCACCATCATGTTTGCTATGGCACTTGTTCTTATAAGTAGCTAAAGCATTTTACCAGAATTTAAAGTGACATTTTTGTATATATCCAACATGCCAAGCAATAAAAATTTCACTGTATTTCCTTTATAAAGGGAATAAAGACCAATGTGGGGAAGAAACCCCCAAACAATCAAGCTCCTTAAAAAACCAACCACCTCTTTGTGCTCATTCATTTATTTTGTGATGGTTTCAGAATGGGATTGTTAGATAAAATAGTTAGTGTATGTATGATCAGCCTTTTAACTTTTTTCCATTTTAATGTACCACTGACTTGAGGAGATTATATTTTCCAAACTATTCTTTCTCTCTCATTGCATAATTAATGCTGAAACGATTTGTTGTTTTGTGTTCGTTGTTTTTAAAATTTAAAAAAAATCTAGGTAAGTACTTCTACCTTAGACAATTCAGTTTCTCTAGGTCACAGGGCATAATCTGTATTTCTCTATTGAAAATTCACACTTTTATAGATTAACAAAAATAAAATAGTATGGTTTCAGGTTTCTTAATTGTATACTCAGGTTTTACTTACATTTCCCTCAAAAAAAGGTATGTCTTGAAAATATTTGGGGTCAAAAGTTTCAAATTTAGATAGATTTCAAAAAAACATCTGAATTAGATCATGTTTTGAAAAATCCTCTCTAGAGCTCTGTTATTTTATAACTAAGAAAATTTCAAAGCATCATTTTAGAGGATCAGAGCTTTTTGTTCTTCAGCCTCAACAACATGGATGGACAGTTTAAGCTGTCATCCATCATCAATAGAAACCCCCATCTGAAGATGCCTTGAAGCTTGCTGAGACCAGAGATTAAGGTAAATTGTATGATCCTATTTCTGGCTTTTTAAACAAGTAACAGCTGAATCCAAGGAAAACAAGAAGCCTGTAAGTGCTGCTTACAAATAGATGTTAATTTTTGAAAATATAACTTCCATTGCAACCTTAGGACCACATTAACTGCACTTCATTTTGAGGTGCTTACATGAAGTAGAATCTCGGTGAAGCACAGAAACAACATTAAAAGAGTCCAAAGCATCAAACTGCATCCCTAAAAAATATATTTGCAACAGATTCCTAGAAAGTAATCTAGAAAATAGCTATTCTACCAGTCCCCCACAGAAAACCTGGCTCTGTTCTCACAAGAGCCAAAAGATACCAAAAGCTGTCATAAACAAAGCATTGCAACTAAATTCAGATGTCATTGTTTTGACCTTCCCTTTATAAAATCCAAAGACCTCTCTATTCCAAAGATCTGTGATGAGAGCTATGTGGTTTAATTCATATGCTTCCAATGTAATTCTTTCAGTTTGTTTAATTTACAATGAAAATGGAAACATATAATTTTGTTTTCTGAGGTACAGCATGATGTGCCTGTAGCTGATAACTTTGATGCAGCTAGAGAAAAAGAAAAAAGCAAAAAAAAAAAAACACAAGAAAATAAGGTCACCTCTGTGAAATAAGAGGGCTGTGAAAAATGTATTTCTGGTGTACCGCACAGAACCACAATAGAGTAAAAGAAAGTTCAGCAAGGAAAGCCAACAAAATTAGTATTATCTAGCAACCAATTAGTACCTGAATCTAAAGTGCTAAACATCAATTGATATAAAAAAGCTTGCTCATAACTTTTTTTAAGCTACATCAGCTGTGTTAGGTAAGGATTCTGCCATTAGAAAATACCTGGATCAGTCAAGGGTATAATCCCACCCGTTATGTCTGGCTGCATTAACTTGTGAGACAAATATTTACACAGCCTATAGTGCTAAACAGTACTGCCCCTGGTGACCATAAGGGACAGTCTATACAATTACCATCAGCTGCCCCCAAAATATCTCCAGCTAATTAAGATCTATTTTCCTACACATGGCATTATGCCAGTTCCACTTTGCAATGCATTTTTTTGAATAAGCAGATGATCTAAGATGTAGTTAGAAGGAAAGCCACAAAACTCCCTGACAGTAAATTGCAAATGATCTTTCTTACACTCTCATAAGGAAATGATACAAAAAGGGGACCTTTAAATTATTTTTGTTTTAAAAAGACTTCCAGAAAGGAAGTCCAGTTTTTGAGCAGGCAGGTTAAGTATCCTGGTTCTGCCACGTAAAGATAAGGACATGTCAAACTTGAGAGTTATTGTTTATTCTTTGGATGCTGAAAACTTTCTTCCTTCCAAAACATTCTGAGATGATTATAAATGCACCCTCTTTACAGCTCATGGAATTAGGATCCTTTTAGCTTTGAACGCTGGAACACTTGAATGGTGTACAGGAACAATTCATATGGAAGAAAGAGGAACAATTATCTAAAACATACAAGAAAAAATTGAATTTTTGATATGTCTAAATCATGTCTCAGCATTTTTGATGGCTTTCATTTGACCAGCTGTGGAATTAACACAAAAAGAGAGTTGTATAGAAATAACAAACTGTCTCAGCTGGAAATGGCCTGAACACTACTGTTAACTAAAAGCACCATCCATTCTTTATTAACAGTGCTTGAGACTCTCATTTTACATCTCCACAAACGCAGCTCCTTCCAGCAGCAAAGTGCCCCTTCAACACCCCTGGTTTGGAGCTGACACAGAGCATGGAGTGTCCAGCAGGGACACAGAGCGTCCAGCAGGGCCACAGGAGAGAGAAGCACCGAGCTTGAGGCAGGCATGATTCCTAGAGGAGCCAGGAAAGCAGCTCTCAAGGCCACCCACTCATCCCCCACTCTGTGTGACACAAATGACGCAGCAGCCTCTTGCACAGGGAGGGTGCACATTAGAGAGCAGATGTAGCTCAGGGAAAAGCAGGGGTGTTTGCTAAGAGGAACCCTGAGCTGAATGGTAAAATGGTGAAGCAGCTGGGTATGCTCTGTCTTTGGGAAAGGTGAACCATACAGAAAGAAATGGAGGAATAGACTCAAAACACTGTGATGCTTATGTTAAATTTTGGTGTTTGGGTTCATCTGCTCACCTGAACACTGCAAGTACCCCAAGATTTCAACAGGGACTTGCCTACACAGCTTACAGAGATTGCAGAACTTCCTTTGCCAGAGGAGAGGCAGAGGGTCCTGCCTCCCAGGAAATTAGGTGTTCCTGAGCATCACTGGCAGGGTTGCTCTGGCACTGCACACTGAACAGTTGCAGGGCTGTGAAGAATAAAACTTTTAGAAGCAGAAGAAATTCTACATTCTATTAATCCCATGCAAATTAGTTTTCCATAATGTCTTGCAACTTTTTTGGTCACCATAGTCTGTCAATAAAACATGAACATCACAGACATTCCTGTAACATAATATCTTAGGTATCCACTAGTTAATATGTAAATATAAAGAAACACCTATGGAAATATACTTAAGCTGTTACCAATACCCCTTATGCAATATTAATGATTTTTTTTAAGGGCATTTATAACTGTGCACTACTACTCTCCTTCCCTTTTGGCATATTCCATTCCTACAGCTCCTTATGAATAAGTGGCTTACTCTAATGAAACTCCTTTTTTTTTGCCATTCTGAGGATATCTTTATTTAGAAAAAAAAAATCTGTGAAATCCTTACATTGAGAAGTTGATAATTTAGATGGGTGGTTAAAGATCTGTCCAAAAAAAGGAACCACATGTCCACTTTTGATCCACATTCAGATTTTGTATTCCCAAAGCCTGGTGTTCCTTGGCTCACAGTTTTCTTACTGATGCACAGAGTACAGAAGGGTGACTCAGATATTTCTGATTCTGATGCTGATCTGTTGGGTGAACTCGAGCTAGGCTCTGCATCTGGATTGAATTGTAATGAAAGCAAATAATCCTTGTGAAATATTCTCAAATCTTTATGTGAAAAGAACAATTGTGACCTTCAGTGTAAATTATGATATTTCATATAACAAATGATCTCTCACTACTTTCTTTACTAAATAAAGTAGCTTATCAAGTTTGTCTCAAACAACCTGGTGTAGGCCTGTGAGGAAGGACAGGGGCAGACGGGAGGACTGAAGAGAGAATATGGACTGATACCTCAGGGCAACCAAAGCCATCACTTAGGGCTGTGCTTACTAGATCTGCTTTCAATAACCAGTCACGGTGATGCAACTCCACTGGCACTGTACATTAGAGTCAAAATTCAAAAATAAATTCAACTACTGCTCTCAAGAGTTGTCAAAACAAGAGCTACTGATCTTTAGCATGAACATGGACATGGACCTGCAGTACCTAACTATCAAGGGCACTAGAAACAAACACAGTTCTAGCTGCTAAATTGCTGCAGCTTATCTCTGTCACTTTTTCATTTCATGTTCTAGGTGGTGCAAAATGTACATAGTTATGTAAAATCATTCTGACATATCTGAATTTGTTCTTGCCATATCATTTGTTTTACACAGCACAAACAACAATCAACCAACAAAACAGAAGAAATTGAGCTGTGGTTTATCATAACTGTCTCCAAAATCTGTTCTCATAACCTTCCTGTTCTACACTAAACTGATTCTTAAGTAGCTCTCAAATTCAAATTGCAAACTCTGGTCCTGCAGTCACACGGCATTCAGAAGTGTACAGAGTAATTGTCCAGGACTGGTAACAGACCCAGGTCTCTCTCTCATGACAATACAATGTGGCTTCCATGGCTTAGTCAGAACTGTGCCCTACAGAAACTACCACAGAAAGTAGCTATTTCTGCTATTACTAAAGGCATCAGACTTCTGAATGCCGACCTACTATTTCAAAAAGGGTTGCTACAGGGAAAGAGAGCAAAAGAACAAATTCAGGGTTTTGGTGTTTTTCTTTCTCTAAGGCTCTGGGATTCACTTCTATAATGGTCTGTCTGGTGATGTCTGAGCTACTCTGCCTCCCACTGTGTCTGATATCAGGAGTGCCAGAGTGGCTGAGAGATCAATGGAGCAGCTGAGGGAGCCAGCTGGCAGGGGAAAGGAGCAATGGATTGTGAGGGATAAAGAAATAAAGAGGAAAAGAAAAAAAGATTTGTTGAATTAAACAGTAATGAGGAAGGGACAGAGGAACTCACTAGCCCTTTTAGAAGGGCCACGTTAAGTCCTCCACAAAACCCAGGACCCTCTGGAGCATTCTAATCAGTTTAATGATGCAGATCCCCCTTCCACCCCCTGCCTGAGCTGAGCTGTTTTTTTGTCTGTTTATCAAAGGATGACTTTTCTAACAATGATATCATTCACAATGCATACATTTATTTCTAGCGTTGGGGCAGCACTGACTTGCTGAGATGATCATGATCATAAACTACTGCTCTACTACAGAGCAGTCTGACATGATCCTCAGTTTGGGAAAGAATCTCAGATGTCTTAAGGAGAGGCAAAGTTGGCAAGGAAGAGGAACATATCTTAAAGACCAATTCTGTGTTTGCAGAAAAATGGATAAGCTTTCTTTCAGACATGCATGACTATCTTCTCACCTGAAGCAGAAGCAGCAAAGTTGAAGACAAATGCAGACTGTAAACAATTCCTGTGATTTAACTTAATTATGTTAATCTATTAGGCAATTTGAGATAAACAGCTTGTTAGAATTTAGACAGGAGTGCCAACAAGACTGGTAAAGGAACTGGGCTTTGTTCAACAGAAACAAGAGAGGTGTACAGCCATAATTATGGAAGGCTGAGGAATATGGAAAAGATGTGTTATGCTGAAAATGTTGATGTGTCAGAATATGATGACACACATGTAATATTTTAAATTCTCTGTACTGAGTATATGTCCATTATGTCTATTGAGTGGTTAATACAAAAAATGAACATTCACATGCCCATATTTGCATCCTGCATTATTAATACAGATTTGTTTAAAGTATAATACATAAAGAATATGAAGGAACAACACATGGAGGCAGAATTTAAATGAAGCAGTTGTAGATTTGGTATGAGATGTGAGGTGACAGGCATTCCTGCCAATATGCATAACATGGTTGAAAAACCATGGCAGGCTGCTTCAGGCTCTCCACTGCTGAGTAGAGTAATATGGTAAATATCCTTTATATAAATATATAAAATCCGAAAAAAACACAACCCTCTCATTGCATGTAACATGTGAAGGAAACACCTATACTCATCTACACTGTTTCACAGAATACTAAATGCAAGGAAAACATCCAGATTCTTGTGAAGCCTAAATAATGGAAACTCAATATGTTCTTTTCTTCCTTATAAATTATAAACAGAGCTTATTAAAATGGTCACAAAACTGTCTACATTTAATTTAGATTTAATGCATTATCTGCTTGCTCACAAATGCAGCAAATTTGACTTTCTTCTTTGAGTTGCAGTGGTGTTCATCTCCATTGCTGTTGCATCTCAAGATGTGTTTAATATTCTGGCAGAATACAACCTCAGGTTGTCTCAGGATAGATGTTAGTGGAAATCCACATGGATGACATGAAAGCATAAGGATTCAAACTTGATGCAAACAGAAAGATGAAGATGAGTCATTCCCATGGGCAACACCCAAAAAGGTACTTCACATACCATTATCCTAGAAAACACTCTTCCTGGATTTCCAATGTTTCCTCTCTAGGGGCTCATAAGTAATCTGCGGGCCACAGTTTGACCTGTTTCACTGATCTATTCGTGCTTCAAGACCATTCCTGTATGTGTTGTTGGCAGGATACCACAGAGATTGTAGGACAAAAGCAAACCTTGTCCTGCTTCTAGGCGAGGAAATACAGTATCCACTAAATGGACAAAAGGTGACAAGTCTAAAATGGCTGAAACAGACCCAGCTGAACTCCTCTCTAAGCTTATTGTTTGGGTGAGTTCAGGAAATGGCAGCCCCAGGTTAAGGGCAGTAAAGGATAGTTGGAGGAGAGTTTCCTCCTTTAGCAGTACTCCAAGCAAGAGGAATTTAAGCACCAGAGCCATGGGATTGCCACATTGCAAAAACATTTAAAAATACTCAGAAAATGGTTTCCATGGCTGAAGTTATCTAGCCTGTGTGTCTTTTGACCTTTACATGGGGATCATAGAGGCAAACACACAAACCTCATTGCTCTTCCAGCACCTTGTTGATGGCCTCTGTGATACAGAACCCTGGAAGCTTTACTTCAAGGGCTCACAAGCTATTTGAAAGGATATTGCTACACATGACATCTGGATCCTTATCTCCCTTTTCTCACTCAGCTAATTTAACTAATACTACACTGAAAGAATGTCTTTTTTGAAGATAATACCACATGAATATCTTTCGGCTTTCTCCACCAGATAAGACAGACATTGAGAGGGAAATTTTCTTCTCTGTCTGCCACCAGAATACCTTTAAAGAGACATCTGTGCCTCAGCTTCCCTATCTGCAAAGGGTGAAGGCATATTTGTTTCTCAGAGTTTCCATTTGATGGCAGGAAATATGTAGCAGATTCAGCTCATTTTCATTTTATATCTTTGTATTCATTTGATCTCAAAGCTCAAAAATATGCAAAGCCACATGACTTTTAATTTGGAATATGGAGTGTAAAAGGGAGACTGTACAATACTCAATAGAAAAGTGATGCCAAGCAATTGTTAGTAATGAAGAAATAATAATGGTACACTACAGCTTTGTTTAATCTGAAAACAACAAAGAATGGCCATCGGCTTGCAAAATGGTGTTACAAGAAAGGCCAGTCTAATTTGCTAGGTCAGAAGTGGCTGATTTTGAAGGTCCTGCCTCCCCTGGTACCTTAGGAAAGAGATTAGAATGGGAAAAAACTGCAAAACAATGGCCAAAATATATGAGACCTCAGAACAGCACAAACTTCATTAATGAAAAAATCTGGATCTTCACTGTTCTCTTCTGGGAGAATTAATCAGATGTTGCAGTTTCAGATTTATAGATTGCTGTGAAAATGGGTAATCTGAGGGGAAAGCCTCATAAAAACTTAACAGCAACACAGAGATAATCTGTGGGCTCACAGTGGCCATGTCAGGGCTAATTGAAATGTTTAAGAGCCGCACAGCTTCCAGGCTCCCTGTGATACATGCTGAAGACACGAATATAGACCATCTCTTTGTCTTGACTGGACATATTTTATCGCTCTGTATCATGAGACTGTCACCCCAGACTTCTAATTGCTCAAACCTTTAGACACAGGGCACCTAATAATTGCAGTACCATGGCCAGCCTAATAATAAAGATAATTTACAGTTCAAAAGCAAAGGGTAATTTGTAATATGAATGGCTTTTTGTGTCCCTAAGCTCATTTCAGGACTTCAGGATCCATGCAGCAATAGCTCCAGCCTTTTGCCCAAGTGTGTGACTTACTGCGCTGGTTTATTTAGCCATTTTCTTCAGAGGAACACAGGTGCCAGTGGATTTAGGGGAAATCAATGGGTTGTTCAGCACCAAACATGTTCAAAACTGTATCCTTATTAATCCCTCTTGTACAAGGATACAAAAGATTTTAACTTCATAGAGTATTCATACCTGTAAGTATCACTGAAGAGTACAATATCAAACGGAAGTTTAAAACTCATTCATAATTAGTAAAGTATCAAAGTCACAGCGATTGTTGCATTAATTTATGCAGAAAACCAGGAGTTATTGAAAGCAAAACCAAATCTTTCTCAGGAGAGGATCAAGGATTTTTGCCTTTATCAACACCAGGGAGAAACCAAAGCTAAGCAGTGTCCCCACACACCTCTGCCCCCTCCAGTGGGCTGCAGAGCAGACCCACCAAGACCCTCGAGTCAGTGTCCTGTTCCTCCTGTGGAAGAATTTTCTCTTTCACAGCACCAGGCTCCTATTACACAACCACATTTTTTCTTTGCCTTTTTATAGTTGTTTCAGTTTTGGAGTCAAAGCCCATGCCACAGCCTTAGACCACTCCTGGCTTTGCCTTGCCACCCACATTGCAAGCATTACCAGAACAAAGCCGCTGTTACTGTAAAGCTTTAAGCATGACAGTTTTAAAGAAAGTCACAGTGCACTCCATGTCGGAGAAGGATCTCTTCACTCCTCACTGAGAGCTATGTTTTGGAAGGGACAAAGAACAATTAGGATGCACATGTTTTTCTCATGCTGACACAGCTCTGGACCTGATAACCAAAGGCACAGGAAGTCTGTCTCACCAACCATTTTAGACTCTCATAGCTTTTTTGCCATTTGCTTGGCATGCCCGATTGCTCTGAATGCCTCAAATCCACCCATTCATCTTGCAATAGTAAATGGGTCTTAAAAATCTTGTTGACAATCTTACCACCAAACCCATGTGCAATTTAAACTATTAAAAAAAAAGAAAAAAAAAATTAAAAAATGGGAGAGCACAAGAACGAAATAAAATGCTAACAAGGACCTTCCAAATGTGGTCATACTGACAGGATGGCACTGGAATCTGGGTTAGTTTTAAGCCTACATTGTTTAAAAGCAGCAGGGGACCAAAATGATGATGGCATCACACTGGCTCAAAGGAGGAACCTGAATTGAACTCTCAAGCCAAATTCTAATCTCAGATTTCTGTTACTGTATTCTTCATTAAGGAACTTCCATGGACATCGATGGGATTTCAGCATGAAGGCAGCTCTGTGAGCAGAGCATGAGGATCAAAATCTGCTGTATGGGTACCACACATGGAAACACTATCCACAATTTTTCTCACCAGACGTCAAACATCTTGAGAGCACAAGTAAAGGAAAGCAACATTCATAAAATCAAAACCACAAATAATTAAATATTTAGTTTTCTAATCAAGTCAAGTTGTGTGTAAGCCCTTAAACAACATTTACAAGCATTTGATTTGTTTTCTTCATCGACTCTGTAAGAGTACTCGTGGGCTCACAAATCAGGACTTCTTGTTTGATTTGTTTTAACATGCTTGCCATGTCAGGTGGTTTTTCCATATTTCTTGCTGTTCCTTTAGAAACTTGTAAACCAGGTCAATTTATTGAAATGTCAGCTTTTATAAATATCCCTATCCAGCCAAGCCTCTAAGTTAACACATGCTATAATTACAGCACAGTCATTTATGGAAACTAACTAAAAGTGGGATAGCCCTTCTTACTCACATTGAGAAATATCCTACTCCTTGAGTCAACATTTTTATTTCAGTTAATTTACTTTTGGAATTCACTCTGGAAAATGTATTAGCAGCTGCAGAATCTGTCCCCAGTCTTACTGCTTTTTCAATTAAGTCTCTGTCTTTAACATGGGCATTAAATATCTCTGGGATTGAACATTAAATATCTCTGAGACTGAATATTTTTGTGGAGTGCTATTGAACTTTCTTTTTTGCCAAAATGAGGGTGGTCACCTATAAGGTCAGAGACAGAAGTAAACACAGCCTTATTTTGTTAAATGAAAATAATGCAAAAAAAAAAAAAAAAGTGAAACCTCTAGAAAAAGGTGCTATCTTCCTAGAAGTAGAGGCAACCTTAAATTAATCTCATCATTGGACTTTCGCCAAAATGAAAAACAATCAATATTCTTTTATTTGGCAAGGGCTGCAGACTCTTGGAAAAATTATATCTGAAAATAAAATAGCAAGTAAAACATCAACAGAGAAATGCAATCCCAGACAGCAGTCAAAAACAAGAAGCACAATTTCAGTGGGGAAAAAAAAAATTGAAAAAAAAGGTGAAAAAATTGAATGTATTAGCAAGTTTAAGCAACATTTGAGTCCTTTCTACTGTAGCAGAGTAGCTATTTGATATGTGTAGCTTCAGTGTGGAACAGTTTACCCAGCATAGGAAAGTACTGAACTCTGTGCCTACTCTGGAACAAGAGATTTGTTTTACAGATACCCTGGTTTAGTTAAGATATAAATTAACCAGCATTTCATTTGAGTGATCCTGCAACAGAATACACAGAATAAAGACACTCTGCCCTGTGTGAGTGTCCTGTCCCAGGACCACGGATCCATTACTGTCTCCCCTTCTCACCCTCCTCATCTCTGCCTGAAAATATTTGTGTTTGGGAAAACACATTGAAAGTGATTTGCTTACCTAGTAAAGCACAGAATTCCCACCTGCCTATGGACAATAAGTTAGCTTGGGAATATACTAAATTTCCTTTTATTCACATCGTTGTTTTTGAGACTATCAGTACAAGATATATATGGCAAAGCTCTAGGCAAACAGATTTTTTTAGTTAAAGTTAGGGGCTCGCCTGAGACATGACTAGATTTAAAAGCAAATCAAGCTGCTAAACTAAACCTTTTTTAGCTCTTGCCAGCAGACTCTCACACATAACTGTATACAGAAACTGGCAATTGCCCTATATTAGGCATATAATGGAAATCTATGTGATGCAAGTCCTCTCCAACATTTATTCACCTCTGACACTTATTCTTTTTATTTGTTTGGCAAATATGAATATAATTGAATATAATTGCCACACTTTGTAGCAGTCACAAAAAAAAATAGAGAAAAGTCAAAACAAAACAACGAAATGAACCAACAAAACTCAAAAAGCAGCAAAACAGAAAAACAAACCAACTTAAAATGAGAAAAGCACCATATCCAGAATCTATGTTACTATGTACAAGATAAATATGAATATTTCAAATACATCAATTTAAAGTCAAAAAAGTTAGCAATATTTTGTACTGTATTAAACTAAATGTTTTTGCAAAAAGTTATCTTTTCCCCTTTCCCATTTGGAAAATGAACATTCTGGGCATGGGAACAAACAGTTCCAGAAGTAAAAGAATTGTCTTTTAAGAGACAAAGCATAGGAATCTACCTTAGGAAATATATTCCATGTAGATAAGTAGACATTTAGGTAAGTGTATACACAAATATCCATTCATTTGCATCTTCAGTGGAGTTTGAAAGAGCTTTCTTACAGCCTTTGCCCACGCTCTGAGGAAGCACACACCAAATATTTTTGAAAATCTGGATACTTTAGAGGTCATAATTGTTTTGTTAAGAGGCCAGTGAAGCTTAAGAATAAGATCCATGGAACACCACAGTTTAGAGAAGATCTAGAACTTCACATTTTTGCTGTAATTATCAGGATGTACGCCAGAAATTTTACCTGGTTACCACTTCATGTCACAAAGGAGTGTAAAACATATTAATTTCCAAAATTGCAATTCTTTTTAAATACGCAGTCAGATGCTACAGAATGCAAAGGAGAGCACATTCCTCCAACCAAAGACATTCATCACCAAAATCTATGCAGTTTCTTCTAACAAAAAAGCACAAATCTTTATTTCTAGAGCGTATGTGCCCAACTTTGCAGCAACAAATACAAGATGATAAAAAGGCCACTGAACAGGAGCACAAAGAAATCTCATGTGAAAAGAAAAGCTATCAGACATGGAGCCTTCACTTGTTCAAGTTCCAATATCACATAAAATTTATGCAGCACAGGTTACCCTATTGTGGTGCAGAAGTACAAAAACTGAGTGCAAGTTAGGAAAGGAATGTCTGAGCTACTCTTAATGGCAATGGCTGCTTTTGCTGAATATTGAACTATTGAGAAAGTTACTTCTCTGCAGATCAACAGGTGGGCAGCGTGCAGGAGGGACATTCAAGAGTGTCTGATGAATGATTCTATTGTTTTATGAAAGCAATTTTACTTTCTTTTATTTTACATATATTACAACTAAATTGTAATATCTGTGAAGTGCTTTCAGAATATATTTTAATACAGGGAAACCAAAGGAAAGTGTAGAAATGTACCATCCTTATCAAATGACTCTTTTCTGGTTAATTTTATATCTATTTCCACATCAGTTTGCTTCTATACTTTGCCTTATTTTTCTGGCTTTACAATTTTAGGAGGGTGATTGGCTAACTTCTGAGAGAGGACTGGATCTTGGAGCACAAAGAACAGCTGGAAAGACAGATGTCATCTCTGTTACCATTTTGTTGCTGGAAAAAAATAAAACAAGCTGGTAATTCCAACTGAATAGAAATTTTTAAGTTAATTCTAGCTGTGACCATGTGATCAGCATCTACTGTGTTTGCAGCTGTGACCATGTGATCAACCTCTACTCTGTTTGGCCCTTCATCCAAGCACATCTGGCAAAAATATTTCAGTAGTGTGGGGAGAAAAGAGGCAGTTTGTGTTGAGATTATGTTTTATTTTAGCACGCAGAATTCTTTATATTTCTAATGGAATTTTTAAAGATTTGTGGGCACATGATAGATAGGATGAACACTGAAAATAAGAATGAGCACAAGATAGGCACAAATAGGGTTGAAATGTTGATGGAAGTCTAATGATAAAGAACTGATGTAAAATTATTATGAGCTCTAACACAGAGTGTTTCTACTAAAATAAAAATACACATATGGGAAAATTCCTTTGAAAATCTTACACTGAGATAAACAAAAGAAAGCACACAAGAAAAATATTTAATATCTAGATAGAAATGCTATTATAAGGTGTCACCTAAATAATAAATACTACTTGCAAATTGAACATAGGGAAAATGTACTGACAGTATTACCTACTTGTCAATGAAAGGTCTGGGATGTACACAATGAGATCAGGTTTTGCACTTTCTAATTCATATATAATTGCATATTTAGCCTTACAACCTCATTAAGCAAATGAACTCCTCCTGAACTGCACCCACAGCGGCCATTTTGTCAGTGTAGACACATTGTTTGTCTCACTGGGAATAACATCTGCTATTTTAATTCATGCCTTTTAGGGCTTGTGGTTATGCTATATGTAAGTCCAGGAAATACTTCATAGAAGTGTCATCTCTTCCAACCAAAAGGTACAGTAAGACAAAAACCCCACTACAGTAAATGGAATGATCAAGATGACAACTACATACTTTTTGTATGGAACCTATAGCTAATGGCAGTAGCACTTGCCTCTGAATCTTGTAAGATAGGATTAGTCAGGAATATGACTTTAACTTACTATATAAAGGAGTATCAGCATCAAATGTTACCTTTAGAATTCAAATAAAAACCCTGTTCTAAAATATGTTTCAGTGAGGAGGTGTTTTTGTCAAAGATAACTGAAGCAAGGAGAAATAAAGAGGTTCATACTGGACCTGTCCTGAAAGACAAAGAACATACAAGTAAAACTTGCATTTTCAGAAAACTGGCAGACAAACATGGACTGGGCTGTCAGTCTATAAATAACGTTATTAGCATATATGTAAAACAGAGGTTGCATCTGCATGTACATTTAGAGAACCACAGGTAAAGTTTATACTTTTTTAGAACCTACAATTCCAGTGCAGGTCAATACTAACCACCATCAGAGGTGAACCCTTGTTCAGTGTAATCCCACCAGGCTACACCAGATATACACATACGCTCTAAACCCCATGTCCAGGGCTAGCACTCTCTCTCAGGGACCACACCACCACCTGGCACCTCTTTGCTGCAGTTTGTCCAGATGTTCCCATGGCTGGAATGCTTGGGGTTTTCCCCCTTTTGTTCAGCCCTTCAGAGCTTTGCATGGCATCTCAATACTGTGTGTCAAATTTTTCTCTCTTGTTTTTTTATTCATTCCAGATTGCACTGAGACACAGGACGGAAATGCAACCAGGAAATTCTCTTCTTTGATTTGAGTAGGGAAAACTTCCAAAAACTTTACATTTTAAGATAACCTGTGAGAAAGAATTGAAGCATTTAGGTATCCGTCTGCAGTATGAGGTTTGGGATGGAAACTTAAGTCTCATCACATGCATGTAGAATTTTTATGCAAGAGGCAATTATGCCAGATATATATTGTAAAGCCAGAATTTAACTACCTCTCCCAAATCCTCTACCTACCTTTCAATCTTGTGGTACAATCATGATTGCAAAGAATTACTTACAATTAGAGACAGGTAAGCAGCTTAAAAATTAAATAGATGCTATATTTTCAATGAGTGCCCCACACTTATTCCAAAGGGGTAGGCTCTGCAGATCATCCTACTTGTCAGAGCACAGGAAAGAATTTCTTTGCAAGTCCTTGCAGGTACCTAAAGTGACTTTTTAAAATATAGTCATGCCTAAATGACTATAAAACACATGAGCCTAAAAACTGATGGAGAAAATTAATATAGATATCAATAGGCAAATGCTTTTAATATTGCTATCTAATGCAACCAGCATACTATTTAGTGCATCAAAGCACATGAGTCATATTGTCAAAGGACCAGCTTGGTTTCACCTCAGTTAGTAGAATTGTTAGGGTAAACTAAGTAATAATAGTTTTCTCACCTATAAAAGTCAATAGAAATTGTTAAAAAGAGATGCCTTTTAATGTGGTTTCTTTGATTTTTCCTCATTTATTAATTATTTATCATTTATTCATTCAATTATTTATCATTAATTGCCACTGATGAAGGTGGTACCTACATCCAAGGGAATGTAATACTGGATCTTATGTTCTCAGTAAGAAGAACTTAAATACTCACATCAATGACATGTCTGGCATAGTTCAGTATTGCTGATGATGCTCTTCTGATGAGACCCTTCGAGGGTAAGAAGGAGAGGCACACTCCAGGCAGGAGTATGATGGAATGGCACCTTTATTAAAATGGCACCAGCCTATATGAGGGCAGCATGGAACTTTCCAGAAAGGGGGTTGAGCTTGGGAGGCACCTGCAAATCCTCCTCCATTAAAGGAAAGACAGGGGAGGATCCCAGCCATAAAGGGTAAACAAGGGTTGTGGAGAGAACCACGTAAGGAAAGGCTCCACTGGGGCAAAATCTGACCAATCAGGGAGCGGGGACAACGTGAGGGAGAAAACCGACCTCCATTTTGTAGAGCACGCGATAACAATATTTAACTTCACAGCTGTGAATTCATAAACTGGGAAACCTGGAACAACCCGATATATGACAATAAACTTTCTCTTACATGGAACAGCTCTTGCTTGTAGCTCTCCTTCTTGGTCTTCTTCTTCTTTGGGCTTGTCAAGCAGTTTCATGGTCTTTCTTCCATTTGGCGTAATTTCATATTCCTACATACTTCTGTATTCAGCACAACATCCTTGCTTCACACAAGCAATATCAATCATTAAGAGCCAATTTCCAGTCAGCCTCAGGTATGCCTTATGTGTGTCACACAGGAAAGTCATGCAGCTGGTATTTTCAAACATGGAGAGAGCCAGAGAGAATCTGAGGCCTTGATTCACCCTTAGCAGCAGCCAGCAAAAGCTGGTCTTGGCTATTTTGAAGGGTATTAGACCGCTTTTAACATGCACTGACACACAAGGCCCTTGGGTAGAATTTTAATTCCTACAATTACCAACCGATTACCCAATAGCAGTCTGTATGCTTACAGCCAAATTTTGATGAAAATAAGACAGGGAAGCTTTCATCTGTGACACCTTCTGTATCAACACCACTTTGCTGAATATAGAGTAAAAACCAGATTCTAGGAAATGGAACTGTTATCACTAGCAGGAAAGTGTACAAACATCATGAAGAGAATCTTTCTGAAGAGACAGCACAGACACAGCCATGGAATCTGCTTACTGCTTATCAAGACAGTGGCAAACAATCAGAATTATTATGCAACTCTCAATCACTTTTCCTGTTTTCCCTCTGTCAAAGAGTAGCACATAACTGTTAGGATATTGCTTTACAGTCAAGGAATTTAAACTCAGGAAACACTCACAAAGTCAAGCTCATTTTAATATCTCCAGCAATGCTGATGCAACGAGATCATTGTTAACATGTGTGGGAAAGGGCCACAACCACTCTGTTAGCTAATGCCTCCAGAACCAATTGTAGAAGTAACACTTACAATCCACTCATCCATGCATATCTGTGCAGAAGTTACAGAATAGTCTGCCCTGTAAAACATTGCCATAAAAAATAAATCTTTGTAGACAATAATACATCAACGTCTAAATCAGTTAATTGATATTACTTTTTAGAGAATTTATCAGGACATCATAGAAACTGAACGTACAGAAAGAAATTACATTAAGAGAAATAATGTATTTAAGATTACCACTAATTAATATATTTCCCAAAAATTCACAAAACAATTATTTTCCATTCAAAACATGCATGGCTGCCCAGGTAGGCTGCTAAAACAAAAAAAAAAATATGAAACCAAAAAGCTGACAGAAAAACAGGAGTTTTATGGAAATCAAAGAAAGATGTACTGTAAGGCTTTATTAATTCAAAAGAAGATTATTCTCTGGGTAGTTCGTGGTCATACTTTCATTTTTGGGCTTGGACTTCTCTGTAAACTCAGCACTGTTTTGATGTTTAAGCGTCTCCTACAAGTCATCCTGATTCATAGTACTGAAAGTCCTTCCCTTTCCCACCCTTTCATACCATGTAAATAATTTAGAGGGACCCTGGCATGTTTTCTGGCAGGTGTTAAACTCTGCAACACATACTCTTCCATGAAGGTGACCTCAGTCTAGGTCCTGGGATAAACAGGTCAACATCACCTGCACAAATTGGCCATATTATGGACTGAGCAAAAGTGAGGACTAACTGTACTCATATGCCTCATTTCTATCAGTAATTCTTGTAACAGCTGTGCTATGAACAAATATCAGGAGTGCTAAGGGGATGGTGCCAGACTCTTCAGAATTGCCCAGCAACTGGACAAAGAGTAATATCCACAGATACAAGTTCCACATCAGCATGAGGAAAAACTTTACTTGAGGGTGGCAGAGCACTGAACAGGCTGCCCAGGGAGGTCATGGAGTCTCTCTCTCTGTCGACCTTCCGCACCCACCTGGACTTGTTCCTGCATAACCTGCTCTAACTGAGCTTGCCATGGTAGAGTGGTTAGACAGGATGATCTCCAGAGGCCCCTTCCAACCATACTGTGGTCATGTCTGTGATTCTGTGAAATGATCTGCAGAGTAGCAACATGACAGAAAACCTGACCAGGCTCCAGAAAAATTTTAATCCAAGTGAAGCTTCAGGTAAAGGAAAGAATTGGACTTTTTCCATGATAAAAATAAAATGTAAGACCAAAATGGTCATAGAATCATAGAATAGTTCAGGTTGGAAGGGACCTTTAAAGCTCATCTAATCCAACTGCTCCTCAATGAGCAGGGACACCTTCACCAGATCAGGTAACTCAGAGCTTCATCCAACCCGACCTCAAATGTTTTCTGGGATGGGGCTGTCTGGAAAAACATGTGCCAGTGTTTTATCATTCTCATTGTAAAAAAGTTCTTTGTTATATTCGATCTCAATTGATCCTCCTTCAGTTTAAAACCATTACCCCTCATCCTATCACAACAGGCCCTACTAAAAAGTTTTCCCCTATCTTTCTTATATGCCCTCTTCAAGTCCTGAAAGGATAGAGGGGTTTTTTATAACTGCATGAAAAAAGCTGGCTGTGATATCTACTTTACCTCATCTCTTGGTCTGATCAGACGAGCACAAAGATGTGATACTGTTTCCTACACTGTCCAGTTGCCCCATGAGGCTCAACACTTGAGAGAGATCACAAAGCAGTTCATCACCTCTTAAGGAGAAGGTACATACAAGATTTCATTACAAGAACAGGAGAACACATATGGAAACAATGTACTAGAAAATATTAAAACAAAAGAAATAAATTGAAACCCCTAAAATTAAAAAAAAAAAGAGCACAAGATGACTCCACTAACTGCACTGAGCTTTTGAATCACACCAAACACTGGCATTGTGCCTCACTGGGGAGGCAGTTTGCCAAAATATTGCCATGGGCAGCTAATAATCACTCACACACAATGGGCAACAGAGATCAAACCCAAATATTTGAAGGTTTGCTTTTAAAATATTTTTACCATATTTAAGAAATAAAGCAGTATTTTATTCTTTCATCCTGAAACTATTAAGCCAATTTCTTCAACATTAAAGAATTTCTTATTTCCACAAGCCCTGCTATACCTGATTCCTCTCCTGGGTGTCCTGCAGCACCTTTGTGTTGCAAAGTCTAGGGAATTCCTTTCAGTCACTCAAGTCCTGCGCCAGGTGTTTGCAAGGATTAACCTTGCAAGGACTTAAACAGATTGTGGGTTTCTACAAATTGCTTTCAAATCCGGTTCTTAGACGGGATGATAACTGATATCACTGGGCAGAGCTAAAGAAAAACCTCCCTCACATTTTCATTTTTTACTATTTCAACACTGCCATTTCCTCTTTCATGCTGGAGCCAAGGGGTTAAGAGATGTGACAGTTTTTATGATGTAACAATGCAGAAAGACTTCTTTTTTTAAGGAAAGTATACAGAGGTTGTATTTTTCTAACATCAGCATGAACAATTTTGGTGATTTGTTTTTTGCTATCAGTAACTGATAAGGTCATGGAAAATGTGATACAAGACAGAGATTTGGAAAATTTTGTTTTAATCCTGTGGATGAAAGTCTTCTGTCTAACAGTACATGTTCCCTCTGGATTAAGTAACCTTTGCAAGTTTTCCACAAACTGATTCTGCTGAATAGAAATTGATTAATGAGCTCAGACACTGAAATTGTCACTAGAAAATAGCCATTGAGATTCTAGTCAGCAATCACCAGCCCCAGGGTCAAGGAAGACCATGGGCCGACTTAGCTGAAAAGAGAGCAGCCTTCATTTGTCTTCTCACTAACTTCATTTTAGCTGTGCCTGGTGGCACTGGATGCTGCCAGTAGTCTGCCACCACCTTTGTGATAAACCCATGTACTGAGGGCTTCTTAGCTAGGCTGTAAAAATTCCTTCAAGGCTATAATTCCATTGGCCTGAACCTCCACTGCCTCAAAGCTTGTAAAGTTATTTATACCAGTGTAAAATTAGAGAAAACTTGGAATCAAACACGGTATCATTCCAGGTGTTGGAGGCTTCATCTATGATGTTATCTCTAAAGCTTCCTAATATCATTGTCACCAGTTCCTATTGAAAATACATGCTGTAGCAGCATCAAACTTACTTAAGAGGGTTCCCTTCACTTTCACTTCACTCTGCCTCATACCAAGGCCAGCTAATATAAACCATGTTTAAGCTCTTCATAAATATAAGACTCCAAAGAGCTTTCTGTGGACAATGTCCAACACCTCTCCCCACAACCCCCCCTGCCCCCAGCCTTCAGATATTTGCCTGAGAGAGTGATTTAGCAGTAGTAACTACAGATATTGGAAATTATGTAAAAGTCGTGTCACAAAGAATTGCATTTTATAACACAAACTGGATTTCTGGAAAGACATAAATTTGTGAATTATTAATGAAATAATTTGTATTTTATCGGCTAATTTAAAATTCTAGTTTTCTAGTAGCTATTCCATCAGTAAGGAGAAGTGTTTTATCTGTGTTGTTAGACAATTTTGTTTTCTGTGTAATCTCAATATATTGAGATTACAGATTACTTTTCTGCCCTTTAAAAACCAATATATTTTTGGTTATTCAGCAGTCTACAGTTTTAAACATCTAAAAGATCAATCCTGTGGTTTTTCTACTCAGTCTTTCTATTCTCTCTCTCCACTTCCTTGATGATTTCCTTCTTCCCATTATGTGCTTCTTGGACAGATGCAGTCTTCAGGGGCTTCTTTAGGCAGGAGTAATACAACTTGAAAGTTATTTTACAATGTGAACATTGGTCAATCCCTGAGGTGTACTTCACTCACTGAGCTAGGCAGATGATGCTCTTATATTTTAAAGTTAGAAGGTTCCCAGTATTTACCTGTCTCTAGTGTAAACTGCAGCAAGATATTTAAACTCATTGGGTTTCTCTTTCCCACTTGCAAGATGGGTATCAGGAATTTTTTAGGGATATTGTGTGGAAAATTATAGTTTGTGCATGAAGTACGGTGCAGAATTCCTGGACATTAAGACTGGTGATATTAGTGTCAGTTCTGAAAAGCCTGTGCCTATGGGCAGCACAGTAACTGAGCTACTAACTTCTGTATTTCTATAAAAATGCCTGTATTTCTAAATCTGTTCTGCATTCTTGAAAACATTGCCCTGCACTGCAAATCAAGGTACCTTTAAAAATAGCAATAAGTTACAAGAAAATCTCATGCAAAGTCAGTTGAATTCAACACATGCTAGCAAAGTTTTGTGTTTTTTCCTAATCAGCCAACAAGATAAAAGCAGCCAACTAATGAAGATTATTTTTTACACACAAAGCACTTCAGACACTAAATTGTTAAGTATTATCAAAGTGTATGCACAAATTCACACTCACACGTGTTTTTCTCTGATGTGTTTATTGCAACAGTAATTGAGCTACAATGAATTTTAACAGTGTCTTGTACCTGTGAGAAGCAGCACTGACAGACACACAGGTTTTGCTGCCCAGAAATAGAGTATTTCTAGTTATAATGATATCCAGACAAAAATCATAGAGGCCTGAGTATCTGCTTTGGCATTATTTTCATCAGATGTCATAAGGTCCCTGGGTACTTGTACAATCAGTAACACTTCACAGAGCCTTCACTTCTAACAAATAATTAGCTAAAATTGAACCAGAGATTTCTTACATGCATGTCATAGGTTTGATATGAATAATGAGGAAAAAGGTTAACAGCCGGTCATAGACAGTTCCCTATCTTCCAGCTTATTTATTCAGTGAAATGAGAAATTGATCACATTATTTTGTATAGAAGAACCTGATTCATTACAATCAGCTCTGAATTGGCAGTTTTTGCTTTAGGCAATTTCAGAACATTACTTATGCTTAAACAGTTACTGGTAAGGTCATTTTACAACTTGTAATCACCTCTCTGACCCCTTCATGACCATAGTCACAAGAGCTTAAGCGCATGTGAAAATTGAAAAAAGCACACATCTGAACAGAAAGCTAATGGTTAAACAAGAGGGGCTGAGCAAGCAAACCCACCCAGCTGAAACAGAGATGGCCATATTCAAGTGTACTAGAAAATATCAGGACCACATTATCTCCTGCACATCAGAAATGCACAGGAAGTCATCCTTAATTTGGCAAGACAGCTATTGGAGGTAGAATAAATCTGCTACTGAATGTAGCATTAACGAGTGGAGGGCAAGAAAAAGGCAAGGCAAAGGAGACAGCTAGAGGTAAGGATCTGGATTTGAAGGTGATATTATGGGGTCAGCAGGGACAGAAAAGACAAGTTAGTTCTCTTCCCTAAGAGTAGCAATGGTCACTACTCTGCTTTCCACTGCTCCAAACTGCCTTAGCACCATGAACTCTTATTCTACAGAAGGTTTACAACACTCTCCAGAATGGCTCACAGGATGAGCCTGTGCTCCATGTCTCTGAGAACACTTTTACCTCTTTCTACACCTTTTTCATTCTAACTAGATTGTCTTTTCCAGACAGAACAAGGAACTACAATCCCTGCAGGGCCAGAATCAATTCTTTTCCAATTACAGAGACACATGGGGTGAAGCTAGGCTGAAACCTGAAGTGTTTGAGACCCAGTGTCATACAGACCTTGCAGGGTGCTGCTGCTGGACTCTGGATTAGACAGCAGAAAGGACAAGCTTCTCTTTAAATAACAGAAATTATTTTATTTCTTTTTGCAAAACTGAGCCCCTGATTCAGGTTATGCACCCCACGGTGTGTTAGCAGGAAAATAGTGGGAAAACTGTAATAACTGTTTGAGAATGGGAGAAAAAACAAGCAGGACAGAATTTCAGCTGATTTATGACAAAGGGTGTAAATTGCTATAGAATTAACTGCTTGCCACATGACAGTCATTAAAACTGCCATCAAAGGGCAACAAGTACAAAACAAAGAAACATTGCATGTATGTTTCAGTTGGAATAACTTTGTAATTATGCCTGTTAGCTCCATTGTTAAAAAAGGCATTATGACCACTTCAAAGCATAAGTGGTGTTTAAAAATAATTCACGTTGATAACTGAACTAGGATATGTTCAAGGATAAACTGCAATACGAAATGTAATCTACAGATTACTTTTTTAAGCACCTGAGTTCCATATACTTTCAAAGCTAATGTTCAGAACTGCGAAAGGATTTCATCATCTAAAATGAGACTAAGAGGACTTCTTCAGGCTTCTACACCCACTTAAAACAATTCTTCAAACTCCTTCCTAACCCACTGCAGGTGCTAGAAGTCTGTAATTGCTTACACATCCCTTAATAAAGTTTACTAAGTGCTTAATAGTCTGGTTTGCAGTTGATGAAAACAGCCTTCTCACCAGCAGAAGGAAGTAGTTTGAGATTATCTAGCAGCTACAAATGGCATGAACATGTCCAATGTATACCTACAGGAGCAAATTGTGATCAAAGAGGGGGACATATCAATTTTTAAACAATATTTTGATGAACACATGCATAAAACCTTCCTTAATCTGGGAGAATCAAAAGAAGTTTCTTGTCTTCCAAGAAAATTCACTAATCATGTATCCACAGGCAGTGAAGACCTAAAAGGGTATACTGAACCAGTGTAGAGGAGGAATCCATGATTCACAGAAGTGGAGAAAGGATAAAATGGCAAACATCATTCTCCAGCCCTGTTTGCCCAGATGGCAAACATCATTCTCCAACTCTTCCTGGGGAAGAGTTATAGGTTCAGGTGCTCATTCTACTTGTTTGGGATTCAATGTCTGAGTTTGGTCACAGACTTAAAAGTTATCTCCATTCCTGCATGTATGGTTCATTGAAGCTCACCAGAATTGGACACACATGCCTAAAAAGAAATGTTATAAGTTTTGCCAGAATCTTCTTTGAAGGTGGGCTAAACTGTCTTATAACAGTTTCCACCTTACTTTATGTCACAGGACTTGCTAATGCTTCCAACAGTTAAGGGAGAGGAAAAGAACACCTAAAAATGAACATGTAATGTGTACTCTACTGCAGTTTTGGTATCTGCTTTAAATAAAGTTATTGCTCAGTCATGAGAAAACTATTGCAAACCTAGTTGAGGAGATGCAGTTTGTTTCTAAAACTGCCCTAAAAATGGCAGTTAAGAGTGGTTTAAATAATGCCTGTAACAATCATGTAAGTCAATACTGGTAGCGGGACAGATGAAAATTGTAGTATGCCAACTAGAAACTGGATGACACCTGCAGCTTTCTTATCTTCTGGTTGCTTAGTTTACTGATATTCCACTTTGTACCAAGTAAAAGAATAGCAAAGGAAGAGCTTTCCATGTATTTCCAGTCTCTAAAATTGTCACCCTCATGCAATCTCACCTAAGACAAAGATTTAGACATAGTTTATTCCCTTCATTTAGGTCTTGTCATATTTCTAGGCTGCTGCTTATGTTTACACACTACCCACATATATTTAACCTTTTATTGTCTGAGTGTGCAGGAGCTTTGGCTCTGGTTGAAGCTTTTCTTGCAACACACTTTCCACCTCTTCCCAGGCAGGGTGGGGTAGTCCAGCTGCCATAGACACACGAGAGCAAAACAGGTCTCTTGTAAACCCACCCCTTTTCCAGAGCTTCCACTGTGTCAGCACGCTGGATTTACTATTTATATCTGCTAGGACATACAGTATTTGAAACAACCAGGCATTTTGTGACAATTCTAAAAGCCAGTCACTTTTTTACTCTGGCTAGCACAAAAAATATGTCTGTCTAAACAAAACAGTGTACCCGAACACAGCCCCTTCCCAGCCTCAGAATCTCACTGGTGCTCTTGTTCTGTGCCATCAGCTGTAAGGGAAGGCCAAAGAGGGAAGACACTCCTGCTGGGAAAGCTCACTACATGCCTGGAAGGTCTTTCAGTCCTGCTACTACTTAGACTCAGTAGTCTGAGGATTTGGCAAAGCGTTAAGACATGAACCCATTTGTTTTTTATTTTCCTGTTGAATATCTTCTGGTTGGACAAGTCAAGCTTTTGAGATGTTCCTACAAGAAAAAGAGCTATGAAAATGCAGCAATAATAGTTTTTATTTGGCATGGGAGCAGCCCTGAAAAACTTCACGAACATACAGAGCACAGGTTACTCATTCAGATGGTAAAAGCTGAACATCAAAGGAGACAACACAATGACCATGAATTAACCTTATGGGGAAAAACAAAAAAGAAAAAAAAAGCAGTTTTGCCCTTTGAAAACATCATCTCTAACCAATGTGGCCTTGGGCCTGAAAGTGAATAAAAAATTTAACTATAACAAAATATGTATGTCAACAAGTCCACAGCTAAAGTATCATTTCTCTGAATAAAGACGGAACTAGAATCTCCTTGCATTTTCAACCAAATATATGTTTGCAAAATTTGCACAATTTTGTGGCATAGATTTCCACATTCCCTTTATGGCTTCCAGGCTAAATACACTGAGGAGATAAAATTACGGAAGGGAAAAGTGAGGATTCTATCTACTTAAACCTAAACTTAAGCGATGTTATATAAATCTATTTTGTGAAAGTATTTTAAGGGGTTTCTGCTCAAACTGAAAGTGAAGATGCATTTTCAAGCTTTGAAGATCACACAAAATAAAATGGTGATTTTTTTCAGGCTAACTGTAGAGAGTTAGCCTGAAAAACTTTATCCCATGATAAATTATACATCCAGCTTCAAACCTTAGAGGCCTAAAAAAATAGCAAACATCCTATTTCTGCAACAACAGTATTATATTCTTTCTTCAAAGTTTCCTAAATCCCTATAATAAATGGAAGATATTTCATTTTAGACACTAGCAGATTCCATAATGAGTTAAGCCTCTTTACAGTTTATTTTAATAAAGCACAGCTTTCTAAATATACAGAGGCTATAAAACTTGCAGGTTGGAGCAATAATATGTTTAGTAGCCTTGCTTTATAAAGTGGAAATGTTTGCATGTCTCAAATTACGAGCAATTTAAAGTAGGAAGTAAGCAAACTAGCTCTTGTGTTATGAAGCTTGACATTGTTAAGCCTTAAGAGAACACATACTTCAAAGTCATACCCACTGAAATATGCTCTGTAAGCTTGGCAAAAGGACCAGGGCCATAATGATGTGCTGCACAAAAATCACCACAAATTTCTATTTCTGGGTGAAGGAGCCTTGCTATAAACCTTAACATTTTACTGCTGCTCCTATTTTTAAAATTTACTCATTATTCATTTTCTTATTAAAAGATCAGTGCATATGAAAAAGACAAGAAAGCTTTCCTTTGGATATCAACTAAGAAAAGTAATAACTGTAAATTATACACAGAAAAAAAAGTCCCAGTGTTTAAATGAACAGTCAGAAATATCACTTGATAAAAAATATTTCCAAAATATTAAGGTAAATTACTATAATTTTCCCTTGCATTAATATTTGTGTGGAGACTCTTATTTCTCCTTCATAAATTTGGTATTAATTCTGTATTGACATCTGTGTCTTTCCTGTTAATAGATAGCAGAATTAAATTCAACTATACTACTTACAAATCTAAAGGTAATGATTCCTAAGTCTTCATGCAATTGTAGTTAGAATTAAATTAATATTAAATTATTGCATACATTAAATTCAGCAAAATGTTAATAATTGACTAGAAACATAACATAAATTTTGAAAATCTCAACCTAAGCAGCTTCTGATTGGTCTGTCAAATCAGTCTGGAATATCATGATTTTTTAAATCTATACCTACTTTACTTCAGAATATGAGTGATTCGGAGATGGACCCACCTGGACTTGCAAAGAATTATTCTCAACATGTATCTAAAGTTTTTCAGAAAACAGGTAGCTCTTACTGAGAATCATTGCTTGTTTTGTGTCCATTACAATGCAAAAGTAGCTGTCATTTTTCATAATGGCTCTAAAAATCTTTGCTTTAGGAGTAGTTTCAATTAGTACACATAAATATTGTGATGTCATATATGCAAAGCCTTATTGCAAATTCACCCCATTTTTTAAATTTGAGTCTTCTCATTTTTGAATGTGAGTTGCATTTAATGAACTTCCTTACTTTTTCTTTGTTCCTTTAGTACTCATTTAAATGAAACTCACTGGCTGATGTTAGACATCTTTATCACGCAGCATGCTGAATCTTATGCATAAAATGTTGTTGGGGCCTTATAAAAATAAAGATTCTTGATGAATTGTCACCATAGAATTGAGTTACTATTTCTATCCATTGGCATAAACTACAGTTACAAAATGAAAAAAAAAATAAAAGGCAGGAGGAGATGTTCATGAACATCTCTTCCCCAGAGCCCTCTGATTTTGACATATACAGCACACTGCGAGCACAAAGGTGCTCCCTTTGGAAGTATTTTAGTAAACAGCAAGAGTTGACAGGTATGTGACATGGCACGTGGCTGTCGCTGAGACTTCATGAAGCAATATGAAAGACATCTTCAAGGATCACACAAGGATGACACTCTAAGTTAGCTGAAGGAGATATTCCAAACTGACTAAACCCCTAAACCACGGCAGTGGTTTTGAAAATCCCTGTCTGTCTGTCTGAACACAACAAATGCCAGAACATTTTAAAGGCCCTGACATGTAATCAGCACTGCTTGTGTAATTCCACTTGAAAGACTGCTATCACAGTACAACTGCCAGTATGAAAAATTAAGGCATATTAAAAATGTTTGAAGTTTCTATATCCCGTTCTGAGAAATTCAGGTCCTTTGGTGAAGGACTGAAGCTGTTGCATACTGAGAATGACAGAGATGCCCTTCCTTGCTCAAAGACATGTGGGCTCTGCACTGCAGACTCTGCTGTGCTAGGGGGTCACACCAGCTGTGCACTGCTCTGGGCTCTTACAGAACACGGCTGTTCAGGGACCACAGAATTCCTACAATACACCATGATTCATAATGTACCCTTTCTCACTGATCTGTGGAAGTTTATGGCAGCCTTCACAAATAAGGTTTTATTAGCTGAGTTTAGAGCATGAGAAAACAAAAACTTGTGGCATGAGTTCAAATAAGCAGGTGTGGAAGCAGACTCATAGCACAGCACTTTGAGTTCCCACACCTCTGCTCGTATGCCCAGGAGACTGAACCTCCCCCTTCAAACAATTAGAAAATGATAGCAGCAAACCAGTCTTTGTTCAATAAAAAGCTACAGAACTCTTTTTTTGTGCAAAATTAGATCTCTCCAGGCACTGTCTCTTCAAGCATACATGATGTATGCTGTTTGCTTTTTTTCTAAAAAACAAGAAACATTAGTGAATTCAGCAAAAAGAGGGTTTGTGGATTTCTGTGGGCTCATATCATCACAAAAGGAATTGACTAGTTTGATCCAGACCATATGCAGGTGATGATAGGTCCATCCTGCTGATTCTGATATAATAAAGCAGCAGCAGTTGGTTATAAAATAAAAAACGCATCTTAATGGATCTGGGGTTTTATTTTGTTTGTTTTGGGGTTTTTTTGTTGTTTTTTTTTTGTTTTGTTTGCTTTTTCGTTGGGTTTGGGTTTTGTTGGGTTTTTTTTTTAAGTCATGTGCATTGAGCATCAGAATGCTTTGTCAGATAATGCTTTCAGTTGATGCTTTTGGAGACTTGAATGCATGTAGCTCCTGACAATGATTATATGCACGTGTTCCATATAATTCCGAAAGCACACCCATTATGAAAGATTAGTACAGTTGTGCTTATGATGTATTTAGGTCGTCTGTTACTGAATATTTCTACTGTCAGTACAACAAAAGTGTGATGATCACAGTTAAAGCTTAACAAAGAAAATGCTGTCAGGCAATTAGTAAGCTGAAGTCAGCAGTACCAAAGTGAAATATATCATGTTTGGAATAGCACAGTGGTTTGCTTGTGACAAATGTTGAAACAGGTCCTCATACTCAGAACATATCCTAGCAGTGGAAAAAAGTTTAGCATCTGAAGCTCTCCCCACCAA
>JAWWMO010000022.1:8619803-8672303 GCA_035047845.1 Dendrocincla fuliginosa
AAAAAAAAAAAAAAGAAAAAAAAAAAAAGAAAACCCAAACGAATAGAAAACCCAAAAACAATGTCACCAAAAAAAAAAAAATCCCACAGCTTTAGCTCCTTCTAGATTTCTTACTTTTCTTTACAAAACTGTCTGAGCCACTGGGCATTCAGGAAGGCATTTATTCATTTTAATACTTTTTCCTTTTATGAAAATGGTAACAGCACACCTGAGGACACACTACAAGCACATATATCCACTAAGGAAAAGGAGAGTCTATCAAATGAATCTCAAAAACTGCCAAAATTTTAGAAAAAAAAATCAAGTGAATCTTATTCTTGAAAATAGTTCACATGCTGCCCCAGAAGGGAGGTTTCCCTATACTGGTAAGACCATGTCTTGAACTCCAGAGAAGTGAATTCTGAATCTGTTAACTCTTCAATGCTGGAACACTAATTAATGTACAATATAAATTGAAAGAAATTCAGCAAAGAAAAGGTTTTGACAGGATTGATAAAAGCATCAATACCAAAGGCTTGGCAAGTTAACAACTATGAAAGGTGCAGTTGCTTTCATGCACTTGAATAGTAAAGATCAAAAATAAAGTAGTAAAAATTGTGTGATGAATCAAACTTTCAATAATATTTGTCATTGCAAATCTTAAAAGAGATTATTGGAAAGAATTAAAATTTTGAAGGGTAAGAAAAGGAAGTGAAACTTCCTTTGGAAGTTTCCTTTGGACAGCATCCTTCAAGCTGCCTCCGTGGATTGATACCTTCCCACAGGCTTGCAGTGAGCAATCAGTGACGGTGACCAAGAAGCAATATTTAAGTCACACCTTATAAACCCTAAACCACACAAGCACTCTGTAACTGTTACAGTAAGCTGGCAAGTGTTCTCTGATAGTCTTTGGCATTGTTTAGTGGAGTTTGTGCCTGTAATGGAATCCAGAAGTTAAAAATTCCATGGCACTTGGTGTATGTTGCAGATAGTTCAACAATGACAAACCCACACACAGTTGTACGTATCTGGATCAAAGCTTTTCAAGGCTTTATTTTCAGGACAGGCAGCCATCAGATGGATGTTTTGGGAAGTCTACCATTCTTATTCCATGGAGAGGAAGAATCTGCCCTCTGGCAGCTCTCTTGCAAAAAATTCTACATCCCCACTATCATCTCTTTTACAGAGGCACTGTAAACACATTCATGACTTTCAGGTACTATGCAGGCAGGAAGAACCAAACTGCTTAGCTATATACGGCTCCATTCAGCGTAACACCTTTTTAATCTCTTCCTTTCCCACTCCTCAGTAATGAAGCTCTATCTTACATTCTGCCCTCTTCCAGACACAGTTGCATAAGCTCCTTCCCCTTCTATCTTGTTACACAGAACAAGGGCATTATGTTTCTCTTTAATACATTTTAACTGCTTTTAATGACATTAAAGAGCTGAAAAAAAGGGGAAAAGTATTCACCAACTCTCAGATATGCAAGAACTGTAAGTGCTGTGCAAAGCACACCTCAGTAATTGTGCAGAAATCAGAGCTAAGATAGGATTGAGAGTATAGACAGGTACCTGGACAGCCGCCTTCTTCAATTCATTCTGCTTCTTTTCCTTATGGGGTCTCTGCTTCAGCTTTTAATGATGTGCTAGGGGATATGAGGGTGGAAAAGACTTTCTTTGACAATCTGAATTGTTTTCTCAGGACACCAGCCAACATTGACAACATGCTATTTTTCAAGATGAATTATTTTGGTAGAACTACAATGCCATCAGGAAAACAGCAGCCACAACATTGGTAACGGTAGCATTTTCCTCACACTCAGACTTGTATGATGGTCTGAAGAACTTGTGTTCACTGGTAATAAAGACACTGGAGGCGCATAGGATCAATCCCAGTAGGTTACTGTCTTCTTGCTGTTTGTTTGGGTGTTTTTTCCTTATTCTCCATTGTTGTGATCTTCCATTTTGAATGTGTTGAATTACCAGGAAAGAACAACTGCTCTCAAACCAAACCAGCATAATGGATGACATAAAAGTACATTCATTGTCAAGAATGCTAAGAATACAAACAGGTTCTGGATTTGTGTTAGTTTAAAGATCCTAAAATTATCTTTGCACTCTTTTAAATTATTTCCAGAGGGATTTTATAATGTACTGCTACCACAAACAGAGAGAAAAATCCTAATTCCATGAATAGCATTTGGCCATAGACAACGGGCAAATCAGGCCACTGCCAAAGCAGCAAACTAACATGGGGCACTAAAAGAACTGCAGTGCAATGGCCTCCTTCAACCCTACAAAGCCAGGCTTGGTAGTGGTACTGTTAAAGGAAGAGTCAGGCTCTGGGAGGAGGCTGCAGCCGTCTGTGGGAGCCCTATTCAACAAGTTTTCAAATCCACCAGGATTCGCCAGTTTGCAGCCTCAGATGTGTTCCTTTCTTCACATTCTCTTTGTCCTCGACAGGAATGACTCAATCCTTTTTCTCAGGGACCGCAAATCTCAAATTTGTTTATACTACTTTGAGTAGCTTCTTCCTGATGTTCCAGAGACTACAGGGAAGGCAGAGTTACATCTTTACTCTTTATCCGAGCTGTGTGTGCCTTTGAAATCAATGTTAGCAGCAGAAGTAGAAAGTGAGATTTTAGGACTTAATTTCACTATCATATACAAATATACAGGTCCATCTGACAACCTCAGAGGGATTTTTGACTTTCTGCCCTGCTAATACCCTGCATACCATGACAGGAGAAAGTGAGGCATTCAATATCCACAGCAGACAGAAAACCCCTGAGTTTCCACTCCTTCATTTTTGCTACTGCTATTATTATGTACTCACTCATCCAGTAAGCTATTCCTTTACCAGGTTTATGATGATGTAACCACATTGTCTTCAATGGAGTTATTGATTTATACTAGCATAAGAGAAGAGTCAGGCCCTAATAAATATCTACAAGATGAAAATAAAGACCAATTAGTGCTTGCACAGAAGCTGTTTGCACTAAAATTAGTTCCATCTGCAGTAAATCTAGAGAGCAGACAGAAATGTCAGTAGAAAACCAAGGATATTTTATTTTTGGTTTTGTCTCTATTTACTTTATTTTAAGGATATATGTTTTTTCAATCAATGCTATTTGTTTAAGTTGTCATTAAATGTAAACGGATTGAACCCAATTCTGCCAGACAATATGTGCTCTTCAAGAGGCCCACAGTATGAAAGCATCCTCCCTGAATCTACAGATTTCTGCACAGCGAGGGTTCTTCAGTGGTTTCTCAGCATTTATACATATCATCTCACATCACAGACTTTGCTATTACAAAGAGACAGTGGTACCTTCCACACAAAGGTCATAGGCCACTGTTATTGACATATGCCTTTAATCCTTTGGATGCTTCAAAAGATGAAGATTAGCAGCAATCCTCAGAACTCACACCCAGGAGATAGCTATTTGTCAAAAAGTTGATATTATTGATGCTCACAACAGAAGGAGAGTATGTAATTTATCTAATAAAAGTCAGGTCTTGCTTGCCTACACTCCAGAGTTTTGATACTTCCCTCGCTGAATTGTTTGATGTGGAGTTTCATATAATAAATGCAAATTTTTCATCAGCCATGCATCTTCTTAGGAGCAACTGGTATTATTGTGTGGATTTTCTTCCTTGGTTTTCTCCAGAGTTTTTCCTCTTAAAGTCTTTGTTTCCTTTAGAATTCATTATAAATGACATAATTATATGTCTTTTTCTCCCTTGATTGAGAGCATTTCTTACAAATGATGATTTACCACTTGGAAATTACAAATAGCATGAATAGATACAATTATTATATTGCAGAATTTCCTTTAAAATCCAGAAATGTGGTTTAGCTGAACTGTTCATAAATTATAAGCGGGCAGGTCATTATTTCCTCTAATCTTCATATGACCCTTGATGCAAATTGAAGTGTTTCCTCAAAATGGATTAGAAGGTTTCCTCTGGAATGTTGAATAGATTTAAGATTGGGATGAACAGAAATGGACATGAAATACAAGCAAAAGGAACTACACAAAACAGCTACTTTTATGGGGTTGTTTTCAGGCAATCACCCTGGTTCAGTAAGACAGTGTTCCAGCTGAGGTTTGACTGAGACAAGAGTCAGACCAAACCCCATTGCATCTACTGAAAACCTTCCCATTCGTTCTAACTAGACTTTGGCCCAAGTTTAAGAAGTTGCATTAACAATTCAATTTTTTTTTCCATTTTCCGTAAAGAACAGTTATACAATGTTTTAAAGTGTAAACCATGGTTGTATTGGGTTAGCACTGTTTTTGTAGGGTCATCTGTTATCACAGGACTTGTTTATGGAATGCGTGGATGTGTCTTGAAGGTGATTCTCTACAGTTTATGAAGATGAACCAAAAATAACATTTTTATTTGTCACACACAAATAATAATTATCTTTTTTTTTTCTGTTCCTATGAAACTGCCAGAATGCAAATGTTTTCTGCTTTAGACACATGATTAAGGTAAAATGGAAATAATTTGACAATGGTGTGGATTAATTAATGAAACAAAGCCCAGGAACACTTTTACACATATGACTGCATGTGTCCATTAATGCCTTAGCTAATGCTGGTACACATACTCAGTTAAGGGCTGCATCAGAGGGTCTGTTACAGAAAGTATGGCCTGAAGCCCACTGAAATCAATCTCACCATGCAATGACTTCAATAGAGTCCTGTGTGCACGTCTTTGCAACAGATGGCTTTTAACAGCCAGTTCTGAGTGTCTGAAACAGGCTCATCCTCTCTTCAAAAACGAGGGCCAGAGCATCCATTAATGGAGTGAGGAGAGGAGGTGAGAGGGCCAAGAGAATTAAAGTTCAAAGGGCTGCAATTAGGCAATGTTAATGAGGAATACACTCAAAATGTTTCCACTTTTCTATAAAGCCTTCAGGTTTTTTTATAAACACAACTCTGTAATGTAGAGCCATCTATCCATAATCCAGATTGTTTTCAGGCTCCAGTCTTTGCCAGAATTCGGGCTGCTAACATGCTAAGCGTACACTGAATGAAATTGAAGTCAAAGCTCATATTCATTTTAGTTTGCGCAGGGCTAGGGCAGTGCTCAGGACTTCTTAATATCCTGTTCATGACGTCTAATATGAAGTCCCATTTCTTCCATCAAGTATTTGCAATTGAAAAAAAATTACAAAATGAATCCATATCACAATACTTTTCTGAGCTGTGTAAAAAACTTTGCTGTTTCTTACACTGTCTTTGATCTTCAAATAAAATAAAATAATAAATAAATAAACTCCAAAGCCTGCATCTCAATTAATTCTGTTCCCATTGCTTGATCCTGGAAGCAATGCACAACAAACTTACTCACATGGAAGCCCTTGCAGTTTATCTAAACAAATACTGCAAAAAACCCCATTATTTCTGTTTCATCCCTTCTCCTGGTCATACATTGCTATCCCTTTGCTTCTTCCAGCACTGGCGAGTATCTGATCATGTGGATCAACTCACAAAAAATAAACCCTTTAAGAAGCAGCAAATATATTTAAACATGATAGAGCAATTAATTCAGGCGTGTATCAAATGTGCCAAGACAAATGCTCCTTCTTTGAGTTGAACTAATTTCTCTGCTTCTTCCGAGCGTAAGTCCTCTCCCACCACAGGCCTTCCCTTATTCACTCATCTGAGTTTCCTGAGTCAGTACAGCTTGTGAGACTTCAGAAAACTATAACCTTCTCTGGGTGGGGAATCGCTTTTACCAGGTTGATGAATCAAAGAATTTCAAATAAGCAGCAGGAAGATGTGTCAGAAGTCCCAGCAGAGGGACAGATAAGGACTACCTTTCTTCTGTTGTGATGAATTTGTAGACCTGTTCGTTCGGTCTGTTGGAACTTAACCACTTGGCCAAAATCAAAATACAATATGCCAAGAAACTAGAACGTATAAGGAGACCTGTTACCAACAGTGTTGCCCCAGTGGCCTAAGGAACTGAGTCACTGTAAGGAACAAGTGTTCAAGCACAGTGCAAAATTATGTCCAAATACTTGATGAGAGCCAAACTGTTTCCTCCTGTGTACCTCATGCCAGGAGGGACAGACTCCTGACAACCCAAATGCACCAAGAAGTGTAAGTGGCGGTCCAAATGGCAGAGCCATGTCAACAGCTGCGCAGAGCAGCGGCAAAGCTCACCTGACTAGACACCGCCAGCACAACTGAGGCATAGCATCTATTGACAGAGACAGCAAAATTTAGAAAGGAAAAAAAAAAGCAGAAAGGTGGTTCCAGTTGTGGTTGGAAAATCACAACTGTACTAACTGTGAAACCTCTAACATTCATGTATATTTTGTTTTTAATAGACCATCCTTAGTATGTTGCTTATATTTTCACTGGAAAACAAACATAAAATACGCTGCTTTCTAAAGGAATGAGAAAAATAATGAAATCTACACGGCATATAAACATTTTTTCATCTGGATGACCAATACTGGTCCCATTATTTTCTTGTGTTCTTCTGTAAGTCTGCTTTCTGAGCCCTACATCCAGACTAGAAGGGATTTTTATGTTTAAATCATCAGGGATCTGCTGGTGCCTTCGACTTCTGCACATTCTATCAATGTTAATGGCTGTTTGGTCCTCTGATATAAGAAATCCCTAATGACTTCTGAAGACTAAACACAAATTTAAATCAACACTTTTATGTGAAGTTTTGGCGATTACTTTCCTTTCACTTTTTTCCCTAAAATTATACACTAGTAATACATCTTGTTTTCAATACAAATATCATGCAGAGTTCAAAGCTATTTTTTTAATCATAATTTTTTTAATTTACTGAAACATGTTTTTGAAAACCGCTCCTAAAAATATCTTCTAAAATTCAAAATAATTTATAATAATGAACAAAATAGTTGAAAATCTGGAGAAGGAATAAATATTCTTTTGTGAACCTGCAAAATGGAAACAACTGTGAAAGTTTAAAATGTTTCACAAAATCATTTTCATGTTTTTCAACTAGCTCTAGTTACACACTTATTACAGTAAAGCAGCTTTTAAAAAGCAGCTGTGTTTTCCACCAAGGGGTGACAGCATTTCATTGTGGGGATAATGTGTGTAAGTGATCCCTTCATTATATGGGGTCTGATCTTGTATTCCTTGTGCATCCCGAGTTCACACTGAAGCTAACTATGTGTTAACAATAGTATTCCAGGCAAATTCTAATGGGATAATTGTGTCGTTATAGCTACCTAAATTTCCCTAGTTTCATTTGGAATCAACATTTTACTTTCTGCTGTTGAGCCAAAGTCTGCAATAACAGTTTTGCCATAAAAAGTTGCACAATTTTGTTGTGACTTGCTAAGATTTTCTGGACCTTGGTACATTTTCCTGCTGAGGGAACTGCCCTTCCAACAGCAGAGAAACTTTCTCCCCTCCGTGTTGCAGGTTCTGGCAACTGTTCAAAAGCAAACTAACACTATCCAAGAGAGATCAGAAAATAAACATATGTCCTCAAATGGAAACACAAGAAGCCATTCAGGTTCTGGACTACTGTCACCCAACCTGGAATTTAGCTGGGATACTTGATCAACATAATTGCTCTCGCAGAGACTGCTTGTCAAAGGCTCTTCTACTTGCTGGTCAATGGGCATTTTGCATGGACAGAGAAGCATAAACTCCAGCACACAACTTTATAAAGGGCAACATATCATTAATAGTTTCCAAAAATATTATTTTCCTACCTCAATGGTAATCTTAAAGCCTTTAGACCAAAGATAAAACATTCATACATCATTAGGGCCTGCAAACCCTCAGTTTGAGAATTTCTTGCCATGAAAACATACAATTATTTCAAATTAACAACCAAAAAAAAGTCAGCAATTTGTGAGGGAAGGCAGATACACATGCATATTTTAAAGATCAGAATTACGATACTTCTTGGTGAAGAGTAAGTTAAACACATGGGGAAAAGAAAGCGCCCAAATTATTACTTACAGAATCAATAATATAAAACATATCACCATTACTCCCTGATTTAATTGAAACTACATTGCTTTAATCCTTGCCAGAAAAACAGAAGAATATGGCTACAGAATTCATGCACCCACTTTTTATCTGCATGACCTGCTTTAAGAGCTAAGCCAAGTTTCATTAAAAATTATTGGTCTCATAACTTTTTTCTCTTTCCTTTTTTTTTTTTTTCCTAAGAGACTCCCATATGGCACCAATATCAAGATAAAACTGCAGCCGTGCGAAGTTTTTCCCACTCTTAATTTTTTTAAAAAAACTATAAAGTGACTTTATGGCAAAGTCAAAAACTGTCGAGAATGATAAGATCTCCCTTGATAAAAGTCTCATGGGCAGTTGTGCTAGTTTTGAAATCGAGTATTTTTATCTGAAAGATGACACACAAGATGCTCTCATGTCTCGTGCACGGTACAGAACCATACCAGCTCGGTGGAATACTTTCCACTTCTTACTGGATGCTTTCCTAACACATATTGTGGTATTAAGGAATTCTTTTGTATTACTGTGGCATCTGCTAAAAATGTCAGATGTGATCACAGGCCTTGCAAAACAAGTATTTTAACAACCAAAACCTTATGATAGGTTATATTTCAGTGACTTGGAAACAACACTGCATTATCTGAGAAAACAGCACAGATGTTCCTTAATAAACTGCTCAGTTTATGCATTGTATTAACCTCATGAAACATTTATGCAAATCTTGCATTAACAAAAGGTAAAAGAATCATTATAGGTTATGAAGAAAACAATGTGACAACCTTTGTTTTTACCTCCATGTTTTATGGGGGCATTTTAACTCTTAGGGGTTTCTGTTTAGGAAGACACAAGGGCATTATAGATTTTCATCTATTTTGTTTTCAGTTCTGCTATCATTCCTTCCAGCTGATTTCACATTTTATAATGCTAATAGTGGGTGTATGGTTTTGAGTTTCTCTACTGTCAGCTGGTCAGTAGGTCTGGGGGATATATTTAATGGAATCTGACAGCTGATGGAACTGATCTCATTGAAAGGGGATTTGATATGTGGGATGAATGTGGTGACCCTCAATTCGACATATTAATGACCATTATTATTCAAACTCTTGCAGCCAATATAACTCTTTTTCTTGGACACAGCAGTACATGTGTATAAAAGAAATGACTTATGGATGAGTTAGTCCATATACTAGTTTGAGTGTCATTTAGATAGCATGTCAAAACAGATTAGCTATTTTACCCTGAGATAAAATTAAAGGAAAAGCCTTTGTGCTCTGTACACTTGTAAACAAAGCAATGATAAAAATGGCTAGTTTCGCTGGACTGAGTCAGAAATCCAGCAAATACACACACACCTTCAACTGTGAGAAAAAGCATACTTTGCTCTGGGCAATATAAAATAAAACTCAGCAGTCAGATACCGTAGCTGCAACCAACAGGTCCTCCTCTGCTATGGGTTACCCATATAAGTTACAGGCACTTTTTTACTTTTAGAAAAAGGGAAATGTATCAGCCTTACTTTACACAAACCAGAATTTTGATAACTGTACTCGCTGAACTTAACATGCTACACTGATTTGTGACAAAATATTTACTGTTTCATTTACTGTCTGCTTAGAGAATAGGAGAAATTTGGCCCAACCAAAGCTGTGCATAATGGAACAAATAATGCTATATTCAAAAAAATCCTTAGATTCCTGCCATCTTTTGGCAGAAAGGAAGCTGGTCACAGATGCTTTAACAGATGTGTAAAGGACACAAAAGGAAATCTTGATATGTGGGCAAGAATCACGAGGAACCATTTGATTTTAAATTATGAGGTGCTGCAACTTTTTCAGGTCACAAATATAAAATCTATTATCGATCTTGAGCCTTGCCTTCTATTTTAAATGTCTTTTAAAACCAAGGGCACTCTAATGCCATTTAATCAATAACTGCTTTCACATTTTTGAAGCAAATATGCAATTTGTTTACAGATTTTAAAGGCTACTAATGTACATTCTGAGAGGAGGTGATGTTCTATAATATTTAGCTTAGGGTGCCTGCTGAGCTAGGCAGGACATTCAAAACCTTTGCAGCCCGTTTCATGGCCCTGGTGATGCAGGAATAGAAAAAGCACATTGCATTTCTCTCCTTTCATGCTTTAACAAGCTCTCCAAAGGAAGAGAAAGCTTTGAAAGAAACCAGACAAAATGAAGCCACCACCAAAATAATGCGCTGAGACACTTGACCTACACATGTAAGTATTGCAGCATATGAAGAATGCATCAATAACCTTTAAGTTATTAAGGAGACCATCTGAGAAAGAGGATGTAATTAGATCATAGCAGTAAGGTTCACATTTGGTTTCCATATTTTTGAGGATTCAGTCAACATTTAGAATATCTCAATTAATGTATGGTTTGAAAGGCTTAACCATATGATGACACTCAATTACTCATTCATCTGGCCAGATACGTTAAAAGTACTTGGAAAGTCAGTTCTTTAATCTTTTATGAATCATCTTTATCTAAACATTGTCACCGCATAAACCAGGGCACCATGTATCGTGATCAGCTTATGGTTCCTTGTTGATCATCTATTGGTGGAAATTCTAGCTAGGATTGTTTCTCAAATTTAATATCTACACTTTCAGGACAAAATGGAAATTGAAATAAAGGTACACTTAGAAACTGACAAGGAACACAAACATATAAACACAACCAAGCTAATGTTAATAAAAGAGCTTATCTTCCACGCTAGTTTCGATGAAAAATTTAGATCCTTAGGACTCTAGCACATGTTCAAGTTTCCTATACCTTCAGCAGAGTCCTCTCACTGTCCACAAGCTAAGCTGACATTATGGGTACTCTGTTCTTTATCATTATGTCTTGCTATGGAAAAAGCATGTCACTTCAAGATATATCCATCTGCAGTAGGTTCTCTGCTGAAAAGCTAAAAAAGAGGGTACCCTATCTTTGAATCCTCAGACTTGTTCATAGTCCTGTTTGAAATATTGATTATTAGTTCTGGCCAATAATAACCAGTGTCCCCATGTCAGCACTTCATTTCTGATCTTTCCATTGTTCCTGCACAAGAATTATTTTATTTGAAAATTGTAAGCCACTTATAACTGCATGTATTTGCATAAGTTCATCCCTACATTACATAAAAAAAACAGAACAACAAAAAATGCATGAAATACATTAATTTTCTCTTATCATTTTAATAGGACCAAAGCTCTCCACACATCTACTGTCATGCAGAAAGATTTGGACTAGAAATCAGTGATCATCTCACTTTATTTTAAGCAAAACTAATCTAAAATCAAGCAGAGGAAATAGAAAGAACCGTTTTTTAGTTGTTTTTGTTCTACTTCATGTAAAATGAATATAACACTCTGTAGACTTCAGGACCCTGAATGCTACATAATCCCACATATTGGCTTGCTGAACCTGAGCCACAGCTGTTCTGATAACAGACCCTTTGAAATCACTACAACTTTGAATAAAAGCAATGGTTGCAGCAATGATGTTACATGGATGGTAGATTAGTCATTGCTACACATATTTCTCAAGGTTTTTTGCGTTGCTGTTAAGTGAGTGTGTAATAGTCAGAACACCTGAAACTTCACTCCTTTGCACATTGGCAGAATGGGCAAAGGAAATGGATGAATCCCATCACCTATTAGAAAGGATGGGATTTGACATGCCTTAAACATGGTAATATTTATTATCAAATCCTGTGAGAAAAGCTGGATCGAAGTCCCTTTTACCACCATTGTGTGTAAGAAGAAAAACCCTACAAGCCACCATTGTAACTGACAAAGCAGAACAGTGTTCACACTATATAATTTATTAATTTGGATCTGATCATAATGCTTTAAAAATGAAAAATTGCTGAGTAAAAATAAACTCTATGACTTTTATTAGAAATTTAGGTATCCTAAAAGAGAAAAATAAAAATAAGTACTCTTTTAATTCAAACCACATTCTTTTAATCAAAAAATAAGAAATATCAAAGCTCACTTATTTTCCCATTGCTCTACTTAGTGATCTCTGTGTAAATTTTAGAGTGTACAACAAGTCATTCCATCTTTCCATGACATCCACAGATCTAACCTAATGCTACTTTCACAAAAGAAAGGAAGATCGTGGTACCTGCCTCTTTTTAAATGAGTGAAACATGTTTCCTCAGTCCCTGGCTGGGGACTGGCTGCACTTTCATGTGAGAAGATGACAAAGCAGTTGGATTTTCTCTGCCCTTCTGGAATGGCCAGGCTTAACTAGCACAACAATGCTACTAATTTCCCTCTGCATCATTCTTAAAGCAGTTAATCATTCCTTCTTCAGTGTTCAGTCTATAACTTTTGCAGAGAACTTTTCATAACAACCTTGAAGTTCAAATAAATTCAGTGAAACTGGGAAGCTCAGCCAGATACAGACAAAATTCCACCTACTTTTTGTCAAGTGCTTCCTATTGTTTGACTTTAGGCCTTCAAAGGCATCAAGCCAATAAAACATTAACACTAGATACATCGTAGCTTAGATTTAGAACATCTGAATGTCTCTCAAAATACCTGCTAGAATTTATTGATATTTTCTGGCTTATTAGTTAATTTCTGCAAGCATTTAAAAATACAATAAAACTAAAACCAGTATTAGTTGTTTCTGACTGTTATAGAATTGCCAAGGCAAAACTGTCCAGGACTGAAACAATTATTAATATTCTTGTTGATCCATCATGAGATGCCATACGGTGATCAAACTCCAGGTTATGAAGAAAATCATATTCTTATTTAAATCAAAGCTGTGGGGTTGTATACAGTAGCAGCAGCCACTAAACTGAACATTGCTAAAACTGCCTGGTTAAGATTTTTATTATGTGACAGTATTGACTGAAGAAAACAGCAAGCCAACTCTGGTGTAAATCAATGAGCTTTTGCTAGGCTTTCACAAAATAAAAGACCTGCTGGATTCAGAAGTAAAATAATCAATTTTATACTGAACAGGTTGAAGATGGCAAGAAACAACTCCACAACCAGACACAGTAATAATAATTTAAAGGTACTGAAAAAGAGACAGGTTTTATTACCAGACCTGAAATATTCAGTTCTTGAAGATATGAACACCAGGGAGATGAAACAAACGCAAGGTTCTGATAAATGTTCTAGGTCAGCACCAGAAAAAGTTATTCTGGAAGAAAAATTCAACTGAAAAATCACCCTGTGAAGAGCCCCCCCCCAAAAAAGCAGAAGTAAACAGTTGAGATTACACATATATTAGTTCTCATAATTTGTGCAGTTTGAGGGGATTAATATGTTTTGTTTATAAAAAGGGAAAATAAATTAATGGGGACAAAAAGTACCAGTAGATACTGGGGGGAAGAGATAATGATTCTGAGCACATAATGAAGATACATGTGCTTTTTTACCTTATTTATGCCATCTGGTTGAGATTACTAAATAAAGTTAAATATTTTACTAAAATTTATAAGAGATTTCCTTTTCTTTCTATCATGATTAATTTGTTAAAGAAATTTTATGTAAGAGTATAATTTAAAAGATTTACTTTCTCTTAATGTTCGGCTTGGGGATTACAGAGAGCACATTTTCTTTGAATTATATGAACAGTTGAAATCTTCAAGACGTCTTTGCATTGCAATATTGGTAGTGCTCTCAGAAATAGCAGCTACAAATAATTCTACATCCTGTTGTTAAAACATCTGGAATTATACCTCTGGTCCCAGCAGAAGACTGTATAGATGGTGTGATGAAAATTTAAGGGTTCATGAATCCAGCAATCAACTGGATAAACTGATGAGAAAGAGGATTGCCCAAATTAATAAGTCAAAAAAAAAAATTCACTAGTTTTTACTAGGTATTACCTTCAGGCGTGGCTAAAATGAGGTTTACTTCAGTTAAATGAGGCTTAGTAAGGCTGTAAAAAGCATTTTACCCTATCAAAACTAACTATAACCTCTTTCCTTGACAAATAGCTTCTGAAAGGCACCAAAACTCACATAATTATAGGCTAAGAAAAACACTAAAAATACTCTGTACCACACACATGCAGCATAACAGCTTGATTTCATCATAACACTTAAATGCAATATTTTTCTGCACAGTATTATATTAATATGATAAAGTGCAGCCAGCCAAAAAATAGCTGAAGAGCTGCAAAGTGATTTCAGAAATTGAAAAGCAATTTCAAATGTTTGGTAAGCATTAACTTGCTCACTGCGCCCTATCAAAACCAGCTGCTAGCCCATAATTCTAACCTTTTCCCTTTCAAAAATACAAGGCCTTGAAATACTCTATTAATGAGAAATGAATATGGTAATTGAAAGAGTAAATGCAATTTTAAAAGAAAGCTCCCACCATCAAAACATTCATCCTATTACATCAGCCTGTTGCACTAAAGGAACGATACGAAAGTGTGTTTTTATGTAGTGTACTTATTTATCTGTGCTGATAAGCAATAGGTTTAATGAACTTTTAAAACATTCTACACCAGTCAGTGACTGATGTCACCAAATGTTCGGTTGCTCCATCTCTAGCTGATGGATGCAGGGATGCTGAGAGATGTTTAGAAAACACAAGCTCTGAAAATGGGTTTTCCGGCAGCAGATGAACTGAATGGCTGGGCACCTGAGTGAGGGGATGGCAAATGTTGAAGGCTGGGCTGTCTCAGACCCCATGTCTCACCTACCTCAAGGTGCCTCCCTATAGCTCTGCATTAGGCCTCGGTGTGAAAGTGGGATTCATTTTCAAAGGCCCTCCCATGTCTCCAGTAACTCCCTTAGGTTCAGCCAAGTGGCTCAGAGCATCAAAGAGCAGCATCACTCACTGTTCATGCACACAGCCCCCAACACTCAGAGCGGCAGGGCGAAATGGGGACTTCACAAATGTGTACTCCTCAAGCCAAGGCATTTTGAAAAAGGGCCCTTTCACTTCTTTCACTTCTCTACTATGACCAGCTGCAGTCCTGGAGAGAAGAGGATACTGCGGAAGGTACGTGCCAATAAAGGCAAGAACCCGCAGTGCTTGGACTATATCTCAGCATCTGTTTCATATATATTTCATATATTCATATAAAGGCAATATTTTAATTGTTGAAAAGTTTCGCTTAAAATTATTAAGGTGTATAAATCTATATGACAACTTAATACGTTACAACTGTGTCCCACAGGTAAGAACAAAAGAAAATTCATTATTGCATTTATCAAAAGTTTAATAAGAATGTCATTACTTAATTCTCCCTGCCTTATAACTATAAACAATAGCCTACATTCTTGAGCTTCGTGTTGGCATAAGAGCAAAACCAAATGCATAACTTCAAAAAAAAATTAATCCTTTTCCATAATTGCCTAATGGAGTGTGAATAAGCTCTTGAAAGTCTACAAAGGCTATTAACATGAGTCATAGGTAGATGTACATCAAGTTTTCAGCAAGAATGCATGGGATGCTTCAGGTACTGTTCTTGGGACACGTTCAATACTTTAAGCCACACAATTACTCAAAAGTATTATCTTTGAGCATGATACCCTCAAAATTCAATAACACAGTCAGTAAACAAAAGTAATTTCTGAAAATGGATTTCACGTGACTTTTGTTTAAATGCACCTCATACTTACTGCAAACGTATTGCAACCTCATTTCAAAACACCTCTGTTTTGCCTTATAAACAATCACATGTGGCAGTCAGACTAGCACAGGTGAGGCAGCATAAAAGCCAAACGCCCCGTTATACCAATCTGCTCTTGCTGAAATCGCTGGGACTGCAGTGTTTCTTACTTATGGGTTCTGGCCCTCAGCTCTGCCTGCCACAAGGTCTGGTCAAAAAGGTAAGAAGAAAGGAGCGCTCACTGAAACCTTGAAATTGCGAATTATAATATTTGCCGAAGCAAGTAATTTCTTTACCCAAAAAATAAGGAATCTCATATTTCCCAGATTTTAGTGAAGGAAAAAATTCATTTAACACAGGTTTAGGATAAAGAGCACACTGCTAAAATAATCCTATATGAAAAAAGTTGGTGTACACAATATCTTTCTTTTTAGAAACTAAAATCTGTGATATGCAACACACAGTTGTTTTAAAAACCCTTCTCATCAGTTCTGCTTACTAAATTATTATTCATTAAATTTAGTGCCTGAGTAACAAATGTCTAGAACTTTGAAGAGGTTTTAGGCCCAAGAAATTTAAATAAGTGTTTGTGGTGAATATCCATACTGCCAGAAGCAGCAGGAGGAAGCTATTACCATTACTTACACAATCTATTCTCAGTGAGAATGTAGCCCAATATAATTTACAAAATTTCTGTTGGAAATGCATTAACAGCTGAAAAGCAAGCAGCTTCTAAGGGATAAAAAAAAATCCAAACAAACAAACAAAAAAAACTTAAAAAGCTTGTTTCCAAGCTTCAAATGTTATTGAATGTCAGCTGCAATCCCTGCAGTCAGCAGTCTATAACCATTTAAAATCCAAAGAATACTTCTTTTATTTTAATGTGCAGATTTCATCTGATTTTGGTTTAAAAAACTTTTTATGGCTTCAATTCAAATAAAGTGACAACTGGCTCAAATGCAAAAGTATCTTTCCACGTGAATTAACAACACAAAGGGCATGAACTTTTCACACCAATGTACGACATATGCATGTGTACACGTCTGTATACACACACAGCCTAAAGTGCCATTTCCAGGCTGCATTTTATTTGGTAGTGAAACAGTTTCCCTGCTAGTTGCACAGCACTCTCAAATGCTTAGTTAAACTTTTTCTTTGTTTCAAAATCTTTAATAGCCATTTGTGTTCTCTACATTTTAAAACAATAAAAAGGGTAGAATGCATTTTCTCAGTACAAACACAATGCTTCCCCAATTCTTTTGTAAGTGGATCTCTCTTCTCTGTTCTCTTTTCTATTTTAATTTTTATTGAAAATCCCTTTGGCATAAAAGGTCCGTACTCTGAGAGAGTCCGCCTTATCACAGAAAACCTTCAAGAGTATACTAGCATTAGGAAACACTTCAAGGTGGATCTCATGAGGTTTTCTACTAATCTCACCCTTGATGCATAATGGTGCAAAAAGTAGTTAATGGCTGCTGTTTGCCAACCCTACCTTTCTAGGAAATCCACAGGGGCTGGACATGTTCTCAGCCTCGTTTAACCAGAAGGATCCTAGCACACAGCAATGTGCTCTAATGTGAGAATAAGCCCTGTGTCATGCAAGGTAAGTATCCTTTTATGTGTTATCCTGCAGTCTCTGTGTGGGTGGATTCCCTTGGTGTAACCTCAGGAAAGAAAGAGAATGCATTGTTTCATAAACCTGTAAAATACATCAAACAGTTGGGCACCCTTGGTTTGCCATGCCAATATCCCATCAGCTTATGATGCTGTATTTTATTTCATTTTACATACAATTCTGTATATAACAGCAGAATTAAACATTCATTACTGATACCAGACTAATATCATGAGGGATGTGCAGACCATGGTTAAGAGTCCAACCAACCATTACAGGTAGCAGAACAGGTTTCCCCACATCAGCCTGGCTATTTGCTATCTATTCAACTTGTCATATTTGTTCTGTTCTGTGCCAGCTGACAAGTATCCCATTAGCTCTGGTTCACACTAAGGATTTGTTTTCACATTCTATGAAACAGAAGAGCAACTCACTTAATGCAGAGCAGCTCGTACTCTAGGAGTGCCTGTCTGTTACCTGGGTCAGCAATTCAGAGCCCAATGAGCATGTAAAGATTCTGCATTTTAACTGCAGACCGAGTTTGTTGCACCAGCACTGTACACTGTACATTACACAATCAAAATCGGAGTATCACCTGTAGTGTGCACTTAAAATACAAGACCTTTAGTAAAACTGCTATTTTAATAGAGTGATCAATACTTTATTGGAGACAATGTAATTTTGTCCTTTCAGCTGTTTTCATCTATGTTGCTACGTCTTTTGCATATTCTAATCCTCCTCTTTGAAAAGAGCTCCTTAATCATGTCACACCTATTTGTTTAACCTACTGGCCGGCAGTCTTCACAATGCTGTGATTGCCTCCTCTTGGTGATACACACAACAATCCCTTCCTTTTCCTGATGGGTTTAAGCAATCATACACTGGGATGCAACAACTGAAGAGATTTGGAGATGAGAGGAATTGTACTGCAGTGTGGCCTAGGAGAATTTACCTACATCAGCTGAGAAACATCTTTGGGTTTGGCTAGTAAGATAAAACTTCCTGCTGACTGTACCTATTGAATGTCCTGCTACTTTTCCAAAGGACATTTTAGGCATTTACTTAGAATTCTGTTTGGAGAAATTCTAATAGGTTAACAGCACACACTTTTAACTTTTTCCCCTTTCAAGTTAGTGATGTCTCTTCATAGTTTTTACCCTATTTAGGACAAAATGCTGCCAGTGACAACAGGACAAACACTATAGGTGGGTTCAAATTCACCTCCTGTGCTGAAAACCTGGCAGCTGACAACTGTGGGCTAAAAGACAGGCAAAGTCAGCACTCCTACAGTAACAGGTATCTAATTGCCTTTCCCCTGAACCTCCCAATCCTCCCCATTCTATTCCATAACAACACACACTCCTCTCTGTACTACTTGTACTTTCTTCCCAGGACAAGGTGTAGGATCATCAACAACTCCAGGGATGCCAGTGGACCTTCAGGTAACACAAAAGAGGGATCAAAACAAGTGCCATCTTCCAAATTTTCAGGAGCACACAGGTAGCTAAACTGCTTAGATCACCCCATCGCCAATGCAGCATAAGTGTTCTGTGATCTTTAGTGATCACTATGAATATCAATAAATTGCTTCTTTCTGAGCTCATACTATTTCTTTTTCTATATGACCTGTGTTAGGCAGATCACTACATACAGAGAGTCATTAGACAAGGGCAACAATCATTGCTAAATTATTTTTAATCTGTGGCATTTTATTTCCATACTGGCCACCACAGCACAGGTCATGTTAGCTCCTCTCCTTCCACAGTTTGTAAACTGAATTGAACAACTCTGTCTTTCTGCTGGAGGATGCCATGAGCCCAGGCAGACACACAAATAATTGTAATGAAAGTCAGTCCTACACACTATGGAAGGGAGCAGGAATACAAGAACAAGAGCGAAACTCCAATACTTCTCCTAGCAGGATGTTAAGTGGCTTTGCTTTTCTTCATTGCGAGTGCCTTTCTTGTGAAAACTTCTAACTGCTGTTTGAAAACTAGTCCATTAGCCCCACCAGCAATCAGTGTAAGTCTACATTGTTCATAAGGGTCTGGCTTAAGTAGCTCTGTAGAGACAAGAACCCAATTCAGTGAGTGAAAACCCCTCAATTCCCATTGATTTGAGGAGAGATGAGGGAATCATTATTATGGAAGAGGCATTTAGAGTGCCTGAATCTTACACATTGAGTGTACCCAGAACTTCAGCCCTTGCTTCAACCAGTAATAATTAACTACTCTTGCTGATCTCATTTGTATGAACCAATGTCTCAGGATCTGGCCTTACATCTGGTGGAAATAATCTGCCAGGTATTTTATGCATGATAGATAACCAGAAGACCTGACTTAGATCTTATTCTACTGAATTCCTCTTGTAAACAGTATAAGCATATGCTAATTCTACAGCTAAAGTGTTTAAGGTTCTCTGGGTAAACCTGGGAGAACACCATGAAGAATATGGGCTATTCAGACAATGTTTTTAAGAGTCATTGGTAAGGATTGGATTTGTTTGTGTAGCCTTTTACTTTTAACAAGAACAGAAGCCAATGTCAGCAGGAAAGGTGTTCCTAGGCAGTCTTACAACTAAAAGCTCTTGAGATTTTTAACAATAAAATACAATCAAGAGTGCAGAAAAAACACAAGGACTTAGCATTAATTTAGATGCTTGAATAAAATCCTTGAAGTTGTTCCCAATATTTCAGTCAATTTTTTAGGACCATAACCATTTTGTGAATCCCTGTTTCACAGTCTAAGGATCAAACCCAACCATTTACCTCTTTTGAACAAATGACTTACCAGCTGTACAACTAAATGCAGACATAAATAAGGCAAAGAATTTATGCAGCAAGGTGTAGCAGACCCTATACATGTAAGATTATTCATTTAATGGATTGGAAAACAGAGCAGAAAGTAGGCTATTCTACATTAATAGTCAGTACAAACCTGGAACCATTTGCAACAAATACATTGTTCCTTTACCTAAATGACTGTAGCTAACTGGAGTGTAAAGACCAGAAGATATTCCGTTCTCAACTCAGTGATCTCACTGCCAAAATACAAGCCTGTGATTACTATATTTACCATTTTATACCTCCTAGATCTGTTTCATGCAAAATAAATCCTAGCCAACTTCACTGACCCAAATCCCATTTGCAACTAACCATCTTTAGTAATATTATGGTATGTTCACATTTTACTGCCGTAAAAAACAAACAAACAAACAAAACCCCATATGAGTCCTTTAGGGTACTGCTCACCAATTAAAAAGTAACATATTAAACTTCTTAAAACCTTTGTAATCTGCAGTATAAAATCATGTTTTATGTTGGTAGATAATTTAGCATCCATAATCTAATTAAATGAAGTGAGTGACAACTGTATTCTCTACATAAATGATACATCAGTAACAGATAATGTACATGCTTAAGAGACTGGAACCCCATCAAAAAAATTGTTACAGACAGTTGCCCTTGTCATAAATCCAGCTAACGTTATGGACTAAATTCTGCTGCCTTACTGACATTGCACCAACAGGGAACTACCCAGCAGGGGAAGAATTACACCAGTGAAGTTTTGTGAGACTAATCTGCAGGAGTATTTTTGCTGAAGTGACACAAATATATTTCTGATGTTACAAAGAGAATGATGCCTACAATATAAGTTCAACTAATCTTCAACAGCCCAGTGAAAGTAATTTCAAAAATATACACAGAGAAGTTACAGAAGTACTTCATGCTATTTGCAGATACCCTCAGAGAAAAGAGATGTGTGGAGTGCAAAAAAAATTCAAAATTTTCTCTATCAACTAGCACCAACACAAAACCTCATCATTCTGAACATTCATCTAGGACTTAACATGATGACGGAAAAAAACCCCAGAAGCTAAGTGAAAGATCACCTTTCATACATTTCATATAATGGTAATTTTATTACAACAGCTTCTGAAAAATGGAAAAATTAAAAAAAAAAAAATAAAAAAGATGGGGAAAAAAAAAGAAAGAAAAATAAGGAAAATATTCCATGTTAATTTCGGATGTTTCCACAATACATGGGAATGCAACAGGTGACAAGTTCACAGAGCCCTCTGCCCCCAAAGGATGCTCTGCAGATTGGCACTCAGCGCCACTGCTCTGCTGGTCCTTGGGGGTTCTTTCCCTCTTTGAAAGCAATCGCTTGGAAAACACTGTTCTTCCTGCCCCCCCTCTCAATATTGCAAGTGCTCATGGAGGGCCAGCCGTGCTGACAGCATTATTGGCACCCTGGCTGCAGTCACAGCTTGTGGCTGGGGTACCTTGCTGCACTATGGGACACCTGTGTACACTGAACTTTTCTAGCATTCTGCTGCTGCTTTTTTCAGTCATACTGCTGAGGACAAAACAGCTTAGAAAAATCAATGGCTTGAAATGATAACTTTTTGCACTGCATATACAAGAACACTTGCCAACACAGGCATACTTTTTCAATGAATAAAAATCAATCTTTCTGATTCATCTATGTTAGGATTTGCAAAAGAAAAAAAAAATAAACAATTTTAAAGCTTTTCCCCAGCCCCCCGCTGCATCTGGTTGCTTTGTTCAGGCTTTCTTCAGGTTTCCTTCTCAAGAGACTAGTTTTATCTAAAAGGTCAATTCATTCAGCAGGGCACCAAACAGAATTGAATATAATTATCCCAATCTTTACTGTGTAGAATTCATGCTTGAATTCATTCAAAAAATAGCAAGCAGTATAATTAACTCAGAGCCCAACCAAATCTATTGAGAATGCCTCAGGTATCATACAGTCCCACTTACAATAGAACATTTTCATTTAAGGACATTGTACATATTAACCCTAGTCAGCATCCAATTACTCGGAATAAGTGAATTCTCTGTTTCAGGAATGTAATTTGAAAATGTTGTCATGCAATCTGGGGTAAAAGGTCTTTTTTCATTAATCTAGCTCTCATTAAACTGGAAGCCTGTAGGTTATTTCAAATCCATTAGATTTAAATACAGGTGATTACAATTCTATTGCACATAAAACAACAGAAAAGTCTTTCAGGAAATATTGTGCAGTTTAGAGGACTTGATGAGTTTGGGAATTGCCTTATAGTTAAAAATAAATAAGTAAATAAAAATTATCTGACCAGAAAAGCCATGGCTACCGTGAGCCTGACAAATTACATATAAGTTATATGGTAAAATTAATTTTTATATGCAGATGACTTCAAGGTAGCAGGAACACTTCAGATAGTTCAGAGGTCAAGAAAAGCATCCCAGTATTTTCATGCAAACTCCTCACATCCCTTAAATGTACAAAGTTGTGATATAAGATTTTTAGGATTTTGTCATGATCACAAGAAACATGATAAATTTTATGTATTTGTCTAGCAACTCAAGCTCTTGGTTTAGTTAAACATGAGAAATCTGAACCCTGAAGAATCTCAAATTTGCATGAGAACCCCCTTGTAGATAAAAGTTTCATAAGAAGTGATCTTTTCAGCTCAGAACACCCATGGCACTGCATCACCTTAGACAGCACACTTTCCCCATGTCCCAGTCACTCAGCTCTTGACTTCCTTTGCCCTATTCTCTCCTGCCTCTGTTTGCTGCCTATTAATATGAAAAGATTTTAAAAAGTAGTATTTAGCACAATGTCTTTCTCTAGAAAGGCCAGATTGTTTAGATACCTGGCAGAACATCTCTGCCCTTGTGCATTTGCTGCACAGCCTCCTACAGGTGTGGAGTCACAGCCCTCCCAGCAGCAGGAGCCCAGAAACTCCTCACCTGTCCCTTCTGTCAGTGTGTAACATGCAATACCCAGCTATGTGTGACAGAAAACGTCACTGCTGTGACACTGGAAAACATATCATATTGGTGGGAAAATACTGCAGTCCATGACTCAGTGGGGAAACCAAAATACTCACACACATGTTACAAAAATCAGAGTTCCCACTTAAAAATTCAGGATGAACTTCCTATTAATTTTTTTCAAGGGCCAATGAATAATTCCTAGTAAGGGTGAGAAATAAATATCTCTTAAGAACAGAAATCTTGAGTACAGTGTTCATTAAGGTTCTAGTCTTAAAATGTAGAAAGTTAAACATTTTATTCTGTTTTTAAAAGCAAATCTGTTTTCCCATTGTTTATTAAAGTTGCCTATCATTCTGGAATATGAACTACCTGCAGTTTTCAAGGAACATTTCAAAATGAAAATTTTCTGATTCACTGTTCTGCTTACTTGTTTCAACTGGAAAACAAAGACATTTGTCTGAATTCTCCCAACAGTTTGCAGCTTGTATAACTATTTGAAATGTCCAATAGAAAAACAAACCGCACCTTAAATTTTCCTCCTCCTTTAACTCACTTCTCTTCTGCATGTTTGGTTTGTGGCTCTACTACATAGTCTATCTTGCATAAAACAATGACTTAACCCTTCCCTCCTGAATCCACCCACAACCATCCTTATAGCTGTCTTTTTTTATAACCTATTGTTTAGGACCTAGTTATGTTATAAATTACAACAGCCATCACCTTTGCATTTGGCACTACAGCTTTTTTTTGTCCTGTGGACCATCAGAAGTAAGTCTGAAACCTGGAGCCAGACTAAATTACACAGACAACAAGGGAGCAGTATTTTAGAGAAGCATTTATTATATTTTTTAAAATGAAGAAGACAGATGTGCTCCCACTGTGATTCACAGAGTCCCTGTAAAAGTCTCGGTTATGTTTTGTTTCACATGGGCCTGGTCATGAGGAGGATTTATGGGTGCTGGTTAGCCCTCTTACTGCATGTGATCATAAATTATATGTACACATATGCATAAACACACATGCACACATATATTACATGTTGTGTACACAACTGACTCGAGCTACCAACTCCAGTGGTTTACAACACTGAATCTGTGTTATCCCACAGTCTGTCCAACCACATGCATAAGCAAATTATACAGTTGACACATCCAAAGGAGATATTTCTTCCTAATTCTTACAAAGGGTGAAAAAAAACATTTACAATACTTCAAAAGATGCTAAAGAAACTTAGAAAGTAAAGTATGAGATGACTGTTATTACATTTTAAATCACAAGTTTCAGAGGTCAGATGATCAATGCCCATTTTGTTTGCTCAAAGCAAGGCCACAAAATTACTCAGCATTCCTTAAAATGGTGATAATAGACTATTTTGGCTTAGTTCTTAGGTGTCTACCTGAAGTCTCTAAGAGAGGTCTTACACATGCACACACACAATTCCAAAGGAATCTCTTCTCTTTGGACAGAATAGCTGTGATTTTAATTCATTGCAATTTTCGTAGCCAACAGGCAACTCAACAAATCTCACTTCCATAAATTACCCTACAGTCTCACAGAGTACTTACAGTGGTGGAGAGTTACTCTTTGAGTCCCTATACACAGTGATTATTTTGTGAAGATTTTTTAAAAATATTTATTGCACTTGTGTTCAGAAACACCGTATGGTGAATGTGGCTATTCTGCAAATAAAGTACACAAGAAGATAAATCAAACTTAAAAAATTTGGGATTGACATTATTCTTCTTTTGCAATTGACAGGAAAAAGAGGTTTGCGTTGTTCAGAGATAATAGCTTTTTAATTAAGGATTTGCAAATCTTGGTGAAAAAAGGGAGACTGTAAGCACGAGCTGATCTGTATAGTATGTTTTAGAGCAGTTCCTCCCCACACTAAAAGAGCAATGCCTCTTAAGGAAAGAGGATCATTTGTCTAATTTTTCAGGTGTGGATACATTTAAAAGAAAAGTTTTGTTTTCTTTTATATTTCAAAAACCCTCTAGAGACCATAATATACAAACTCAAACATATCTAACCCAGACAGTGAAAGCCTGAGGTCTGATTACAGTGTGTTACTCTCGCACAGGTTTAAGTTAACTGGAGAGGCCAAACAAGGAAGAAGAGTTCTTACCACTGATGGAATGAAGGGTCTTTTCTTTAACAAAGTAACAGGAGATATCATCTTTCCCTGAGAAGGAATCATTCACTATAAACACAATGTGTTATTATCGGGATTTTTAATTGAAATGTAAATTCTGGGAACACTCTGACCTAATTTACTCCCAGGAAAAGAGGGCAAAATTCTCATTTTCAAAGCCCTATATAGTCACTTCACTATTATTAATGAGTCTTGGTCAATAGTCTGGACTTCTCCCACTCTGCAAAGCTGACAGTATTTCACAACATTCAGCTTTGGCATATTTACACAGCACTGATGATTGTTGCATCAAGCGACTCCCTCTGATTTGTTTCTTTGAAAAAACATTTTGAAGAAATAGTTTTGAAATAGTTTTAAAATAGTTCTGAAATGCCAAACCTCTGGGGACAGGATGCAGAGTACACTGAGAGCAGTGGCAGAATGCAGCATAGCCCACCTGACGTGGGGTGGAATTGCTCCTGCAAACCTCACCCTAAACCAAATCAGAGCTGTTGCGTTATTTTGTCAGTTTTATGTTTGTTTGGTTTTTTTTCTTTCCTTCTTAAACAAGTTAATTGTAGGCTTGAGATCTCAAAGTCTATTTTTTTTTTTTTAAGAGTAAAAGGAAAATGTTTCCACAGCAAGACTACAAAAGAAGTTCAGCACTTCCTGCAGAAAGCTCAGATGAAAACACAATTTGACAAAAAGGAATAAAATAATTCTGGCAGCAGGAAGTTAGAAAGTTAGAAAGGTAGTAATAATAACAACCAAAGAAGAGAAAAGATCACTGATCTTGGAAATCCATAGGAGGGGAATTAAACACTATAATCAGATTGTTTGTGCAACCATTTAGCATCTCATTTTCTTGCTGTGCAAGCTGAAGAACCACTTGAGACAGGTCATCTTGGAGAGTAACAAAGTGCACCAATAACTAACGTAGGACGAAAAGAATATTGATAGCCTGTGACAAGCAGCTTCCTGAGAAATGTTTCTTAGTCAAATAGCAGCAATCATTAAATATATGAGGGTCAGACAATTTAATCTGCTCTTTTTATATGGATTAGTTTAGCAAAGTAACAGAAGAGACAATTAATGCCTCCATAGCTTTTCACGCCATGACACTAGCCCATCATTTTTAGAACAAATACTTGAAAGATGATTTTCTACACCACTGAATAGGGCCACACTCATTTTAGCAACTATTAACAGCACTGATAAGAACTGAATTTATGATCAGCCACAGTTATACATTCCAGAAAATCATTACAATAAAAGCATAGATCTTTTAAACAAAGAGATACCTAAATATTTTACATAAAGATTTAGACTCTTATACTTTCCAAGCTGAAATCATAATCCTGGAGAGACTCCACGTTTCTGTGCCACTGCTGATTTTATCATACAATCAGATTTATGTCTAGGGATGTAACACTGGTATCAGTGAAACACATACAATACTTAAACGAAACATGGTTACTGTTCAAGCCTGGAGAAAAGACACATAAAAATTCAGGGCAGGTGGCAAAGAAAAATTATCATCACAGTCTATAGAGAACTCCTGTAAACTGAAAAAATAAGTGTAACCTGCTTGGAAAAAAAAACAATATCATATTGCACACCTTAGTAAAGAACTACACAAAACTAAAGGAACACCAGTTTTAAGTTTATATTTAGAAAGTCAGAGCACTGGTGTGCAAAGAGTAATTAAATGAAACTCTAGAAGAATTTCTAATAGATAAACTATAACTGGAATTTGGCCAAGATGCCAGGGTAACATTCCAGCTCCTGATGGAGAGGGTTATGAGGCATTTTAAGGCCAGCCATAAAGCTCTTGCAAGCAGCAGCCACTGTCCAAGGCACCCAGAGACCAGTCAGTAGCCTGAGAATCTGATCCAAGATTGCATTTCCAACCTGCACAGATACAGAAAGTCTTGATAACACTGCTGGATTTTCCAGAGTCTCCTCAAGTAGCTATTCATACGGGATGCAGCACTTCCACACACAGACCTTTCAGTACTATGCTTTTCTCAGGTGTTTCCCTCTTGGCCCTTTCTGACAGTTGTTTGACAGATGATGCAAATTGCCTGACACAGATTTTAAAGTCAGATATTTAAGAAAACGAATTACAGCTGATGTCTTTGGCATAATGCTTTGTGACACAGATAGTTAGGGAGAGTGACACAGGTGGAAAATAATGTAAGTTGAAAGCATTTGGAACAGCTCAGGATTCAAGGTGACTTTGTGCTGTAATTCACTACTTTTATAATTGGTTTGTGATACACTTTCTGGGTGAGATACAAAGCCCAGGAGAGTCAACAGGTCTGTTTCCACTGAATTCTCTGTCATTTTTATCAAGTCCTAGGAAACAGCAATTCCAAGTCAAAGCATGCTCGGAAAAGCTTGTACAGAATTAGATTTCACAATTAGTCTTTCAAACTTCACTCCTTTAGCATTGGGTACTGAGTGTCTATTTCCACCTATTTTTGTCTTTAAAGGTGAAAGAACTTTTCTTTGAACTACAGAGGGAGACACCTCGCAAACATTTCTGCCTCTTTGCATGCTTGCCTAATGAAGTCCTACCGTGCTGAGCTGAATAAAATTCCTGATATTTTTCCCCTAGTTTGTTCAAGAGTGCAGTCGAACACGAGAGGAAAACATGTGTGTGCCCTTGATGTTATTCAGGTTGGCAGCAACTGACCCCGTGCTATTATTCTGGAAGCTTTCTTTTGATGGCTATACATTGGCCCAAAGACATTGGTCAACTAAACTGCAGAGCTAAAGGCATGGTCCTCTAACTTCAGTTTTGTTGGTGAAACAAAACAGAAACAACAAAACACCATCCCCAAAATCTAACGCACACACACACCCCCTCCCCAAAACAACTCCCCGAAACCGAATCAACCTGATGACTGAGTGGACACAAGCTGCTGCAGATATGAACTTATTATCACTGCAAATTCTCAACATTATTTGAGACTGTATGTGAGTCTTCACAAGTTTAATGTGTCTAAGAAAACAAGACAATTAAAATAAATATAATACAAAGGAAAATGAGGCCAAAGGAGCATTCAAGAAATAACTGGGTGGTACCAGTGAGTCTGACTTTTTTCTCCCTTTTTTCTTTTTTTTTTTTTGGACAGATTAAACCTCATCATTTAAAGTTTTCAACGAGCAGATGGAATAGAGACATGGAACATAGTATCAGATTTGTTCTATAATACTTTAGCAACACATTGATGCATAGACACTGCTGACATCCAGGGCATATCTTTTACTCAGTTCAAATTAACTGTAAAAGGTGATTTAAGAATCTTGGAAGATTAAACAACTCCCTCCTACAGAAACACAGAGCAAAATGTACCAAGAGCTCATTTACACAAGTGATACGTTGTGTGTTTCTTGTAGAGAAGCAAACTGGGATACAACACATGGATCCTGGTGCATCTGAAGGTTTTGAACTTCAGAATAAGTATTTGAATTTACTATTCCAACCCTAGAACAACATTAACATAAAATAAGCACATAATGCCATCATATACAGGAAAGAGTAGCAAAATCTGGCCCTGTGCTGCTGTGCAACAACTCAGTAAATCTGGCCCTACTTAAGTTTCGTTGGCCACCAACAGTGTGAAGTATTGCTCAGTAGGAGAAAATAAGGCAAATCCAGTCCAGAGTAACCCACCCATTTTAATGAAAAAGCAAGAATGGAATTAAAGATTGCTCCAGGCAATAATGGTAAAGTTGAAATAACATCAATATGAGAAGCCTTCCATTTATCATCCTGGAATAACCACATTTGAGCATATTTATTGCATTTATTATTTCTAAACATTTTAAAATTCAGATAGTCTATACTAAACACAAAGAACAGAAAGTTTCGCTTGGATCACTAAAGTGGCCTCGGGATTCTTATGTTTGGTTGCACAAGAAGCTATTCATTGACTTGGGCCAGAGAGACTTCACCCAGAACTGCAGACTGCCTCAAACCCCATCCAGTGGTACGTGGGAGTTATTACATTGCAGCCCCGGCTCCTTCGGCATTACTTTCTCTTACAAGGAAAGTAGCTGAAAGTATTTCAGGAAACTGGATGGACAAGAAGGTAACTCTACCTTCACTGAAAGGAAAAACAGCTAAAATAGAGAACTAAGGATATTGGGAATGTAAAAACTGATATGAGAAAAAGCAAACCCCAGCAACTACAGCTGCCATTTTATAGCAGACTTCCAATAAATGACCTTCAACTACTTGAGTTAATGAATCAGTCTCCACAGTGAGACAATAAAAGTGGCTTCTGTGGCACAAGCATGATCATTGCACTGATTAGAGCATGAAATTTATATTTTAAAATTATGTACCATGTAATTCACACGCTCTTTGCATTTTAGTCCTGTTATATCCCTCAGAGAGCAATGTTCAGCACCACCCCATCTGCCTTTGTAAAAGCCTTGCTCTTCTCCATGAATCCCAGCGAGGCTTGTACATTCTAAACACACTGAGAGAAAAGACTAAGCAGCCACAATTAAAAGGAAGAAAGGAAACACAGGTGCTCTGTTAAGAAACAGAGAAGTTGTTGATTTCTTTCTAGACAATCCCTGTTCTCTGCATCACTTGGAGATTCCTAGAAATTACAATGTCATTGACCGTCCTACTGTAATGTTGCCAGACAAGAGACACTGCTCTTTTCCTTTCCTTGCCCTGCCATCTCAAAGAGCCTTTTACTGCTATGAAACCTTAATAAGGCACTTTGCAAACATATTACTTGACTACATTGCTGTATTACACAGAAAATTGAAAAGGAAAACAAACCAGTTTGTAACACAGCTTCCTAGAGCCTTCCTTTCTCTTGACTTCAGACTAATTTCCAAAACATTCCTATAATTGTCTTTCATATGTTTAACATTGTTTCTACCCATACACTTCAAAGCATAGAAAGATTTCACTTAGAAGGGAACTCTGTAGATCAGGTGCAACCACCTGCTCAGCTCAAGGCATATAACACATATAGATATAAATTTTGGTTCAGGTTCTCAGTTAAGTTTAACTTCATTTGGTCCTTTGCATGAGTCACTATAATTCTGTTGGGAGAAAGTTATTACTATTATGTAAACACATGGAAAACTGAGGCAGAGAATTAAAATGCATCACTTCTTAGCCATCCAGCAATCATTAAGAAAGGGGCTGCTTAGGTGGGATGTTCTCCTCAAAATATTCATCATTATTTCTAATTCATATATTAGGCAGGGCACTAGTAGAGGAAATTAACTCCTTTCATTTGATCTCTTAGAAAAAATGAATCAGAAAATGTTATTTCAGAATTTGAGATATGCATTTTCAAACACAAAACTCAGGTGTTTTCTAATTGTATTTGTCTTTCACTATCTTCTTCCTGAAATATTCTGACAGCTGTAAAAACAATAACAACAAGTAGCACAAAAGTAAAATATTTCAGTTGAAATCAAGCGTATGCTCCCACCCCCCTTGCATATGAAATCTCCATGTCAACAAAACCCTTCTACACCACAGTACAGAGACAGAAATCTACTGCAAGTCTGAATGTGGCCTAGACCAATGCATGTCCTCCATTCAAAACCATAATATTCCTTTACATAAACTGAGCTCACTTTTCTCTGTGGTAAAAGATCTATACCAAGAAAGTAAGAGAAACTTAGAAGTTAGGAAGAGTAGAGAAGCCGGGCATCTAAAATGGCACAGGATGTGGGAAATAGTTTTGTTTTAAAGCCAGGTGAGAGCATAACCTTTGCAAAGCAGAGAGAGAAGAGGAAGCACTAGAAGTGACTAATTCAGTAAGCAGAAAGAGTTATATCTTTCACTTTTACGTTAGTAATACTTGACAGCAGTTAACTTCTTCATTTCCCAAGCCTCAGAATGGGTAAGAGTAGTCCATAGGCACGTGTAGCTCATTCACATCTTGAAATGCAACAAAGTAATCAGTTACAGCATCAACAACAATAAATTGGTCAGCTATATTGCAGTTAAATATTCCATTGGAACAAGTACATACATGTAACAGCTGATAAGTCATACTGCTAGCAGCTTCACTAAGAAATTATTGCATTGTTTGTGCATGTTTTAGTTGATTTTTAATATGATCTTTTTTAAAGTGAGAAGATATTATAGAAAGTTTACTTGGTTATAAAACACTATTTATCTCTACATGAATATGCTGATACAATGTAGTTTCTTCTGCTGCTCTAAATTATCTACAAGCATTTATACACTGTTCCACTTCATTCACCCACTTCCACGCTTCCAAAATCTACTGGGTGTGCTTTCAGGGTAGGCGTATGAAAATCCTACTCAGTATGGTTGAAAACATGAATATAAATGGATGATCCTCCATTGGTACAAATACTTTATCAAATTCAATAGGATTATTTAGTGTGCTTCACAGATTGGTAATATTTTCCTTCACACAGACAACAGTATAAATGCTCTGGTGTTTGGTCTAGGCAGTTTAAACAATCCCTTCCTTCATTGCAAAATCTTGCAAGAACTCAGTAAACAAGCTGAAATAAACATAAGATATGAGGAATCATTGATAGCTAATAACTTCTATACTTTATGGAATGCTCTGGCTTTTGCTAGAGCAAAAGCAGAGAATAATCTCCGGTGTGTTGTATTCTAAGAGTAAAATTTAAATAAAAAAAAAAAAAGGAAAAATATTGATTTGACTTTTGTTTTTGCGGCTCATACGAAACATAATTAAACAGTACCTGCAAGAGATGAGCAAACATTTTTCAAAGCTCTCAGCAGCCCAAATGAGTCCAGCTTATTTGTAGTACAGTATAAACAGTGCTTTAGTCCAGATTTCACACAAGGATATATATATACACACACACTAGGGACCTACACTGTGAAAGAGTATATCAAGAGTAAGGGGTCTAGCATCAGGGCTTCTGTACTTCACTGAGCTCCAGAAAGGAGTCTGACTACTTTCCTGATTGTATCAGGTGTTGCAGCCACTGAGACATGACTCTTCTCTTGTTTATATCAGATTTAAACCAGTACCCTCAATTCCCTTTTTATTTCTGTGACCAAGTCACTGCAGAATTTGGGCAAACTGCTTAACTAATCCTTACTAGCAAAGTCCCTTACTTTTCTAACAAGATAAAATTACATCTATCTACTTTAAGGACACTAGTGTTGTCCAATATCTAGATTTCTAGAATATTTTGGGAGTCCTATATAAATGGTGCTATTGAAACAAAAAGCAATATCACCCCCTTTGTCCTGAGCAGCAAGACAATGTGTGGGGCACTCTTCCCTAAAGGAGAAATTGATTATAAAGTCAGCTTCTTCTTTGTCACCACCAAAATCCTGTTTCCTTGAACATATGAGGAATTAAACAGCTGGAGATGGTTTCTTTCCCCTTAATTCTAAGCTTTTTTTCTCAGCATTTAACTTAAAAATCTTTGACACTTTGCTCAAGTAAAGTCTCACAGTGTTCATGTGGTTCTGGCTGATGCTTTTTAACTGCTTTTGCTTTCTCCTTACAAGCTGTTTTTCATGCATCGTTCCCTCAAACACTTGTGCTAAAGCAAGAGTCTATAAAACCTCTCTGTCTGCAGCAGTCCAAGAGGCCTCACGTGTGGCTTTGTTTTTGGCAGTCACGTGTATGTGGTTTGTTGATGGCCCCCACTGTTTCAGCTACCTGGTTCAATAAAGGGCCTTAATGACTTCTCACTTTCTAAAATGGAGGACGATGCCAAAGGCCCCAGTTTCAACCTACAACAGTATTATCATCAACACCATCAATTACTAATCCTAACTCTGCAAAGGCAAACATTTCCTAAGACTAACATTAGGGGTGACAGACAAAGCAAATTTCCTTCCTTAAATGCCACAGAAGTGACTACCACCCTGTACAGAATTACATTTTTAGCAACTGTTTTAATTGTTCTTTTTTTCCTTTTTTGTAGCCACTTTGCTCCTGGAAGTTCTCCCCCTGAGTTAACACCAGTAAGGGAAGGCCAGCTGAACATATTCTTTAGTCTCGGTTCAGCTGTATATTTTGGACATGATTATAGCTCAATCTGCTTTTCAACATAACAACTTTGACAACAGTATCTGCTACTACAGTTGTAACAGTAGTGCTTTGGCTGCTATGGCTTTACCCTCCATAGTAATATCCTTCTACTGGCAAAGTGCTTCATTAATTACCTGATATGTGCAGTTAAAGGAATGAAAATATGATATATTGGTACCAACAGCGGCTCAGGTATTTCTGAGGATACATTCTGTAGTACTTTTACTCAACCAAGGTATCTACTTTCTTTTTTTTTCCTTCACACATTTTATATATATATATATGCATAATTTTGACTTTTGTTTCTGCAGCTCACATGAAACATATTTAGACAGTACCTGCAAGAGATGAGCAAACATTTGTCAAAGTTCTCAAGAGTCAAAATTAGTACAGCTTATTAATGGTACCTTGAAAACAGTTGTTTTATATTCTGTTTCATTTCACAGAGATCTAACTCGGGGGAAAGAAAAAAATCTCCAAAGTATCTTGTTTTGTCTTCAGGGGGAATTTTGCTCCTCTGGAAGAATGATCAGCACAGTTATATTCCTAACAAGTCTGTGATATTATGTGGCATTGTTGTTGGACAGGTTTTGTAGTGACTTGTACATGAGATCTTAGTAAGTACAAAAATAGACAAATATGGAAACATCTTTAGGTGTCAGATCCCAAAGACAAAAGAAACACTTCTTTTAAGCAGGTGTGCCTTCCTAGGCAGCTGTTTAAGATTAGAAAATTACAAGCTCAGGATTTTATTCTTATATATGGCTAAAGAATAAACTCTTTAGTCTGGCAAGTTGGAGTCAAACTGCCACAATGAGCACCTGTTGAGAAAGCCCATTATTCGAAGCTGGGGGTTCTGGGTGAAAAGATCACTGTGAATTAATTTTGATTGCTTCACAAAACTCTGCATAACAAATGGTCTCTGACAAGGGTATCAGGGGACTTCCATTTGAAGGGGAGAAAAAAAGATTTTGTTTCTAGGAAGGTAACATAATCTCTGCAGTGACATTAAAACACACCAGTGGCTGCACTTGCTTGAATCTCTCTTCTGAAACAGATTGTATGTGCTTAGATTACCAGGTATTAGGTTTTGGGAGGGAAAGAGAAACAAATGATATCAAAATCTTATCTAAAAGGTTAGCTAAAAAGAATATGGCCAGAGATCCATGAATCCTGAATTGTTAATTGTTATTTGTTTACAAGTTTAATCACAGCCACATTTCTGCGTGTTCTGGATTGGTGTATGCATTGCCAAAAAGGAGGAGGAGGAGGAGGAGAAAAGAATAAATAAAAAGTTTTTGCAGTTGACTAAATAAATCAGCAGCTTGTATGAGTTAATTCTAATAGTAAGTTAGAGTAACAGTAAGGATAATAAGACTGTCTGGCAAATACTTCTCTTGCTTGGTACACAGGCTATTGAATGAAGCAGTTTCTCTTTCTCTGAAAAGAAGTTTCCATCCAAAATACAAAAAAGTTCTACCTGTCTGTCAACCCTGATTAAATCTAAGGCCAAGCTTCCCATCTGTTTGTGCAAATGAAAAGCATAGTATTCCACCAACTACTCTGCATGACCACTTTACTTACGGGTTTCCTGCAAAAATGATTTTCAGTTCATCCAGGGCTTATTTTTAGAACAAAAAGAATCACCAGAAAGCACTATGCTTTTAGCTAATAATCATGATCCAGTTGAGTTTATGCTTGATTTGTCAACTCTTAGCCATTAATTTTACATGAATTACAACTTCCAGTTCCTTCAAAACTGACTGTAAAAATTTTATCCATATGAAGATAATAAAATGTTGATATTGAGTTCCTTTTTTATGTGTGTTCTGTTTTTAAGGCAACATGAATTATATCATTATCAGGGTATTAATTGCACCTACACAAAAATTTGAGTGTTATTTGATTCATATAGGTACCAGAGGCTTGTGTCTATCACTAGCAAAATCAATGCAGTCATAATAAAGTCAGAGTGTGGTCAAATACTCTGTTAAATAAAAGCAAGAGAAAAAATCTAAATAAATCAGACCCTGCACTTAGTTAATTAATGGCATATATAGGAATCAATCTAGTATTAGGCCACCAACCATATAATCTTTCCAACTTTTGCAGTATCTCTGCGTTACACTACAGGGCACATGATGGCCACCTGAAGAAATACTGATGCTGTTCTAAAAACCAGACTGATATACTGTCATAATCCCAGAACTGAAATACTAGAAGAAGTCTTCAAGCAGTGTTGCTTTGTTGTTGTAAATAAAACTGATAGCCTGACTTGTTTGGGGTTGAAAGTAAACTCCGCACATCAGGTCTATTTACCTGCACATGCCTTGGACAACAACACAACCTGCAGCCCTCACGCCCAGCTCCTGCCCCCACAGAACCTTCCCAAAGATGCATGTATGAGGGGGAAACTGACTGCACACAGACTCTGCCTAGTACAAATTGCTAATAATTGGATAATTTGAGGGGGTTTTCCACAAAAGTTTTTTTCCTACCCAAGATCAGCCACCCTATACAGCTCTTAAAATTATCACATATCTCTCTTCAACCAATGGATATATTCTCTTGCTAACTCCATTGTTCATGAGCATAAGACACGAAGCAATGGGTAAAAGTGGGGGGGAAAAAAAATCACATAGATATTGTTTTATCTTAAAAAAAAAAAAAAAGAACAAAAGGTGAAATCTTTCTAATAATGCTCCCGTGATTCTACTATAGCACACTCGAAAAGTATGAGCTGTGGGAAATACGTAATATATCATTTGCTTTTTTTCTCCAAAATAAACTACAACTTCCCCATGCTGAAAAGTTATTCCTTAAGTTAATAAAATCTGTCACTTTGCATAATGGTTGATTTTAAGAAAGTCCACAGGTGCACTATTCTGTTGTTCACAGCTTGGGAAGTCAAGGCTTACAATAAAAAGCCCTCTGTGTTATGGTCCTCCTTCCCCATCAATTCACATCAAGTATTATTAGAATCATCTGCCACCTCAGTGGTGCTTCCTCTGTGCTCAAACTGCAGAAGCAACAATGACATTTTACTGCTCTGCAGGTGCTGCTGTGTGTGGTCATGAACACAGAAGTGTGGCCTGCTATTGTTCCCCAGTAGCACTTTGATCTCAAACACAAAAAGCCACATAGCTGGCTGCCCTATTCATTCTTATGCTGGGTTTATACGGGTGAGAGAAAGAAGAGGTGACAAGAGACGGGCAATCCATAATATTTATTTCAACAAATGCTTCAAATCTTTTTAAACATCATAAGAACATGGCTCATTAAACTACAACAGCCTTGAAATTGTGTTATAAAACCACAAAACAAAAATCAATACTTCTGCTGAAAAGGAGGTAATGAAATATATCGAGTTGGTTGAAAAGTGGTTTGTATGAATCATAATATTATTATGTGCACGTCGCTTCTACTCCCAATACTTAAAAGTTAACAAACTAGGGAGTGCTTTCTATCCTATCACTTAAACAGGTGCTACAAGGTGGTATTTATCAAAGTTATTTTCCAGACTCAATCCTTCTGCCATAAATAATGCTGGGATATAGGAGGCTTAGTAAAAGGAGATCAATCCAATGCATATTTGCTACCTGAGCTTCAGCTGTTGTATTATTTCACAGTCTGATCAATACTGTGCTCTACAATAGCAAGGGAAAAAGCCACAATATCACCCTGATGAGTCACTGTAGGTTTATTACTGAACCAGAAGGAGATAACGTTTCTGATTTTATAAAGATTAAATTTGGTACTAGCATTTGATCACTTTTAAATAGTTTAACTCTCTGTTTCAAGTCTTTTGCAATGACTTGCTCAAATTTTCAGCAGTGTGACATAATTCTGGAATCAACACTCCCTCTGCTGAAAAAAAAAACCCTGTGAAATATTATTTAGAATTCTCTCTCATTTATTTTAAACTGCAGTTATTGCTCTGCAAGTGAAACCAGGGAAATCTGGTACTTAAAAATATTTTAACACAGGCAAGCAATAACGGCATTAATATCTTTCTAAAGAAAAAAATCAACCATAAATACCTGAAAACAGTAAAGAACAGAAGTAAAAGACTGAAGAAGAAATTGAAGAGTAACTAAATGAGTCTAGGAAAAGGCACAAGAGCTACAAGGCACAAGAGTTATATAAATTCAAATAGCCACTGTACTCTCACCCTCCTCAAATCTGCCAAACTCCATTTGTAATGTAATCAGGAGAAGACAGCAAAATCTTCCCATACTGAAATTAATTTATTTAAAAGGACAGTGCTATATCCACACAAGTCTTTCAAGATGAAATAAAGAAAACTATATATCAAAAAAAAAAAAAAAAGATGGGGGGAGGAGTGAACTAAAAGCAGTTTTTTTAGACATGTGCAATGTGCTTAGATTAACTATTTCCACCAAAGCAGAAAATACATGATATTAAACAGAGTCCAGGCTGGGCTCCAGGAAGAGAGGAATACAGAGCATAACCTGAGATTTCTGGACCTTTGTTTTGCTGAAGAGAAACAAAGTGAGATCAACCCTTGACTTAGGACAAACTGAACAAAGAAATTTCCAGGGCTGCCACTGCTACTTCCCTGCACATCATTTCTTTTACTATGAACCCTGACAGGGTAGACTGAGCCATTTCACTGCACTTCAGCCATTTCAAACTCTCCCGTCTTGGAGATCTGTCCTAAAAGGTACATGCCCATCCCATCATTTGAGACTGTTATGGTGTCACTAGAAAGACTCTAAATGTCTACTCACCACGAGAGACCAAAACCTTAGTTTTACATCCAGGTACAAAAATCAAACTTCCTATAGCATGTGAGCTTCTAGTCCCAGCCAGTGGCTGGTTCTGCAGAAGCTGAAGAAATGCCATCCTGTAAATGAACAGGAAATGTAATCTTACATTTATTTTTACTTTATTGTTTTCTATAAATAGTCTTGTCTTTCAGCAGCAATACCACTGTGAGAACCCTTTCTAGTAACTGTCAACATTACACTGAGCCTTAACCCCTGAGAGAGAAAGAAAAAAAGAAATGAGGGATTGGAAGACAAGAGCCAACTACTAATCCTGAAGAGAGACATATCACGTCATCACAAGACTCCCTGCTATTTCAGAGCATTCTACAGTAATTAGCTGTACAGTAATTTCATTGGCTTTAGGTCAAATCTCCCAAAAGTGTAATTTGGAAATGCAGCAGCCTGGCTTTGGCCTTCTACAGAGAGCTAAGAATGTGCTGCATCCATCTCTCCACCTGTCAGCTACAGGTGCCTGATACATCATGGCTCTATCACAGCCCCTACGGCTTGTATACATAAAGACTAATCACACAACAAACTAATTGATACTTTCCTTTGATAACAATTTTTTAAAAAAAATATCATTACATTTTGTTGGTAAACTTATGACCAGATAGTGCAGAAAGCACTAAGATAATCTCAGTGTGTTTGTTCAGGATGTCAGCTCATAACTGTCCACTGTCATGGGACTTGGGCCATGATTTTAAGTGCCTTTGTGTCAATGTGTTTTTAACAGCTTGATTATTAGACAGAGTAGCACTTTGCAAAAATCATGATTCTTTGGGATGGTATAAAATTGAGTGTTATATAAATTCAAATAGCAAAATAAACAATCAAACAAGCTTCAAATTTGGGCCAAATTGTAAAAGAGGTGGGGGGCTGGGAAGCTGGAAATTGCTGGGCATTTTATTCTGGTTGTCACTATTTAATTTTCAACTAAAAAGTCCTTCAAGATGAATAGTAGACAAAGCCAGGAGTTCAGATTTTAGTTGATGGCTACTTCACATTCCTGGTAAAATGAAACTCACTCCTTTCTGTTCCTCCACAAGACAATTAAGAACATCTAAATGGATGTTTAATTTGCTGACTTGTATCATAAATGGACAGTGTTTCAAAACCAAGAGTTAACCTTTCAAGTCATATTTAAAGTTATAAAAATCAAATTAGTCAAACAGAGAAAATCTCTCAGAGGATCCAAAATTATTTCCTGTCTTTATATCCTTCCTAGTGCTCAACAGTAGAGCAGACAATGGACGTACCTGTAGCTGCCTTTCAACATATGGCTGCGCTCCTGTGTTTATCATTTCATATAGTGCTTGTAGATATATACTCTCTGGGAGAAGAAGAAAAAAAAAAAGAGCATCAGAAAATATTAGAGACTTGCACCCAAAACACCCTGTGCAGAGGACTGCAGTTTTCACACTTCCTTTCAGTGTACTCTCCACTACAACACACTGGCCATGAGCTCTTTCACATCCCCCTGCTTGCCTCACACACTACCCTCAAACAACCCCGAAGGTCACTAAGTCTGGCCTAAACTGTCATGCTATACATTATCCAGCATTTCCAGTTGATTAAATATGACCTTTACAATTTCAAATCCTTTTTTTACCATATTTTTTCATATACTGGAAATACATAAAGAGAACTCATTACCTGGAGTCCAGGCTGAGTGTCATCACTACATAAATATCACTGAAATTGGAAATCAACTACAGGCAGTTGTTTGCAAGGCAGCAAATGAAATCACTATTTCCTTGTACTGTTGCCAAGAAAGAGACATTTTGTCTGCAAGAAAAAGTTTAAAATATTGCAGGTACATCCAATAGTTCAGTAAAAATATGGTATCTCTTGAGACTTTTTGCAAAATCTGATTATTTGATCATACAAATACAGTAATAATGTAAGCATATATAAGATAGGATTAACTTTTAAATGTCATCTAATAAGTGCAAATAATGTATTGAGGTACCAGCAGAGAACTTCCAGGTCTTCCAGTAGATGCTGAAATATAAAATATCTAGTTTGTGTTGGCTATTTTACAAGCATTTATATTCCCAGAGGGTAGCCATGTATGATATACGCACATTGTAAAAGACCAGTCTGAACAGTTTCCTATCTAAATATCAAAAATAAGCAAAAATTAAAGGTAAGGAACTGTTGTTAGCATCATTTTACAAAACACATCAAGAGATTAGAACAACTGGCCAAGGTCACATGTGTCCAGAACCAGATGAAACTTCCATTTCCTAAATTATCCCCTCACATTTTAACCACAAGCAAAACATTTACATAAGTCTCCAAGGTTCCAAATCACTCACAATTGAAATGTAATAAATTCCACCCGACAGTCCTAACAATAAAGGAATATGTGTGCATCAAGTCAGTGCATACATCAGTACACAGAGAGTGAAAACAACAAAATCCTGTGCAGGAATTAAATCTCAGGATTGCTGTCAACTTTTCATTTTCACTAATGGCTTTTAAGAAAGCCGGACATTTTTCCTCAGTCCATTTTACCTTTTCCCTCTATTTGACAAATATTGATTTTCGTTTCCTCCAAGTTTAAGTGCATTGAATGCTACTGCGAGTGGTTTGTTTGCTTTTTTTGTTTGTGTCCCCGCTTTATTGAGGATGCCAGCATGAATGCATGCAGCTTTCAAAAGAGGGAATTGGTTTAATAACTTCTTCAAATCCAGGAGAGAGCACAGGAGCCCAGTCTACCTTTTGTATGGGTCATGCAAGGAAAGCGACTCCAGGTGACTCTCTAATGTCAGTAAGGAGACTGCTGCAGTAACAGCCTCACTGTTTTCAGCTGCTACTGCCGTGCTCTGTCACAGCACGACAAATTATGGAGTGTTCTCCCTCCACTTCAGTGCAGAAGTGCACTGTCTTAAAAATTAGTGGTGTTTTATGCTAAGTTTGTTTTGCAGACAGTTGTCCCTTTAAGAGGCTTGGTTGGGAAGGTAACACCTCATGAAATTCTGGCTCAAACAACCCATAGCTTTATGAATTCTTTTCTGCCTGACTCACAGATACATACGCTCAATCTCCTTTTGTAAAATGATCTTAAGCTTTACAAATCTTCCCAGTACATTTTGGACTCTTCCCTATCTTAAGGTCTTGTTCACCAAATAAGAAATCCCACTATCCTTGTGGTGATATGAATGAAGAGTGCTTCTGAGATCCACCCATTCAAATATGGAAGTGGGGAGAAATGTCAGTGGACAGGAATAAACATCTGGACTGAAAGGAAAAGAAAGTAATGCCTTAAATCCACCACACACAGCATTACAGAAATTGTCTGCGCAGCACTCAGGCATTCACCAATGTTAGAAGCCAAAATCAGCTCAGCTGACTAACAGGGGGTTAAATTAGTTTACATGTATCAGCACCAGAGGTCTATGCTGGTATTAAGGGTTCCCCACAACTGAGCTAACTAGGGATCTAATCATCACAGACATTCTCATTCTCAGCGGCAGCTCTGACACAAGCTGCTGAGAGGACTCAGTATTCAGCCTCAACAACCAAACAGACACACAAACCCTTGAAATCTGTTCTCTCCATATGTAATTTGCTCTTCTCTGGATCCTCTAACCAACAGAAAGCTAGGGGTTCATATGAATGCACATTTAGCATTGAACATCCACTTAGTTATTGTACATATTAAACAAATCTTAGCTCCACTATGTATTAACTGACATTTTTAAATCCTGATGGAAGTAAAGCAAATTAGAATTATTCACTGCTAAAGGAAGCTCATTTTCAAAACAGGCACTGCTTTGAAAAGACTCTTAATATTATTCATCCAGTTATTGGCTTCACTTTGAAATTAATTTTCATGGAAAAGATTGGAAAAAAGAAAGAAAGTAGTGACCCGTGGGGTTAAATCTGTTATGGTGTGCCAGACCACTCCATTTTTTACTTTCCATATTAAATTCTAAATAGTTCTTGTGTTGCACCACCTGATGCCAGGTGCTGCAGGGCTTCTGCTACACCAACCTGACATTGTGATGCTGCATTTTTAAGACCTTTAAATAATGAAAATAGACCTTTGCACTTCAGCACTGCGCTGGTCAAGAGAGCTGTCTGTACAGATGATGTGAATGCCTGCTAACAAGGAGAGACTTCTTACTTTTGAAATGAAATAACACCAGAAGTCTCAGGCTGATCGTTCCAGTGACAATCTTTTTAGCACAGGTGACCAAGTCTAACATGGGCATGGAAATGGTTTTGGTGCCCATCTAATCCAGTTTAAAAGTTCTTTCCAAAAGTAACAACAACTTCTGAAAGTTAAAAGAACTTGCAATTTGGGTTAACTAATTAGCTATAAAAAGATGACATCACTTTCCTACTGTACAACTTGTTGGTGGATGTTCTCACAGGTGTACTGTGAGAACATCTACCAGAACTCCAAGTCTGCCACATACAAGATGTTGGTGTCACCCATCGTGCAGAGCATTGCAGAGGATGTCTTCAAACCTCACGTGCTGTTCTCCACCAGCTCCCACAGTGCTAGACAGACTCGAGCACTAAAGAAAATTCCCCTTTCTTGCTCTCCTGCTTTCAATCTACCACTCCTCTTCCCATATCACTGAGAGATTTTGCCTGTAGAGCAATTTAGACTGCAAATTCAAAAACACGTCTAAATTAAAACAGAAGATAAAATGGAAACTGAAGAAACTGTGGACAAAAAAAAAAAGTGCCATAATTTGAGCCAGAAACATAATCTCAATCACTAACATTCCTACCTCACCCATAAAATCTTTCAGCCACTGTATGTATTTCAGGGCCTCCTGATATCCCACATCCTTGGAACATGGAGATCTTCCCAGGAAGGAATCACCACTCACTCACCATCTTCCAGGCATCTGCTAGGCCACTGACAGTAGTGACACTGGGACTGACTCAGGATAACCATTCCAATATTAACTATAACCTGGATGTAAACCCCAGAAATATCAAATCAGAAAATCATAAACACAGCTGTCAGTAACTCTGTTCTCAGCTGAAGTTGCATACTTTTCAATTATTCCTCTTCTTTCCTATTAAGGTTAATATTTCCAAGCCTCTAATCCTCCTTAACATTTTGTCTAGAGATAAATATTTATAGAGGACACTAGGTTGTAGGTGAAATATTTAAGACATTATATTTCAACTCAGCTGTTAAGAGACATGCTGCTTCCAGTTGGTGAAACATACTTTTAACTTCTGTCAACTCATATTCATGAGAGAAGGAAACCAAATGAAAAAATGCTTCCAATTAAAAAAAAAAAAAAAAACCAAACAACTCAAACAAACAAACAAAACCAACAACAACAACAGCAAAAAAAAAAAAAATCCCAGAAACAAACCTAAAGAACTACTGAACACTGGCTGGCAGGGACACAAACCTGGAGAGCTACTGAACATTGGCAAGGAGACAGAAAAAAACAACTGTCATGTTACCAAGTCTCACCTTCTCCTGCCAAGTAAAACTGGCCTCCTGCTAAGGCACAACCAGGTAGCTTCTGACTCCAGCACTCTCAGAAGCAGGAAGCATGCCACAAAGAAAAGGTCAAAACAAGCAGCATCTGTTGCATTTTGATGGTCAGAAAATATTCTTTCCAAAGCAGGAACAAGTCTAGAGATTTGTTGTGCACTGCAGCTGGGAGGACTTGAAACCTGTCTCTAAGTCTCAAACCATAGCCCAGCCTAGGAAGAAACACCGAAATTCAGCAGGCTTTTCCCTGAGAAGAGGGTTTAGGATTTGGTCGTCATCAGCACACGAAATAAGCCAGGTAGCTTGCTGCCTCCCTTCCCTTGGCATCCCTGCCTCGCCAATACAGAAACCTCATTCCTGCCTATCCCATGTGCTCCCTCTATTCACTCCCCCCACTCGCCAATATCGTGGATCCTTTGGATGAGCCCTTCACAGCCTTTCATCCCGTCTGCCTCTCTCCACTCCCCCAGTCCGCCCCGTGAAGGTGAAGTGACACCCGCCGGGCTGCCCTCCCCGCCCCGCCGTGTCCTCGCTTCCCCGTGCCCCTCCGGCATCCCGGGAAATCCCAGACTCCCAGGCCGGCTGCTGGCAGCGGAGCCCGGCGGGAGGGGCAGCCCTGCGGTGTCCCGGCCAGCACGGCCGCGGGCTCTTCCCAAGCGGGGAAGTTTCGCACGACGTCGGCCCTGTTTTGAAATAAATCACGTCTGTTTCTGGGCGAAGAAAATTACTCGGGATGATTAAATGAACGATTCTTGGCGTTTAAAGGAAAGAAAAAATACCAACCCACCCCACTGTGCTTTATGGATGATAAAATTGTGATGGAAGAGAAGGGGGGGAGAGGTGGGGGGAGAGGGGAAGAAAACTTTGTTTGTAATGAGGAAAATGCAGCCGCGAAAACAAAACCGTAAAGGAAAAAAAATTCTATTCTTGAATAAGGATTAATTCAGTGCCTGTGAATAGGAAACACTGCGCTGGGTAATTGCAGCGAAGTAGCGCGGCTCCAGCTGCGAGGCGACGCGAGCACCTTTGTGCGCTTGCCAGGACAGCTCTAGGGAGAGGTAACTTCCCCCGGTCCCCACGGTCCGGTGTCGAGTAACGGGAAATTTAACATTCCGTGTTTCCAGAGCAAATTATTCCCCCCACCTCTCTGCCCTCCCCTTCCCCCGCTTCCCTCGCAGGCAGCCAGCCGTGCTCCGCCTGACGGGGCGGGGAGCCCCGAGCCGGCCCCGGCACCGCATCCTGCGGGCACAGGGACATCCCCGGCCGCCGCAGCTCCGCTCGGGGACGGCGGGAGGGAAGGGAAGGGAAAGGCGCTCCCCGAGCGGAGAGGACGGCGCGGGCAGCCCCGGGGCAGCGGGAGGCAGGCACGGTGCTCCCCCCCGGCCCCAGCGGGGCGAGCGCCGGGAGAAGCATCAGCCCCGGGGCGGGCAGGGCTCATCGGGAACGCCCGCCCTGCCTGCCCACGGCTGTCCGAGCAGCCTCGGCCGCCACAGACCCCGTCCGTCGCCACAGAGAAACGCTTCGGAAAAGCTGGGGGAGAAAAGGGTCTGTCGCCCTTCGCAGGGGTCGCCCGGGCCGGGCGAAGGGAAGGCGCCCCCGGGGCAGCTGAGTCTCGGCGGCCCCAGCCCAGCCCGGGGTGCACTGTGCGAGCGGGCTCCCCTCAGGGAATGGGCCGGGGGAGGCCCGAAGGGGCGAAAAATAAAATCCCTTTTCATTTAATTTCCTCCTCCGCCTCCCCCGAAAAACGCCAAGCACGTACATTACCCGGCGGCGGGAGCGTCCCGGGGGCAACTCGCTGATGTGGGACCCGTCTGCCCCGGGCACGGCTCCCCTCGGCACCTGAAGACTCCGCTTCCCCGTGGGAAGGAGTTCGAGGGCTGGAGTCAGAGGCACTAATGAAACGCAAGCCGCGGAAAGGAAACCCCCCCGGAGCGCTGGGGGCCACTAAGCCTTCCCTGGCAACTTCTCTGTTGCACAAATCTCAGCTCAGTTTAGAAGGAGAATTAGTTAGTATTTCGTTGATAAAATCATCAAAATCCTTTTAATTTACCTTTTTTCTGAGACCAAAAGGTGACTTGGAATTCTTAAATATTCACATTGACAAGCCAGCTGGCTCTAGTGTACAACTTACATGTTAACAAAAATGCATATCATGTACCAGGTGAATCATTACATTCGAACAGGAAAAGTCCTAAAGACATGAAGTCCAAGAGGTATCCAGACTACAGTGTTAATATGCAAGATTCATAATCGTAGGAAGGGGAAAGGTCCTCAAAACAAGTATTTCTCACTGCAGCTCTGGTTTTAAATCCTCTCAGATGCCCAATTTGCAACTCAAGCTGCTGGGAGAAGAGCAAAGTGTTTAAAATGGCGGCGACTCTCCCCACAGTGATACTGAAGAAAATCCCATAAAGCAAAATACCTGAATTTTGGAATAGTAAAAAATAGATATATATAGTCACATGGACAGAGAATTGGTTATGCTTGTTGGTGTTTTTGAAGGCAGCCAATGTCATTTATTTTTTGTAAATAATGATGTAAAGAGATAAAACTCTACTGGGTGAAAATACTGAATTCTGTTTGACAAGCTCGTTTGAGGTTAATGATCATTGCAGGTGTTTAAGGGAAGCCAAATCATGTGCAAGGCCAAAGCAATTAGGTTTGGTTTGGTTTTTGTTTTTTTTTCTTTTACAATCAAGTAATAAACCCCATATAATATATGGAGGCTTGCAAGTGGACATCTTAACACAGATATAGCAGCATAAGCATGCCACAATCATACAATCTCATAAAATAAAATTAATATCAAATATAAAGCATTTGAACCAAATCAAGCCTTAAACGTAATGAATTATTTCCTTCAAAGGAAACTTGCTTACACTAGGCTCAATAAGGTCTTTGCTAGCAGCATTTTTTTAATAAAGAAATTAAAAATGCCAAAATATCTACGATTTTATGAGGAGTTGAATAGTTAAGGAGAATTTTCCCACTATTAGGGGGTATGAAAAATATACTAGCAATTAATATGCAATACATATATGTATACCCATACTTACAAATATAAACACACACATACAACCTGGACAGTTGATGTTAACCAAGGGAAAGGCTAAATAATACAAAATGATTACTAAATACAGGTACACTTTAAAAACACAGAGACAGCGAATTTTATCTGTTGCAAAAATGTATTTGATTACTCGAGTAAAATTACAGTATCTCTGCTGTTAGTAAGTATTAAATGTTAAAGAAACTGGACCTCTTTTCCTTTCAACTTTCCGAGAAAGTGCATGTAACAGTCCAAGGTTCCCCCTGCCCCCCCCGATACCTAATACAAAATAAACAAACACTATACTTGTTCCCTTGGTCAAGGAGTAGGGCTTGGTCTTGTAAGGAACATATGTACATTTTAATGAAAGTGATGTCTTATTGTATATACAGAAGCATCTACAGTTGTCCACGGAAGTTGTTCAAGATGCCATACTTAGCAGCATTGTGAAAGTCCAGCACATTTTCTATAATGAATATACCTACAAGGCAAAATGTTACGTCTCAGTTTCAACTACCAAAACAACACTTCAGTATCTTCTCTAATAATCCGCGTGCTTATTACTGTACAGAAATGTATTAACATTTAAGACGACTCAAGTAAAAAGCACAATACAAATAACAGTTCAAAACGGAAAATGTTAAACCTACAAAAATTAAAGCAGTTTTAATTTTATAATAAAAATCAAAAACTGAGCTGTGTAAAGGACCCACACTCTTCAGTCTATATTCTCTCCGTCCTTTTCTTAATTTTGTTTGGAAAAATTAAACAATGTGTTTGCTGATAAAGTTTCCAGCAGGATCAAAGTGTACATTTATATACAGATTTTTATTAGAGATCTAATGCATCACTGAGGCATCGCATCAATACCAGAGTTTGTGTTAAACTGGATATAGAAAATAAGTTAATGCCAGAATAAGATCACCTAGCAGAACAGACTTGCAACTGCCATAAATGTTACAGCAAGTTTACAGCACTCTAGTCGATTAGTATTTAGTTCAAAATACGGGAGACCAAAGTTAATGCTTGCATTTGTTTGCAAAGCAAGGTTATATCACTAATAAATAAGCTCTCTTAGAACTCTAGAAGTAGTACATGGTACAAAACAAAGTCTTTGTAATGTTGTAGCCTGCAGCTTGGAAAAAAAAGCAACCCTAGGTTGCACTATTTGCAGGAATGTTATTTATGGAGGGTTTTTTCTAATTTGTTACAATTTCTTTGTTGTCTTCCACGAACCGTGTAAAACGGAAGTTTGTCCCATTTTCATTGCTTGTCATTTTCTCCAGACCAGCTAGAGGTGCGTTGGGTTCTGAATTCTGGAGCTTCTCCAGGCTTCCTGTCAAGCCACTGATGGGAGAGCTGCCACCGTTGCCCAGGCCCCCTGGTGCCGGAGGGATGCCGCCGTTCTGGATGACAGAGATCTCGTTGGTCTTCATGGCCAAGCCATTGGAGAGTGCAGCTGCATACTGGTTCCAGAAGCTGGATGGGTCTCCATTCCCTGACCGCGCAGCCAGATCCTTCTGAAACATTTCGGGGAACTTTACAGGATTGCCTCCTAGAAATGTCATGGGGCCATCTACGGAAAGTCGTCTGCCTCGTCTTGCAGGAGTACTGTTCCACATATGAGTGCCCATGTGAACCTGAAAAGAAAGAAAGGAAGAAAGAAACAAACAAAAAATAGAGGTTGACAGGGATTTCAAACTTATTTTGATCACTGAGAAGGCAGGGGTCCATGAATGTGCCCAGGCTTGTTACCTAATGAATGGCATTAAAGGTAGAGGATGCAGGGCTCCATTTCCCATCTGGACAACTAAATCAACTATTTCTGGATTAGCCCATCATCAGTACCCAGAATACCCCATTGTGCTGCTGAGCAATGTATTGCTTCTCTTTTTTTATTACATGTATTTAGTTTATAATGACTTTGTGTTATTCTGTCAATTGCAGAAAGCTGCTTTCAGGGCTAGAATTGCTATGTCCACTTTCATTGCAATGGTAAGTATTGTATTTGACACCCTTTACCCTATAAACGTCCTTTTCAGACAGGCAGATAGTATCCTTTACTGATTGCTCATCGGAGAGCCTCGTGTATAGACAGAATGGCCTGAAAGTAATTATGCACCTCACATTACTGGCAGCAACCTCTAGAGAAATACTCTGTCAACAGAAAAATGTACACAGTAAAGTGCTCAACTGGTGTTCTAAAACTTAAGTATATTTGCTTTTTCAAACGCATATCAGTAGGAAATGTTAGTTATATAATCAATTAAAGTAATGCCCATTAGTTCCAGAATTATATTAATAGTTTTTTTAAACACTCATCTTACATGACAGATATGAAAAACAGCGCATTCAAGAGCTTTTCACTTCTTGAGGAGGTATGTGAGTTAGAAAACTCATTCCTCTGTTAATTAATGCTCTTACCATCATTTGGCTGTTCCGTTTCACAGTCTGCATAGACAGTCTTTGCTGGTTGATGAATTTTAATTAAGTCAAAACAGCTCATGCCTCAGACCTGCTGCCAACAGGAGCGCTCACCAAGAGGCCATCTAGGTCTACCAGAGCTGACTAAACACACTGTCACACCACAAATACCCAAAGGTACCACTGCTTGCAACACTAACAGATGCAAAAAACTGAAAACCCCCAGGCAGGAGAAAATGAAACCTGAGAACAGCAAGAGGAAAAGTACCTTCAGATTGCCTTTTGTTGTGAATGCTCTTCCACATATAGTGCAGGCAAAAGGTTTCTCACCAGTGTGTGTCCTTTCATGGATCTGCAGAGCACTGGAAGAAGAAAATGTTTTCCCACATGTGTTGCAGTAGTGCTGTTTTGGAGTTCTTCTGGGGAGAGCAGGGAGCAGCACAGGGGATGTGGCAGAGGACAGCGGCCCTGAAGAAACTAGACCAGAGGGTGCTTCTTTGCTATCCTGAGGAGAGCAGTGCACAAAGCCATTAACCTCAGTCTTTATGAGCGATGACAGTGTATTAGCAGGCATAACTGAGGAGTTCTGATTAGGGCCAATACTGGAATTGGGCTCAAAAAGTTGTGATGGTAGATCTCGCATTTGATGTGTCAACATATGCTGCTTCAAATTACCCTTTGTGGAAAAGCCACGATTGCAAACTGTGCAAATAAATGGTCTCTCTTTGGTATGACTTCTGTAATGAATGTCCAAGGCACTCTGACAAGCAAATGTTTTGCCACAAATGTCACATGCAGTGTTTTTAAATTTACCTCTATCTCTGAAAGGAAAGAGCATACTCAGAGACTCTTCTTTAATCATTTTATCAGTGTTACTAGACGTCAAGTCCAAAGCACCACTGTTAGCAGGGGTTGGAGACAAACCGTTGACAAACTCACTTGGTAAAGCTCTTACTGGTTTCTCTTCAATACTTGGTGACTTGTGGTAATCATTAGTGCTGTTGGATGGGGACAAGGCCTGCATGGAAGAGGTAGACTCTGAGACAGCAGGGCTTCCAGCACTTTGGCTTTCCATATCACCACCAACAGATGACGAATCGTTAGTCAAAACGTCCCCTTCCACTGACCCATTTTCCACTGACTTTAAGCTTGCCTGAAGTTGTTCAGCAAGTCCTGCATTGATCATCTTCATCTGATTTTCTAAAGCAGCAATACTTGACATTTCCAGGGGCAGAGGGGAAGAAGACAAGCTGTCTTGTGATGCATCCACAGATTTAGGTGTATCGGGCACGCTGCTGTCAGGACAGTCTTCCATATTCTCATCTGAGAAGTTGTCTATATCATCAAAATTCTTATCATCAAAAGATCCCGTATCTGATTCCATTGACTCAGGATAGTTTTCTGTCACTGGGGTGTTGGGAATCTGCCCTCCCATGTGCATTCGGATATGCTGCTGTAGGACAACGGCATTGGTGAATTTTTTCTGGCAGATTGGGCACGAATGTTGCACTCTCAGTGGGGGCATGGCACGGTGGACACTGTAATGAGTCTTTAAGTTGCCCTTAGTAGTGAAAGCACGACCACAGATTTTACACTTAAATGGCCTCTCACCGGTGTGTGTGCGATAATGCATCTTCAGTGCACTCTGGCAACTGAGAACTCGGTGGCAAATGATACACTCATTAGGGTCGGTTGCCTTTTTGTCAATGTTTTCTACCAGTTGCTGCAACTTCGATGTTTCAGATGCTGACGTTGAATCCAGCAGTCCTCCAAATGGAAACTTTGCCTTAAACTGCTCTGACATTAGAGGCATCAGTGGATTTGTAAAAGTGGCGACACCGCTGGAGCCCGAGTCTGCTGCTGGAGAGCTCACGGAGCTACTCATGCTAGTGATGGTGCTTGTGTTTTGAGGGTTTTCTTCCATTTTGCCATTTGAGGTAGGCAAAGCACCAGCCTCTACCTCATCAGAAAGTCCATTGGAAATTTTTGATGTGGGATCAGCTGTTCCCGAGTCACTCTTGACAGAGCAGGGAGGGCTAGCAGAAGGATGGCTAATGGGAATCGGCTGAGGCTCCTCCGTTTTGATGAATGGGGTCAAGCTTGGAATCGTTGGTGGGAGTGGCAGGCCAACAGAAGTTGTTAGGGTGGAGAGGACTGGCTTGCTGTCCAGCCAGCTTGTGACAGGTTTCTCTGGTGGTATAGACATCCCATAAGGAATACCCGTGCTTGTAGGAATATTGTCCAAATGCTCTGGCACTGGGTACGGATTCATTTGAATATGAGGGTATTTTTCTTTATGACGCTGAAAGTGGACTTTTAAGTTTCCCTTCGTGGAAAACCTGTTTCCACATATGTTGCATTTAAATGGCCTCTCGCCAGTGTGAGAACGCAAATGAATCTGCAAGGCACTGTCACTCCCAAACACTTTAGCACAGAACCTGCATTTATGCTTAAAGAATGCCTCATCTGAATTACTTTTTGCTTCAAAAGCAGTTACATTTGGTGGCTTGCTTTTTCTTTGCTGTGCCAAGGCAGTCAAGGAGCTTAAATCCTCTGCAGGTGTTCCAATATTGGACAAGGGACCGGAGAAAACAGAGTTACTAGGGGTGGGCTGAGGTAGAAGTGGATTAGATGCAGGACTTAATAAACTGCTTATTGCAAAAGCTGGTGAAGATGATGCTGATACTGGTGGGTTGTTGAGCTGTGAGCCACCAATAGTTGAAGCCACTTTTTCTGAGGACGGTGTTGTAACTGCTGCTGCCAATATGTTAATATTTGGAGAAGAGCCACTATTGGATGGAATTAGAGTGTTGCCAGGGTTGCTCTGAGGTAGCTGTATTGGGGGTAGCTGTTTCACACCACTGATGCTGGCAGATTGACTAGCAAGGCTTTGTGCTAATCCAGCTGCTGCAGCCAGCTGCTGGGATAAATGGGAACTTAATGTGGACAAGGGGTTGGCAGATGTTCGTAAAGTACCTTGAGAAGGGCTGGATGTTGGCATGTCTGTATTTTGGGTAGCCAACAATAATATTTGGTGACGAATTTGTTCAATCAGTTGCAACTGATGGATCTGCTGCTGCTGTAATGCCAACAGTTGCTCCATCAGGGCAGGTACAGCGAGCTTACTGTTCGATGCACCGTTACATCTCGCCTCCTGTGAGAACTGTGCTACTGCCACCTTAGTACTCTGCAGGTTTTCAATTATTACATTACTGTTTATCACTGAAAAGTTGCCTAATGTTGTCAGATCCCCTATGTGAGGTAGAGAGGTTGTTACAGCTGAGGTACCCATTGTGGAGCTGTTACTGCTTGTAATACTATTGTTGACACTCTTGGAACTGCTACTGCTATTGTTAATGCTGGAAGCCTCCACATCCATGGATTCTTCCCTGTCAAGTTTGTTATGCTCTGAAAGGTCACTGCAGTCTACTTGATCTGTGTTATTAACTGTGTCATTCATCTGTTCATCAGGATTATCAGAAGGGGAACTAGGAGGGAAGGTTTCAGAAGGAGAAGCTGGATTTTCATTCACAATTAAAACTAATTGATTTTTAGTACAATTCTTCTTGTGTTGCAGGAGATCTGATAATTCAAAGAACTCAG
>JAWWMO010000022.1:8677303-8680125 GCA_035047845.1 Dendrocincla fuliginosa
AAGTGTCTGTGTTCTGAACCATCACACTGCAGTTACTGCACAAAAGGGCCTAATTATGTAACCTACTAAAAGCAGCCTAACTAAGCAATTCTGTCTCTTGAGCATCCTGTCCTTCGAATCTTACTGAGCAGAGCAATCAGAATTTCTTTCATTTCATGGGCCCAATAACAACGCTGTGGATGGGCATAATGCTGCAGCAGGAATCCACCAAAATCCATTATTGTCACGAAAAGGCACCGGTTCTGATGAGCCTTTACATGGAGGAGCAGTAAACATTTTCTCTTTTTCAAAGTCTAGGTGATTTATTTCTCCAATATAACTTTTCCCTTGGAAAACTACACTCCAAGAATATTCTGTAACAATTCGAAATGTAATTCCAACCGACTTAAAAAAAAAAATAATTCTAAAATGTCATGATAGTGGCTGGAGTTATTAACAAAAGGAAATAATCCCACGATCTCCTACCCACTTCCTACCAGTAATTAGTTACTTGTTGAATACAATTTACGCTGCAAGTAATTTCTGCTATTAATCTGAGAGCTGCTCTGGTTACTCCAATACAAACTTTATCAAATGTGCACATGCACAGGATTTTACCAGGGTAAACTTACTTATCCATTGATTGTGCCAGAAATACATTTTAAATGGAAAGTCTTCCTGGTTGGAGTGAAGTGCGTGAGCTTTGAACTTTTTTAAGAAAAAAAAAAAAAAAGAAAAAGAGCAATAAAAAAAGCAAACTCAAACCAAAACATGCTGTTACAGACTGAGAAACTTTTTTTCCCATTGCTCTTTAGATATGAAACCATAGCAGAAAGTTTTAACAGCCCAGAATTCAAATCAGATATAAGAAATTTTCACGGAGCCACTCTATTCATTCGCTCAAAACACTGCCCAGCAGTACCTTACTGCAAGTGTCTTAAGGGTTAGCGATGTTTCACTCGCCTGCACCCTGCGCAAGCTGTAGATGGATTAGCAAACCTACATTCACACTATGAAAGGAGAAGAAAGGAGCGCTTGGAATTTCGAGGTTTTGTTTTGCGATTTGAAGGCATATAACGCGAACTCGTCCTCGCCGCAGCTCACCCACCCTGTCTTGCTCAAGTGTGAAGCTGCTGCCAGGGATGGGGACCCCGGAAAGGCGGGGGGCAGCTCTATGCTAATATTATTACACCGTTCTGAAGGCTGAAGCACCATTACAAAACACACCCTCTGGGCAACTTGCTCAAAACTTATCGTCTAACCATGTAAACCAGCCATCCCCTAACACAAGCATTGGAGAAGGGAAGGGGGAGGCTCCTACAGATTTTTCAGTAAAGCACATTGCTTTTCCTAGGAAACCGCTCGGTATTTTTAAAACAGAATAAACTTCGTTATTCACTTCTTTAACTTACGATAGCCACGTAAACTAAACAAAAGCTTCTCCTCCATGCCATCATTTCAGGCAAGATCCAACTTACTTCAAGGACATCCTTTAGCAACAGGCAGGAAAGCTGCTCAGTTAACATTCCTTTCTCACACTCCCACTGTCCTTCATTTGAAAACGATGTGCAAAATCAGATCAAAATACTAAAAACTGAAGAAAACGGCTACTTTGAAAAGACATACTTGGAGGTGGATTTGACCTGTTCCACCTACTAAAAACAAACAAAAAAGGATAGCGAACGTCAAAAGATGCAATCATACAAAGTGGAGATGTGAAAAATCCCTCTCCGCTTTCCCAGCAAGATAATTTCCATCTCAGCTTTCTTTTTCTCTGCTCACTTTAAGAAGTTCCAAATTCTTTCACAGAAGGCCGATGAAAGACAACTAAGACCCTAACGCTTCCCCAACTCCTACTCCAAACTTCGAGCGGAAGTGGGAATATATCGTAAGAAAAATAAATACGTTTACTGAGATGAGAAAGGGGATTATGCTGAGGAAACGCCAAAACTCGAGTGCACTCAAAGCGCTTAAAACTCAGTTAAAAACCAAAAGTCGGTTCCCAGGACCCAAATGACTTTTAGGAAATGTTTCGCAGAGCTCGCCGGAGCGACTGCTGATCTATTTGCTGGTGTACGAGGCGGGAGACCCGGGGCTTTCGGAAGCCGGGTGAACGCTGGGAAGCGAAGCACATCCCGCAAACTTTCCGACCCCATTCCCCGCGCGGAGCCCGCGACCGTGTCCCCGTGGGCCCGGGGCGGGCGGCACCGCCACCGCGGAGGGTCCGGCACCGCGGCTTGCCGGGAAGCTGCCGAGGGGAGGGCTCGCTGCTCCCGAGCGCCGGGGCCGGGCCGGGAGGCGAAGGGGCTCCGCCGCTCCCGGTCCTCCCTTACCTGCCGGCCCGAAGCGCTCCAGCGCCGCGCTGCCCTCCGCCCGTGGGTCCCTCCGCGGACCCCGGCGCTCGTCCGCCCCGGGGCCGCAGGGGGGGCCGCGGCTGCGGGCGCAGGGAGGGCGCTGCCCCGGGCCGCCCGGCCACTTGTCGCCCCGCGTCCCGGTACAGGTACGGGCAAGAGGCACGTCCCCTCGGCCGCCCGCAGGGCTGTGCCTTACTCCTACGAAATCCCCCTGTTCCGGAGGGGGAGGGAAAAGGGGGGTAAGAAAGAAGAAAAAAAAAAAGAAAGAAAAAAAAAGATACTTCACATGCTCCCTCTGCAAATCCTGGCGGACACAAAGGCAGCGTTTATCCCTCGCTTACCAACTTGGAGGGGAGGGGGAGACGAAGGGGAAAAAAAATAAAACACAACCTCAGGGAAAGTAAATCAGCTGCCCGCTGCCCCGGCGGTTCCCCGGTGCGGCCGCGGAGCCCCTTTGCGGCGCGGGGGCTGCGCGGAGCCCGGCGCGGC
>JAWWMO010000022.1:8682003-8705475 GCA_035047845.1 Dendrocincla fuliginosa
CATTATATGAGAGATTTTGTTCTCCACTTTTTGATAGAATAGCTAGAGATTTGGGTTTTGTTGTTTTTTTTTTTTTTGTTAAGCCTGGGAGTACCTTTTGCCAAATCTCTGTCTGAGCAGGCAGCAAAACTCCCTGCTGACAGGGTGCCTGGAGTCTGTGGAGTGGGTGTCCTGGTGGAGCCCAGCATGGCTGTGCCATGATGGGGAGGACAGTGAGCTCACAGCCTTCAAAAAGGCACCAGAATCGAAAATGGTCCAGGAACCACTGAGAGCCCCAGGGAAGTGCACGGTAGTGCTGAGATGCCCTGACTGCTCTGTGGTTTTTGATATTTGTTTTTTTACTTGAGATGCTTTCATATGAGCAAAGAGATAGAGGCTGGGAATACTGAGATGAAGACAGTACCACTGTCACAGCACATCCTGAAGCCTCTGCCTGTGTCTGCAGCAGAGCCAGGGTGAAGCCACAGGGGCTGTGGAGCTGAAGCTCACCTGGGTTACGCTTAGGAGGAGCTCTCGTAGTTTTTGGCTGCTTGGTCGTGGTGGTGCGGATGACATCCCAAAAGCTGTTGTCTGAAGGGAGGGGGGAAAAAAAAGAACAACCTTATGTTCCTCTCTAAAATGCTGGGAAGGGAAAGCCCCTCCCTGCAGGGAGACTGGGGCTGAACTGGGTCAGTTCAGTGCTCTGGTCTATCTTCAGCTTCAGCTGCCTTGACACTGGGAGCACCCCTGCCCATGTGTGGCCTGGGGATGCTCGAGCCCACAGGGAGCCCCACATTACCTGGTTTCCCTGGCACAGGGAAGGGCTTTGGAGTTGGCTTGGCTGGTTTGGTAGTAGTCTCTGGAGGTGTGTCAAAGTAATCAGCCAAGTCAAAGCCTGCAGGAGAGAAGGGATTGTTAAACCCCTGTTGTCTCTGTGGACTGCATGGGGCTGTCTGCACAGATCCTGCCCAGCAGCTCTGCAGGAGCTGTGCACACAGTGCTGCACCACTGTCAGGGACTACTGGAGCTGGAAAGGGCATCCAGCCACTCTGCTGCTTAATTGTAACCTCCAGCAGGGCCTTCAGACCAGCCTGACCACTGTTTCACTCTCCCCATCCAAGCTGTGGCTGCTGCTCACTCCTAGCCCCAGCAACCCCAAAATAATGTCTGGGAGTCCCAGTGGCCTCCTGCAGCACCTCCTGAGAGCTGATGCATATGAGAAGGTGCTGTGGAACTGAGCCAGTGGCTGGACACACTCTGCTCCCTGAGCAGTCACCCATGAGCAACGCCAAGCTGAACAGGACACACATGAGAGAGGGGCCAGGGCATGGGAGCCTGCTGCAGGAGCTCCTCAGTGCCATCATTCATCCAAAAAGGATCCCTGGGGAAGAAGAAACTGGCTGAGACAAAGCCTCAGCGTGTGTCCATTTCGCAGGGAGAGTTTACTGGATCGAACAACCTCTTGTTCAGGCTGCAATCCAAACACTGAAGCCCTGCGCGTGCTTCTGGCACTTGGCTTTTCTTTTCCCTAGCAAAGACCATGGTGGCCAAGGAGTCAGTTGAATTTGCTTAAATTTGTGCCAAGGTCCTCATGCAGGGGTGAGCGGATTCACTTCTGAGTGCTCCCCTGCTGCAGTTTATTTCAGGCTCCTCTGGCTGGGTTGAGCAACCCTCAGCTCCTGTGACCACACTATATTTAAATAGGACTCTTTGGCTAGAACTGAGACAGAGAAGCTGCTGGCAACAAAACCTGGGTGAATTTAAGAGAGCTTCCTCAACTGTGGCACTGCTGGGAGCTGGCCAGCCAGCACATCTGATGCACACAAACGCTAGGAGAGACATTCTCCCATAGATGGGAAGTGTCACCAGGCTGGGACTTTCCATAGAGGTCAGGGATATCTTGGAATAAAAAAAATCTAAGAAAAGGAAAGAAAATATCCTCTGGGCTTCCTTCTGGAAGGAAATCCAGCAGGTGCCATGCAGCCAGGAACAAAAGCCCTTGGGTAGCTGAGCAGTGATTTGTGTCTCTTCCATTAGGATACTGCAAAGTGTGCGGAATTCAGCCTTGGCTGTAAATGCTCTGCTGCCACTTGCCTTCAGCATAGACAGAAATATCAATATTGCATTTCTCTGGCCACACAGGAGCAGTGCATGTGCACACACTGGCTCCAGCTTTCCCAGGGGCAAGTAAAGGGGTCCCAAAGCACCTGCTGAGACAGCAGCACCCGGCCACACCCAGGTAGCCTGTGGGGGCTCACACACTTCAAACCCCCACGGCAAGCAAACTTGTGCTGGGCTGAGATGACATGCAATGCAAAAAGGTCTCACCTGTTCCACCTGCAGGCTTTCTGGGGCCCTTGGGAGTGGCTGTGACAAAATAGATGGGGAGAAAAAAATGTTAGTCATGGGCATCACTGAAAATGTCACCTCTGGAGTGAGAATAAATAGTAAGGATTTTACCATGACTTTCTGATGTCTGTGTTTGTAGACTCAGGGCCCAGAGCCACAACCACCCTGCACAGAATGCATGGCCACAGGGAGCAGGGCTGCCCACGGACAAGGATGGAGTGGAGGGCACTGCTGTATTGGGCTGAGCACTGCCATCCCATCCCAGCTGGTAAAGAGGAGGGAGCTGTAACAGTCTGCTCTGAATTAAGGCTCCTGAAGACAGCAGCAAACAGGCAAAGATGGACTGACACTGCACAGAACAGTGTGGAAACTAGAAGTGAGTTGCCAATGTTTTGTTGTCCCCTGGTGGGTCGGTCAGTTCAATGACAGATAATTTCCAGTGCTATGTTATGTACAGGAGGTTCCCTGTCAGCTGGAGGGATTTCAGTGACACCCTGCTACCCAGATCCCAGCCCTGCTGACTGCTCCTGGGCTAAAACAAGATACAGCCAGCCTTTGAGGGGGGAGGGGACAATATGGAAACCACCACCTATTAATAGTGGCTGGCATTACCAAGTATATGAATAAATTATGAGCAAGAGCTGTGGCTGCTCCACTCCCATTAATTTCTGTTAGACTGGAGTGGTGCTGCTGCGCTTCATTTTCAGTGTGTTGCTTTGGTTTGATGTAACCTCACTCCAGACTCTTGCTTTGCTTTTCTGGGGGTGACATGATGAATCCAGAGTGAGATGCAGCAGCTGGGGAGGCTGCAGGGACAGTGCTGCCTCTTCCCCCTGCTCACTGCTGGGACCCCAGCCTGGGGAATGCTGCTTTCCCTCTGCATGAGGTGGCCATTAGTCATTTCTAACCAGGTCTCTTCACATGCCCTATTAAAGGGCTTGCAAAATCCTGTATGAGTAGAGTCAGCCCTGTGCCCAAGTCTCATGCCCCACAGCCTGTCTTGCCCCCCTCCTGCTGAACCCAGCATGCCACAGGAGAGCTGCACAGAGCATCCTGACACTCTGTTCCACATAATCTCCAGTGTAACAGCAGAAGTGTCTGTGTGTTGTTAGAGTACAGCATAAGAGGTTAAGCTATAACCCTCTTATAGCTTTCACTTAAATACATGTGGGTGTGATCCCAGGGCCCAGCACTGCTTGTGGAGCAAACAGGCACTGGGTCTGGGGATGGTCACCATGAGCCACGTGGGGAGGGATGGGCAGCGAGGGGTCTTGGGTGCTGGTGTTTACAGCTCCACCACAGCATCTCCATGGCTGGGCAGCAAAGTGGAGCCAGAGATGTGTCTGGGTGCAAAGCTGGGGGAGGCACATGACAAGTCCCAGGGAAGGAGATAAGTCTCCTACCATCAGCTGCTGTGCTGGCAGTTAGGTTCTCTCTTTTGGGCGTAAAACACCGAATACTGAATGTCAGAATGCCAGCAGCAAGGCACCCCTTTTGGAAGGGAGTTTCCTTTGACTGATGGGCTACAGTGGAACTCAGGCTGTTGCTTTGCTTCACTTAATGAGCCGTTTGCTTTCCCGGGTGCTGCATTGCACTGGGAGCAGGGAAGGACCCGGTAAGCTGCCCTCATGGGCTGGAGAAGGGAGGGGTTGATGCACTGGCTCCCAGGCCAACAGGGCAAAGTCTGATGGTAGGCGTAACTAACGGATGCAAGGAAGCCAAAAGGACTTGTTCAGTTGCCACTGCTATGTCAGAGCACAGGTGTACTGTGCCTCTGTGGTTCCTTACAGGAGCCAGGAAACAAAAGGGCACCTGATCAGCAGCCACCTTTCCCAGGACTGTCTGCAGTCCCACCTGTCCACAAAACCAGACCCTGTGTATCCCAGGCAGAGGTGACGAGGTAGCTGTATCCTCCACCACCCTTCCACCAGCAGCCGATACCAAAGAACAAATTGCATCTCTTAACACCTGTTTGTATTCCCCACTTTAAAACAATACATAAATGTGACTTACGTCGCTTGGTGGTGGGGTCAAGCAGGGCATCTTCTAGGTTAAAGTCATCTGCATCATACCCATGACCTGGAGACAAAGAATCAGCACTGGGTGTACTTACTCCACATAAAGTAAACCACCTTTAAATGTGGCATGGCTAGACTTGTTTGCTCAAATTGCTTTAGTTTTTTTGCTGGGTTTTTTTCAAGCCTGACCCAACACTGGTGATGAGGAAGACATCAGCCCTCTCTGGATGCTGTGACTGTTAAATTGCAGAGCAGTCATCTCTGGATTTTCCATTTGTTTGCCCTAATGGATGCAGTATAAAGACACATGCTATGCTTAAATTTGTCAAGGAGAGCCTACCAATTCATCTCTCGAGCTGCCACTCATCTATGGCTGTGCTCACAATTATACGTTTGCTAAACACCATGAAAACATTGGGACGGTGCAGGCAAATTCAGTGAAGAACAAAAAAGCCCTATGCCCCTCTTCTTCTCAAGTGCCTTCCAACATCAAAGGCTTCATATGAAAATGCTGCTGCTGGCTGCCAAGCACGACTTAGCATTTCAGAGGCCGCCTGCAACATTTTGCCTTGGAAATGTGAACCATAACCAAACTCCCATTCCAGGGATATACCTGACAAGCACAGGCAGATTTTTTTGTTAGAGGTGCCTCACCACAACTCCAGTTCCATATCCCAGGGATAACTCGGCGCTACATCGTGTTCTCCCGTGACAGGGCCAGCTAATCCTTCCTCTGTCTTTTTTTTGCATGGCATTAATTACTGTTGACTTACCCTAGTTCTGAATGTATTTGTCTTGATAAATTCATGCTTTTACATCTCAGAGCATGCTGAGTAATTAATATCCTTTGGGTTTGCTAAGTACTGCAGCACTGCAAGAGAACATTAAAATGGCTTTCCTCTTATTCCTACTGCTAAATGGATTTAGCTATTGCCACCTGAGCTCCAGCATGCTTCATGAATAAATTTAAAGCTTTACTGACAAGGACAATAACAATGGGAAGGCGCCAGTCCATCAGAAAGCAGGTATCAGCATTTCGGTGAAAAACTTCTACTGAGAGTGGTCACTAAGTACTGCAACAGCTGCAGCTCCGGTTCCACTTACTCACACATCACATCTCATCTCATTTGCCGTCTGTTAAACGAACATTCAGCAAGCCTGAGGGTGATGTATGTGCAGGGTCTGTGGCTGGGAAGTCACTGTGGGGTTTTCTCCCCTGGCAAAGGCTCGGCATTAGGCACTGCTGAGAGGGGTGTGTAAGGAATGAGTGTTCCAGCCCACGCGGTGTTTCTCATCGAGCTCAACGATGCCAACACTTCCCTGTGAGCCTGGAGAAATGGCCGGCAGCAGGCGATGCAGGGATATCCATGTGAAATCCAGGGAGAGAGGCACAGGGAAGAGACTCTTGCTCAGCACAGCAGGGCTGTAACTGGCACCCTCAGCCTCCCTCCGTGTCCCACTCATCCCTTTCCAAAATATTTCCCTCTTGGGTCCTACTGCTGGTGAAATATTGGCACTGTGAGACAGGTGATGCTCTCCCGCTCCAACAAACTCCCTGGATGAAGTCACAGGGTTAGCAAGTGGTCTGTCAGGGCAAAGGAGCGAAGTAAGGAACACATAAGACCACCCATAGCACTGAAAAACACCTGTCCAGCTCTAGTGCTTGCACAGGGGGCTGCCAAACCACCAACATCCCAGCTGAGACATGACACAGTCATCACTGCTGTGGCAAACTATCCCAGGCTTATCAGTCTGACGATTTCAGGTAGTTTCCCTTTCCCAGAGCTTTTTCCCCCAGTCTTTACTGGATTTTCAGGAACCAACAGGGCTCCATCATTCTCATCCTTCTACTTTAAACCATGCTTAAAAATAGGTGGAAGGGGAAACCCACATCGCATCTCTGGTGGGATAAGAAGTGTTACAAACCCAGCTGGGGGAAATGCACCATCACCTTGCAAGCTGGCAGGAGGGATGTGGCAGCAGCACCAACTCACATTGGTATGCCAGGAACCATCCCTTCTGTCTCCCTCGCTCCCTCTGCTCTCCGTGATTAAGTAAATATTAAGGCACTGACTCGCTGCATGCCAAGCCCCATGTTAGCACATCCTCCCTGCACTTCACCTTCAATGTACGAGCCCAAATAAAAAATGGAAGGAGTGGACAGCTGTGGAGTGTGTGCAGCTCACCCACTCTTCTGCTGAAGGGCTGTGGGGGTTGTGGGGCTGCACTGAGATGCTGCTGCAGCAAGGCCATGGGCCCTGCAGAGAATGCAAGTGTCCCAAAAAATGGGCTCCCCCGCCTGGCTTTGGGGGGCTCACCAGACCTGCTGGCTAAGAAGCACTTACACCTCCCTGGGTTTGCTGACAGCTCCCCCTAGTATTTCTCCCTGCAGGACAAGAGGAGGGTGCCACCTTCCAAAAGCACTCTCTGAAGAGCCAGCTGGCACATGACAGGGCCCAGTGGGGTGAAAAGTGCTCAGGGCCCTCCATGCTCTCGGGGCTGATGTAAAAAGCAATGCTAAAGTGTCCTGGGCTGGAGCTGCATCCCAGGGGCTTTCCCCACACTGGCAGGAGAGGTGTGAATAGTGCCCAAGTGAGGGTTGGGAAAACTGCTGATGCACTCAATTGCCCAGTAAAACCTTTCCAAGGAGCTGCAGTGCTTGGCACAGCATGTTAGCCAGGGCTTTCCCACTGCCGTCCACAGCAAACTGACATCCTTTTCCAGGATTCCCAGAGGCATTGGCAAGGATTACTAATAGATTGCCAGTTAATTGAAGCTGACAACATCTCTATTTCATGCAAAAGGTGTTATAGAGACATATTACACCTTTTATGGATCAATAACAGAGCGCTGCCATCACAGGCATGCAAACTCCCCTGCTTGCTCAGACAGATACGACTGGAACGCTCTCCTCATTCTTTTATGCAGTTATTATGCAGTAAGAAACTGAGCACTTCACAGCCAGATGCTGAAAGCCCCACCAGCTCTTGGTGCACGTGTTTACCTTGCACATGCAGTATTTTGGGAGGCAGCACTGCTGCTCCCTGCACTGTCCTGTGCAAATCCCTTTGCTCCTGGGGCCCCAACATTGCTCCATGATCACTGGAGGAGTGGGGTTTCCAAAGCCCATCCTCTAATGGGAGCCCATGTACAGCACAGAGTATCTTTATGCTAAGGATTTATACTTTTCAGGAGAAGCCAGGGGCATGTTTTCTACACAGCAGCACTCACGAGCTGCTGAACTGCAATGGAGTTTGCCTGTAATGCCCACACAGCAGTCAGGGTCCTGCATGCCCTGACGTGTCACCTCCCACGCAGGGCATCTCCACACCCCCTACAACCTGTTACAGAACCATAATACTACTGATATGCAAAACCATCCTCCCTCCACTGGTTGCTCAGTGCTGGGGAGCAGTATCGGATCTTCACTAGCAGTGATGTCTAGGCTAGCCTGGGGAGTTTTTTCCCCCACCCTGGCAATGGGTCCTTGGAAGAACTCTGCTCCCTGGCTGCTGGGAGAAAACACACTTCCCCAGGGGTAGCTGGTGGTGATTCAAGCCCTGCGTGCCACCAGCCAAGGGCGGTGAAGCACCTGTGAGACTGCAGCTCCATGGTTGGGGGAAATAGGCAATTGAGACACGTTTACCATACTGTTCTTTAATCTGACAATTCAAAGAGACCAAGCCAGGACATCTCATGATACCTAATTTGAAACCCCCATTGCCAGTGTGGGGAGCTGAGGGGACCCTAAGGCTGCAGCTGTGCCAAGCAGAAGCTATAGAACAGGGGTGAGAGTTATGACCAAGCCAGCACTGCAGATTCTCTTGCCTCTTGCTGAGTCCCCTCGCCTTGCCAGGGGTATTTTTAATCAGAACTAGCTGCTCTTTGAAGGTAGAAGGGTTTTGTGCCTTAATGTATTCTCTCCTCATTATTTTCTGTAGCAGGCAGCTCAAACGCACAATTGTAGTCGTCAGCTTTTTAGTTTTTACAATTATATATATATTCTAATTAAGCCCCACTGTTTGACAAAGCTTGAATTACGGTATCATAATTCACACCCAGTATATTGCCAGGCCGTCTGCAGCACTCAGAGCGAGGTGTATTCCATTTTTAGCGCCAGCCCACGGATCTCTTTGTGCAATATATATGTGTTTAGCTTCCCTGGGAATTGAGAGCCTGCGACGGTATGAGATTGACAGCCAGGGAGATTACGAGAGAATGCAAAGCAGGTACAAGGGCAGCAGAAAGTAATTCCAACTGCCTGACTTCTGTGCATCTACCTGAGGAGCAACGTGGCAGGTGGGAGAGCAGGAGGAAAGAGCGTGCTGAGGTAGCCAAAAGGGTCTCTCTGGTGACCAACCTCATCTTTTTGGCTCCAGGTTAAGATGTCAGCACACGCAGGTGGTTCCCTGATGGGCACTCACAGCTGCACTGGACCTCAGGGAAGGGCACTGGGGATTGGAGAGCTCTGGGTGCAGAGTCGGGGCTGGACTGAATCCTGGCAGTGGGGTTTCTGCCATCTCAGCAAAGATACAGCCCCAAAGGCCTGGGGGGAGTAAATGCCTGCTCCTCTGAAGGCACAAACCCGCTCTGCAGCAGCTGGGGTGGCCGTGGCAGCACCGGGGGTGCCCAGGGACCTCTCCTGGTGCAGGTGATGGCACACCACCACGAGCCATAGCAGTAATCCTGGTTATCACAGAGCAGAGCTTCGGACTTGCCAATGCTCTCCGCCACCACTGTCTGTGCACTGGCCCCAGCCACTGCCAAATGTGTGGGAAATTTACTTGCAAGTGCCAAGCTGCTTGAAAATCCCGAATTCTTTTGGACTGTTAAGGCCAAAGCACAGTTCTGTGTGTGTAGGGAGAGCAGTGCTCCTCAGAGCTGGGGTGTCACAGTCTCTGGGAGCAGCGCTGGTGGGGCAGGTGGCTAAGGGCAGCTTCACTGCAGCTGCACTGCTCTCTGGAGACAGGCCAGGCTGCCTCCTCAGCACAGACCTTCTACTCAAAGTAGTTCTGCCTTGAAAAGCAGACTCTGAATTTCCTCCAGCTCCTCAGCTGCTGCCAGGGAAGACTGGCTGCCCAGGGACATGCCCTGCACAAACAAGCTGTCGGCAGCCTGCTGGGGCGAGGGGTGGCAGGGCTCTGCTGGGAAGCAAAGTAGGGGAGGAACTCAGGCTCCTGTGTCTGACACAGCAGTGGGACCAAGGGCTAATGCCAGGGGTACATCGTCCTAGTCTGGGCCATGGCCAGGCAAGAGCGGCGAGACACAGCCCCCTGGCTGGGATGGCCCCTGCTTCTCGTGGGGGATGAGGGAATGCTGCTGTCCTTGTTCTCTGTTCCCAGAGAAACATTTTGATTTCCAGAAGTACTAATCAAAAATCACTCTTGATTATGGCAAAAACAACCTCTGCTGATTTTTTTTTAATGCAATTAACGAGGGTATATGGTAATTCCAAGCAATCTCGCTCTTGAGATTAAAGGAAAGCCTGCCAGGAAGCACATGAATAAAGCTTTAAGATGAGAATTTGCATAATGAAGACTTTCTCTTTGTGGAGGGACTGATGGTGGTTGTGTTCAAAACCTATTAACAAAAATGCCTAAAAGCCTCTGCTACAGCCAGGGCGCTGCTGCCCTGACCTGTGCAGGCTCAATCACCTACACTGCTCACGGGTCCCCACTGGGAATCTCAGCTCCACAAGAGTCCCAGTTCTGCCCTGTCCTCTGGCCAGGCGCCCGGGACGGGGCAGGACAGACAGTGTGACCCTGGTGCGAGCTCTGCCGACTGCAGGTCAGGGGAACACACCTCACTTGGGCTCTAAGCCACAGGAAAATGCGGAGGTTCTGTGCACCAGAGCAGCTGGACAAAAGGCAGGTGTCTATTGCAATTTGATTTCAAGGCTTAGTAGGAATAATTTAAATTATTCGGTGGCAGCACATGATACATTCTACAGCCAGCAGGAGTGATGGAGCCAGTGAGAAAAATGCAACCAGCAAAACCAGCCTGCATCTGGTGGGCTCCAGGCCCCTTCTCAGCAGACACCAGTAGCACCACGATGTGGGGCCAGGCCAAAAGGCCATCTTGGTGAGCAGAAAGCAAGCCCTCGCTGGGAGCTCATCCTCCAGCATTGTCCCTTTTGGAGCAGTGGCAGCTCCCACCACCAAAGCCACCAGCATCCATGACTAAAACCAGCAGCCTCCACCATCAAAACCACCAGCCTTCACCAACACCCAGATGGCTCCCAAATGGGCAGAAAGCACCCCCAACTCAGAGATGTTTCTTCATGCTGAACTCACCCCAACATACTCCTTTATCCCAACACTTCTCTTTTACTTGCTTCAAGTCTCACTGACTCAAACTGGTGGCAATTACTGTATTTTCACATTTTATTAAAAAGACAAAACGAGAAAGGCTATTAGCAGAGTGTCTCAGTTACTGCTACTTGATTTTGATTTTATAGCCTGCATGTGGCTGCCAGCTCAGAGGATACAGGAGCATGGCAAAGAGGTCTTCCTCCACATCCCAGTCTGTGATAGAGTAAACTTGCTATGTTGGTGTGTCACCAAGCTAAAGCTGTGAGCAGGGGGGGCCTGCAGGCATTAGCTGGCCACGAGATGCTGCGGCTCTGCTAGAGACACCCTAATCCTGGGGTGACATACTGAGTGCCCCAGGGCAGCCACACAACATCTGTCTGGGGGGTGCCCACCCCAGGGCCTGCACCACACATCACCATCAGCCACTGCCACACGATGTGACAGGGGTTGGCGTAACAGCAGCAGGGCCACGGAGGAGCCCCGATGCCTGGGGAACCATCCTGTCACTGCACGTTGGCTGGGCCTGGGCTGAAGCCATGGTGTTTGTGGCACAGTGAAGGGCTCTTGAGTCACCTTTACTGTGATTCTTACCCAACTCTTTGGGGACAATCCCAAGGAGGAGTACGGATGCATCACATCACCCCCAGCAGCAAGCTCTGTGCAGGCACTGCTGAACTGATTTGCTGAATGGAGGTGTCTGATCCCTGGGAGGCTGCTGGACTGTGATCCTCAGCTCCAAGGACCAGCAAGCCCCTGACCCATCTGTGCACCCCTGGCTCCACAAAAGCAACCAGCCAGAGGAGTACCCCCCACCACAGACAGACAAACACCTTTGGATGCTGGCAGCAACCCTCAGCAGTACAGAGGGAAAAGAAAATTCCCATCAAGGGCAGCACAACCACAGCCAGGAAAGGCTTCACATAGGGGTGTCCCTTGAAATGCCTTGGACTGGTCTGTCCCACCTCTGGCTGCACAGCATCATCCTCTCTCTAACCCCACATGAAACAAACGTTTCACCGTCTCTTCCAGCATGGTCAGAGAGCAGGTGGCCCCTGCCCAGGCAACACAAGATGCCAATCGAAGCAGTATTCTTCAGTATCAGCACTCAAAGCTTTCCAGGTTTCCAGGGCTCTCTGCCATCTCTGCACATAGAGCATAAGCAACTTTAATATGATAACTGGTCTCTGAGGTTTGTGTCAGAGGGCTCTGCCACAGCAGAGGCACCGCCAAAACCTGCTTTCAATTAGTCCCAGATCAATTGCATCAGGAGCAAAAGGCTGAAAGGTTTAGAGCACAAATATTTAAGATTCCTCCCCTTCTGGGGAGTGCCTGAGCCCAGCTGTACCTCTGATAAGGATGGGATCATACCCAGTTTTCTGTGCCTGGGCTGGGTACTGAGACATTGTGGCCAAGGACTAAGGAGGGTAGGGGGAGTTCAGTCTGTCCAAGCCCTAATAAGAGCTCTGCAAATCTCTGACGCTCCCTCCAACTCTGGGAAAATACCCCAGGTAACTCAATAACTCAAAGGTGCATCAGATGAGAAAGGGAGTTGTTTTTCCTTTTCACTTTCTTGCTGTTTGTTTGTTTGTCTGTGATTTTGTTAAGGGGAAAGGATGTGGACAGCAAAGGTCAAAAAACTCATCAAGTTCTTTTTCCTCCCATAACTGTGGGTGCAGGTCTCAAAATTGGGGGGTGTGCTGGTTTGGCCTGGGGTAGACTTAATTTTCTTCACAGCAGCTGGAACAGGGCTGTGGTTTGGTTTTGTGCTGAGAATATTGTTGATAACTCAAGGCTGTTTTCATTATCACTGAGCAGTTCTTACACAGAGCCAAGGCCTTTCTGGCCCACCAGCAAGAAGCTGGGGGTGCACAAGGAGTTGGGAGGGGACACAGCTGGGACAGCTGACCCAAATTGACCCAAGGGATATCCCAGACTACATGGGTCATGCTCAGCATATAAAGCGGGGGAGAAGGAAGTGGGGAACATTTGGAGTGAGAGTGTCTTCCCAAGTCATCCTTACATGTGATGGAGCCCTGCTGTCCTGGGAAACAGTGAATGAATTCCTTGTTTGCTTTGCTTGTGCGTGTGGCTTTTGCTTTACCTACTGAACTGTCTTTATCTCAGCCCAAAAGTTTTATCACTTTCACCCTTCTGATTTTCTTACCAGCCTGGGGAAAGTGAGTGAGCGGCTGTGTGGGGCTGAGTTGCCAGCTGGGGTTAAGCCACAACAGCTTGCTTCCATGTTTTCCTGCCTGCTGTCCACCCAGAAAGATGATGATGTGCGTTCACATTAGCCACTTGATTTCTGCTTACACATTAAGTAATGACTGTGAATTTGCCCAAGGCCAAAGATGCCTGTTTATCAGTCAGACAAAAAATTGTGGCATGAAAGCATTTAGTTCATAATCCAGTGCAGAACAACTGATGACAAAGTCAGTGATGCAGGAGCCCAAAGAAAACTGAAGTGGGAGATTAAATCCTTATCACCTGATTCCCAATAGATAAAGATTGTTCTCATCAGATAAAGATCAAGATAAGATGCTGTAGTTAAAAGTAAGTAAATAGGGAATTATGTGGTAAAAATGCTGGTTCATCACTTGGGATGTGATGCTCCTGTCATACTGCGCTACTTAGAAGCAGAGCAGTAGTGGCAATGAAGACTTGGGCAATGCTGACAGATGGAGTGAGGCTCTGGGAGAGCATGGGGGGCTCAGCCTTCTCCTTCAGCTGAGGGCATCTGTCTGCCCTGTCACCACAGCTGCACTGCAGGGATCCCACCTGGCCGCTGCTGTCCCTGCATCCCTGCCTTCCCACAGCACGGAGCATCCGGGTCAGGTGGGGGGTGGTTGAGACTCCAGCCTCTCCTGCTCCTGTCTGCACCCTCCTCATCCACCCACACACCTGCTCCCTGCCCCAGCTCTGAGTGATTCTGCTCCACTGCTCCCGGAGCATCCAGATCCAGGCAGTGCTGCCATGAGAAGAAGTCAGCATGGAGAGACAGCAGGGTGGGGGGCTGCACCCTCCAAGTGGGAGGCAGCAGCAGAGAACTGCTAGAGATAATTTTGAGCAGGTGGTGCAGGAACTGGTAGTAATTTTTAACCACCCAGCTGGCAACTGTGAGACCACCCCTCTTGGCTCCTACACAGAGAGGAAAGCTGTGCCACATCCCTCACCCTTTCGCACCATCGTCAATAAGGTGAGTTTGATTTATTGCTTTCGTAGAGGAGTTTGGAGAAGACCCTGAGAAGTGAGGTGTGCGGTGTGTATCCAGCTTCTGCTGCTTCCTTTGCCCAGCACAGACTGCGTCCCTGTCACTAGGGGAACAGGTGCTGTATAAACAGAGTGCCCTGTGCTATTGATGTGGCATGAAATCATTTAAACATAAAAGTAGGAGCTTGCTGAGTTCAAAGAGAAACCCAACTGGTTTCTTGCTCGCTCTGACCCTGCTTGGGGAGGAAATAGCACCAACACTTATAAACCCAACTGTTTGTAAACTGTTACTTTAATTCAAGTGTAGTGGCTCTGAGATTTTCTTTGTGAAAGTATCTATGAAATTCACTCAGTTAAGACCATCATTACAAAAAGGAAAGGCATACACTTTCTTTTCAAATGTATGTTTAACCTCACTTAAAAATGCTCTGTTTTCTGCATGAGGCCCAAGACATGCTTGGGAGCTGTGGGTGTTTTTAAAAGCATACATGGGCTCAAAGCTTAGCGTGTCCTGTGGTTTTTTTGGAAATAACAAATTCCAGTTTCCTGGCAAATAATTACACAGAAACTGCATGGAATGGGCTCAGGGTCTCTTTGACAGCGTGTGAGACAGTCTGTCAGCAGCAGCAGCAGTAGCTGGTGCCCAGTGAGCAGGGCCAGGCTGAACACCCACCCCAGCTGAAGCTCCCGGGCCAGAGCCCAGTCTGTGGCACAGTCACAGAGCAGGGGTATGCCTGGCAGTGAGCAGGGGCTCAGGGCAGGCTTGCATCAGCTGGAAGCATCGCAGTGGACGGGATGATTTGTGTTTGGGGGATACAACCTCTTTATGCCCAGTGTTGCATTGGCTTCAAGGTGCATGGGGGTTTTAGGTTGGACATTAGGAGGAATTACTTCACAGAAAGGGTGACTAAAGAGTGGAATGGGCCCCCAGAGAGGTGCTGGAGTCACAGTCGGTGGAGGTGTTTAAGGAAAGACCAGATGTGGCACTTAGTGCAGTGGTCTAATTGACATGTGTTCAGTCAAATGCTCGATTCAGTGATCTTAGAGGGCTTTTCCAACCCAACTGATTCTGTGATTCTCTACCCAAAGGAACCCCCAGAATGGGAAAATGCACTGGGCAAAGATGAATTTCCACCAATTCTGGGTCCTTCTACTTCTTCAGGCTCTGTAATGGAAATTATGCAAAGCTCCAAGAGGAAGGCTATGTACCAGGTGGTAGGATGGGACCTGGGGAGATTTTTACTATAAATGAGGTAGACAGACTCTACACTAGTCTGGTACTAACTTAGCTCAGATTTTGTTGTCTGGGAAGATGGCCCAAGTCCTCAGTAGCAGGGACACCTGAATGGAGGTGTCTGGTCACCAGAGACATTTGTGCTCCACCAAGCTGCTTGCTGTTCTCCCACACAGAGATCATATAGAAATCTGACACAGAGAGACTTTCCCCCAAGCTCCTCCTCCTAAAAGCACACTTTTGACAGCAGACAATGCTTTACGGTCACAGATTAATGTGCTGTTCAAAATCTTATCACATATCTAACATATCTTCTGCAGCACAAGCACCTCCTTTGCCACCCACAGATGGGGCTGGAAACCTCTTCTGCTTGTTTAGGGTTTGCCTCCCACTCTCCCAGAGCCAGAGCTGCAGTTACACTTGAACACCCAACCCTGGAGCATGTCTTTCTGAAGTGGGATTCCAGTAAGATTATTACAACTTTGACAAGTTCTTTTTATTCACATTTCTTTGTGCATGGGCAAATAGAGCATTTCAAAGGGCAAGCAAAATGCTGAGCAGCTCTCTTTCCCCAACACTTTGTTTGCTGGAACCAACCCTGTGCCAGCCTGTGGACCATTCCAACAGCAAAATGATGCTGTTCCCAGCATCCCTCCTCCCTGTCTGAGCCATCACCTCCAAAATCTTGCCAATGCCTCTGGTTTTGCTTGCTTTGGCTTTTTCTACACATATGTGCTGTGACAGCACCAGATCCGTACAGCAACCTGGCCATCTCCTTTCCTGAAGGTGCTGCTCATGTGGTTGGCTATCTCAGGGAGGAGGAGCTCACACTCAGCATCTGCTTTCTGCCTGTGGCCCCAGTTCTCCTTCCACAATAAGTTTCTGTGTTCCCTAGACAAGGCTGAAAAGCAATGAAAAGGGATTGTGGAGTCACTGCAAGGCAGTTTTGTAAATCTGTATTAGCATTAACTTCATCCCCATCACCCCAGCAGGCTGAGCTCTCAGATCAACCCAAATGTGACCCTATGTAGCTCCCCTGAAATGCCTGTGAGTGTACAGGCAGCATTCCCCTCTCTCTTTGCCACGGCTGATGGGCTTGTACTGGAACACTCTGTTTTCTTCGCAAAAGTACTGTTGCCTCAGCAATCGCCTTCCTGTGCTCACAGCCCAAATCACAGCTACTGACTCCAGCATCTGGATCCCCAACTTTGAAGTTTTCTTTTCAAAGTCCTTTCATGTTCTGCATTTTGATGTGCCACGTTCATCTTCTCCCCTTTTCCTCTATTCAAGCTCTTCCACCGATTGTGAATTTCAATCAGATTACAAAGGAATGATTGCAAAGGTTTTCTCTTTGCCATCAATGTTATGTAGTTTATTAAACATATGTTTTGTTATTAGAGTAGCTGCAGAAGCACTGTCTAACAAAACTCCAGTTTTTCCTTTAGTTAATTGTAAAGTCAATGCCTTAAACCTCCAGGACATATTTTTCCAAGGAGAAACAAATTTGTTTTTAAACCAAGCAGTGCTAAAAGTTTATTCCAGTCAGCTCAGGAGATCAATAGACACTTCTGTTTTATGTGCTTTAAGGGCTGAAACAGTTGCAACAGATGTAAGGAAGAAATCACATTTTTGTAGAGGGGAAAAAATCCCAAGAGTTAAATGGCCATTTCCAAGCAGATATCACTAGGCTGGTAGAAAACAAAGTTTCAAAATACAAGCAGAAGTATGGAAATTGATTATTTCTATAGATATGTACATAAATATCTGGGCACGGCACATTTAATTAATGCATATGTGTTCAAAGATCAGAGATAGTTTGTAAGAAAACCAATCTGGCTTCTCCTGCTTTGTTGTATGCGCTAAAGACACTATCAAAGTAAAAATTATTCTTTAAATGTATTACTTTGACTCGCTGCTGATACCTAGTAATTATAACTTTAATAACATAATAATGTGTTCTAATAAAGACTTTTAGCAGCTTTACACAATGCTGCTATATCCTTCAATTTCAACAACAATGCCAAATCAAGCCTTTCTCTTCTACTCCAAATAATTCCTCCCTGCAACTTTCCCAGCTGGTCACATCCATGGCGAGTGACCCTGGCAAGCGGCGGGCACAGAGATGGAGGGTCACTTGGCACTGGCACCCCCTTTTCTGCCAACTGCATCCTTGGCTGCCCACTGCAGAGTCCAGGCACCTGAAAAAACATCTGGGAAAGAGAAGGCTCCTTTCTGCTTTCTCCATGCTCTTGGCTGAGCACAGTCATGCTGAGCCGGTGTAGAGGAGGTGCCTGCAGTGACTGCAGCCATCTGTGTAACAGTTATGTATAGCTAATTATACTGCCTAGTATTACTTTCACATTTAAGTAATTATTGTAATTGCTTGTGGGTTATTGTAGTCACACTCGAGAGGAGAGGTGATCTGTGAGACGCTGTCTATGAAGACACAGGTGACAACAGGAAGAGTGGCTCGTCACCGCTGAGATGGCAACTTTGGAGGACACACCCAGCTCCTCTTATTCTTGGTTTGCAAAGCGAAGTTTTCCCTCAGCCTTATCGTACACAACGTAAAGCATAAAATCTGCACATGTCCCTTCTGCCTGGCCTGAAAGATGTAACCTTGAGCTCCCTGCAAGAACGCTGACCTCGGGTGTCAAATTCGTCATCTTTCCCTGAAAATGCATCAATGCATTTCTGTACTGGCTTATGAGAGGGAGGACAGGAGAGGGGAAAAAACGCCAAAAAAACAACTGTGGAAAGTTCCTTGCTTGACTGTCTTACTGTTTCGCACAAGCATGTAACTAACCCTGGCTGACTCAAACATAACTACTTTCTGGAAAAGCCACAGATCTGTGCATTTAAAACATCATGCAATGTGGCTGGCATAGGGAATGTTTGCCTCTGGCTTCAGCAAAGAGGATTTGCAGGGTGTTTGGTTTCCTCCACCGCCTCAAAATATTTAATGCTTCTGCCCCCAACCACACTGTGGGAATACGCCAGAGTTTAGTGGCACTGAAAAACAGCTTGGTGCCCTGTGAGCAACGCCTGCTTCCAGCACTGCACACAGAGCCAGACGGGTTGTGGGGCAGAGGGAGCACGGCAGCTCGCAGGTGCAGGCGGATGCGGCATGGCTGTGTCCAACAGCCCACCAGCCAATGAAGCACTCAGTCACAAATGAAGGGAAACACAGTGGAACTTAATCAAAGAGAAACCCAAACCCATTTTTTTTTCCTATGAAAAGGTGGAGTTTGTTCCTGCTTTACTGGATAGCCACAGACAAAACACTTCAGTCTTGCATCAGCGGTGGATCTAGACACCAGCTGCAGGAATCATGCCAAGTACTGATTTTGTTGTTTGTTACCCTTAGTTCTGGGTAATTTGTAAACCTCCAAGCTTGCAAGAGACTGAGCTGCCCACCACCCACCTTGGGCAGTGCTAAAGCCACTGCTTCAGAACGAGTAGCCAAAAAAAAATTAGACCAGGAATAGAGGTAATGAAGAATCGTGATTTCTATTGCTGCTGCACTGAGGAGGTGGGATGGAAAGCCCTGACTGAGAAACCCACTGCCTTCCCACCACCTGGTATTTTCCCACGGGGACGGGGTGATGGCAGAGACGCTGGGCTGGTAGCCAAGAGGCCACTTCAGTGCTGGGGTGGGGAAGGACTCCCAAGCCTCTGACAGGGAGCTGCAAAGCTGCTCGAACACGTTTGGGAGAGAGACAGAGGGAGGAGCGGGCACCCACCCAGGGGCTGGGAGAGCCACTACCGGACTCGTGACACACCGGAGGAGGAACCAGAGGCCACGTGGAAAGGCTGAAGCCGCGCACCAGCCCCTCGGTCCCGTGTGTCCCGTGTCGGCACAGGACCGCACAGGACCGCACAGGACCGCACAGGACTGCACAGGACCGCACAGGACTGCACAGGAGCGGTCGCAAGCACAGAGCCCACTTACCCTTCTGCAGTGATTGCCATGGAGAGGCAACTTAAAGCGGCTCACAGAGGAGACGAACCTAATGTTGTTCAATTACCTGTGAAGCCTCACGCTGGCAGGAATGATTTATGAATGTTTCAGTGAAATTAATTTTGATACAAACACAGCCAAAGATATTTAAGAGCTGGACCCTGGAGCCCAGAGCTCCAAAATGAAACAGAACAGCATTTTTGTTTGCCCACATTGCAAACAACACAGAATGCAAACAGCTTTAGTGTTGAGTAATCAGATACTTTTTTTTTTTATTTTAACCTAAAATCAGGACTTTATGCACAGTCTCAGCTCAGCCTTGTCAAACTGATATCCAGCAACTAAAAATGCAGCCACTAACCTGGTCAGCACAAGAAACTCTACCATGCTGTTACCTTTCCAAGTACATGAACAGGTAAGTACCAAACACAAACAGACTAATTTCAGGTTGACTCATGGAAAACATAATCTATTCCAACAGCAAAAGCTGTTTGGGGTTCAGTTCACTATTCACTTTGATGATGATATCCTCTAACCAGTCTGTGTTTGCCGGGTGCCTCCTAGCTAACAGCAGGGGTTTTTTTTAGAAAAACTTTCCCCGAGGCCTTTTACATAACTGCTGCCGAATTCCTCTGAATACCCTTTAAAATGGATGTTTTTTTCCCCTATTCACACAGCTTTTTAAGAGTACTTTTTTTTTTTTTTAAATGAAACAAGGGATTGTGGTAAGCTTTGCACTGATTTTAATTTCTTCCTTGCCTCCCCTCCCCCCAAAAAAGTATTTTTTCCTTATTTTCCTAGTTGCTGTTCAACTGGGAACTGATTTCTGGGTTAGACTATTCTGATCTGCAGAAATAACAGTAGCACTGAAAAAGAATGAGAATACAACCAGCAGCCCGACAAATTTGGGTCACACAGAGAATCCGCTAATCCAACAGCTCAGTGAGCGGAGACAAACCCAAACTCCTTTCCTGATGACTCCATGAATCCCTCTGCTTGGGATTAGCTGAGCCCCAGCCTTCTCCAGCTCTTTATACCTGCAGCATCGCACATTCTAAGCACCGCTGTGACAGTGTCACCCGGAGGCCGACGCTGCTCTCCGAGATGCGTTCGTCACCAGCACCGACACCTCCCTGCGGGTTCCGGAGCGGGACCGGCCTCGCAGCGAGCAGGGCGGACGGGGGCAGGGGCAGCGGGAGCGGGCAGAGCCCAGGGCGGGGGTCGGGAGAAGGACGGGAGACAGGGATCGGCTGTGGCCCAGCCGCGATGCACAGGCTGGCACTCCGCCATCCGCTGCGGAGCCGGGGTGCCCTGCGCAGGGTGGGGCCCGGGGACAGCAGCCCCCTGCCCGGGCCGATCCCCCGGGGGAGCATCCTCCCGGCGGGGGACCCTCCTAGGGGCCCGTCTCCGTGGCCCCGTGAGACCCCCAGGCCGCCCTGCGCGCCCCCGGCAGAACCATCGGCGCCGAGCAGCGCCCGCGGCGCGGGTGGGGCCGCCTGTGGGCAACCCCGGCACCCCTCCCGGGGCGCTTCTGACTTTTGTTTCCCTCTTGGACGCGGCAGCGACGCGCATCTGCCCGCCGGAGGCGCCCCCGGCCGCGCCGAGCGGAACGGTGCGGCCCGGCCCGCGGTCCGCGCAGCGCTGCGCCCGGAGCGGAGGGGCAGGACTGTCCGGGGCCCTGCGCTCCTTTGCTTGTCCCCGGCCCGAACGCTCCCGGCAGCGGGACCCTGCGGGCGCTGCGCTCCCGTCATAGGACACATCACACCCCGAACTTTTACGCCCGTGTGTTACTTCCAGAGGAGGAATGTCTTAAAAACTAATGTCACGATCTCGAAATAAAAAGTTTAGTTGTAAAGAGGCTACAGACAACGCTATTTTTAATGTCTCGTATATCCAACGCTACACATACTCAGTGGGTGAATGGCGGGTGTCCCCCCGAGCCCCGCTCTCCGCGCCTCTCCGCGCCTCTCCGCGTGTCACGCTGCTCCGGGCACAGAAAGTTACTCGGTGAAATAAGCTGAAGCGACAGAAGCGGGAGCGCAGGCGGTTTCTTTCCCTCCACCCTGACCCATCTACTGCTCTCTCCTCCTACTCCCCCCGCTGGATTATTTACTCTTCTATAGAAGCTACTCCTTTTTCCCGTATTAATATTAACAAACTCTCTGTAAAAGCAAGAGGCTGATCAGATACAACTCATTTCAATTTCAAATGAGCCGGTAAAACCTAGAGAGTGAGAGAGAGAAGGGAGAGAGGGACAAATCTTCCCATTCGAGGAACCGGCTCACTGGTGTTTTCTTCTCATTATTAAACGAAAGAGACTGTAAAACGTTTACGAAGAAGGGTGGGGGAAAAAACAGCCGCGAAAAACCAACCAAACAAACGCATACGAACCGAAAAAGCCTCCCAGGTGCCACTCCAGTATTTAGTTAGCGTTGCAAAGTGGTCACTGACGCTTCTTTTCATTTCAGCACAGGGCGAGCCCCCTCCCTCCCCACAGCATTCAGTACAGTAGATTTTGAGAAAAAGACAAACGAAGCTATCAGCGGGGATGATGTTGAAGAATGAAGATAATAATGTTGCTATAGGTGGTACTTCACATGACATTATTTTTCACTGAATATTTAAAGAGATGTTTCGGCAGAGATGGATACACTCAGCGCAGGCTGTCACCCTCCTTACCCTGAGACAGTGGGAAAGAAACCGAACCTGAGCGCACAGACGCGCACACGTTACTCACTGCTAGCCACACGTAGAGGCACAGAAAATACCCGCGCGGATCTATTGCACATTTGTGTCTGTATTTCTGACTGCATCAATCACTCTTCCTACTGTTTCTAAGCTAGACGCTCTCCCAAAATTATTCGCGTTTGCAATTTCATTATACTTTTGCCGATTAAGCTTGAGACAAATTTCTCCAGATGCGCAGTTCCTTTGCTTCGTGACTGGAAAAAGGCGGCAGTGGACCGGTAATTAAAAAGCAACAGCAGCAACAACAAGAAGAAAAAGAGTGCTTTAAGAAAAAAGAAATTCATCTGCAGAAATCAAGTTTTGCAACTTTTTTTTTCGTTTCTCTTCTCCTCTCTAGTGCTAAAGCGGCGCCTGGTATTTCATCCAGGACCGGTTGATTATTTATTGTTTGTTTTCCTCTCCTTCGCTGGGGGCCGGGAGGGGTGGGGAAAGGGTGGGGGCAGAGCAGCAGTGCCAGGGCTAGAAAAAAATCAGTCTTTATTGTTGTTGATAGCAATACATCAATTAAGCGTCATTGTCTCTAACAGAAGTTGTGAGAGTTCACAAGCGTAAATGCTCTGATCTCGGGTTTTCCCTTTCGAAGCTTCAAATGACAGTGACATATTTTTCCCTCCCCGCCACACCTTGGAGATTTCCCCCCTCCTCGAATTTTTCTTTTTAATGGAGGTGGGAGGCTTTCTAATGTGCTTCAATGCAAATCAGCCTGGCTGCAAGACACCAGTGGTGGGGATCGATCTCCAGTTCATTGAGATGAGCACTGAAGGGAGATGGTAAACAGGGGATAATTTGCAGTTCATTCTGCTGAGAGACGATTCCAATGAGATGCATCACCCTACACTGGATTATTGTTATTAAGGTTTGTGATCAGACACAACACCCGTAACACGGTGGCGTTAAAAGATGCACGATCCCCTCGTAGTTATAAGACATAGTTAATAATGATCGGGGGGGGACAGAGGGGGATCCAACTGATTTAATATTTTGTGCACAAGCCCCCCGACCCTCCCGCCCGAGCCGCTCGGGGCTGGCGGCAGCTCCGCGGCGGAGGCAGCCGAGGGTCGGGGCAGCCCAACCTGCGGCTCCGCGGCGGCCCCGCTGCCCCGCACGGCCGAACCGCACTACCGGCAGAGAGCTCGCATCGCCACCCTGCCAAAATACCCGCTTTCCAACTAGCAGTGCGCCCGGTCTTATAGTAGCGTTTTTTCTTTCTTCTCTTCCTCCTCGTTTTTTACATTCTCTTTTTGCCTTCATGTTAGCCGAAAAAGCTACACTGCACTAGAGTTCCGAACGGCGCTGCAGCTGACCTCGCAAGTTTGCCGTTTGTCAGCTAACACAGGTTACATATATTTTAGAAATGTGTGTAATTAGGGGCTTCCAGATGCTGCAGTCAGCTGGGAACTTGGCTTTATGCTCCGATGTATAATAAACTTTTGAGACAGTCCTGGGGCGCAGCTACCCCGGGGCAGCGAGCACCAGCTCTCCGGAATTGTTTTATTATCAATAGCCTGGATCACGCTATTCACTATGGGCATTGCAAGTCCTGTGACTGTGTGGGGTTAGGTATGACTACTTTTGTGGACATGCTGTCATCTTGTCAGCTTTCCCCTTCCTACTCTCGTCTGTCTTTCCGGGGGGGGGGGGGGGGGGGGGGGGGGGGGGGGG
>JAWWMO010000022.1:8705485-8835421 GCA_035047845.1 Dendrocincla fuliginosa
CTACTCTGTTCTGTCTTTCCCCCCCCCCCCCCCCCCCGCCCCTTTCTCTTTAAATTCATTTCCTAATGGTAATTCTCCAGGGGGAAAGGAAAGGGAAAAAAAAGAAAAAGAAAGGGAGGGGGCACCAGAATTGAATCCTTCTCCATTATTACTGACAACTAATAATTGATCGTTGCTCACAAACACAAGCTTTTAGCCGCATAATTGAATCGTAAGCAATACGGGTTTAGCCAAAGGAAAAAAAAAAAAAAGAGGGAAAGAGGGAAAGAACCTCTCTCCCTCTCTCCCCTAAATCCTAGAGAATCTCAGTGATGGAGACTCCTCCGCCCCCGAGATAAAAATGACTAATGCCATAACCAGCAAAGGTGGGATTATTTAATTCAGTTCTTTCTTCACACATTTCCTGCCTTTTGTTTGACCTGATGGCCGGCAAATTTTTACACCTAGCTGTCCCTTTTGAGTTTATTGATGAAGGTGCTTCTGAAATGATTATCAAGAGATTTACAGCCATCACTACCCACCTACGGGAAAAGTAGTAAAATCAATCCCTCAATCAATCAGACCCCTCTGTGCATATCTTTTTAATCTGCTCTTTTAGCTGTTTTATTACAACACGAGCATTAAATATGTTTGTTTCAAATTTAACACGAATGCCTCGGAAGGACTCTGTCAATTTAGACATAAATCATGAAGTAAACAAGCTGGATGGAAAACTTTCTTACTCGGGTAAGAGAGTTAAAACCCAAGAAACAAAAAAATATCCTGCATCAGTGTATAGGCAACTATTCTGTATGTACAGCCCACAAGGCAGGAAAACAACATACAGAAAGATAAACATGCAGCACTGTTAAAGCTTTCCATACACTTTTACGTGACTAGAGAGTGCTGGTAATTACAAATAGTCTCACACCCTAAAGTCTACTGTTATTTCCTCCATTTGATGTATATTTTTTATATTAGAATGTATTTCTCCCATGTTAAAAAATAAGATTTTTTTTTAAATTAAATGCCATACGTTCGAGAAAATGTCTTGATTGTCGACTTCAACTTATTATCGATCCCAATGTATCACTCTATCTTTTATGTACCTTTTTTAGGTTAAAAAATAAATTAGATGGTATTTCAGTTTAGGTCAGAAAACTCTCCCATTAATTTGTTACACAGCGGTCATCAGGTATGGACAGAATGAGTCTATTAGTTCTATAGAGAACCAAGAATTTTATTTGGTGCCACAGGGGAAGTTTTCTCTGCAAGCCACATGCCTTTGCATCTCAGTTTTTTTTTTTTAATATCCTAGTGTATCAGAGCCATATAAAGCCACCATGTGGCTCCACTGGAAAACCAGAAGTTTAGAAATGAAGTGACAGAGATTTCTCCAGCTCTAGATAAAATAAAAATTAAAACCAATTCTGGGCTACGAAGACATCTTCTAAAGACACACTGTGATGTCTCTCATTACAGAAGGAACTCTGGATAGGACAAGGGGGAAAATAAAAGAAAGAGACACTGAAATATGTACATGTCAAAAGAAGATTCAGGGGAAAAAAATTCTGATATTGGATGATGAGCTATAAGTAGCTATGTCAGTCAAGACTTCCTCTAAACATCTTGCTTTAAGAAAAGTGCCTTTATGCAGTATGAAAACTTCACAGTCTCAATCAATGTGCATCTGGGCATCTAGTTATGAGAGTCTTAGTGTTGAATATTGATAAAATATCATAATTTCTTTGTCAAATAACTATTTAAAGTAGTATAAAATATGGAGGTGGGAGCCAATAAAAACCAAATGAAGGAGTAGGACCAAGGGATGTATTTCCCAGGATATTTAAGGAAAAATATGTGTTCTTAAAAAAGTGTTCCCTTAGGATTTGCTTACCTTTGAATCAAAGTTACACAAAAGTTCTACAGTCTGTCCAAATGCAAATACAAGGCCAAAATTTCACAGGATAATTTTCTCTGGCATAGAACCTACAGATGATTTTCTACAAGGTAGTGGTCTAACAAAGTAAGAACTGTTGTTGGCACAAAAAGATTTTTACTGTCAAATCAGATTTACAGTGTGCATTTTTATTTACATTTTAAGGTTTCATTTTAATCTGGAGAATACGTAGCGATTAAAGAATAAACATGCTTCAAGCCCCAGGGGAAATCTTGCCTGTAGAGTCCCAAATTTCTTGCCTAATGAAATGAACCTGACAACCCCTCTCCTTTTCATGACATATTTTTGATTCGAATACAGTGGAAGTATTTGTAAGTACATGCATTTTGTTTGCATAATATTGAGGTGCTCTGATTAATGCATGGTGTTTACAACGTGAAAATTGTCATGCTCTCTGCATCAACACAAGACGCTGGCCTGGCAGCCGCTAGTTGCAATAAACTAAATGCCTCATGAATACTGTTCTGCTTTCCATGCCTGAGCTAAGCAGAGTCCTCCCCATCCACCTTTTGCCCCCAGTTTGAGCCAGCCTGTTAGGAGAACTGGTCTGCAATGGCACTGTGCAGTACATCTCTCTTGAGTGCAAATACGCACCCTCACAGACTTGCACATGCACTGTCTGGGTCCTGTGGGGAGCCCATTTCCTCACAGAGCAATCTGATCCCCCAGCCACATTTTTGCAGTTTTCTTTTCTTCCCATTAGCGATCATATAATGTTCAGATGGCAACAATAGCCATTACCTACCTCAAAAGGTAACTCCAGGAGTTTCTGATTTCTTAGAATAATTCCGCAGCAGAAAAGAGAGGAAAGGGTTGAATGCTGAGCTGCCAGCCAGCTCTACTGAACTATCAGCAGATACTACAGCAGTGACCCAGAAAGAGCCTTGAAAACTACTGCTTCATAAACCCAAGATCACACAGCTACCACCTAGAAAATGAGACTCGCGGTTTCCTTTCCTTATGTCAGAAAAGCTCAAGTAACAGCATTCAAAGAACAATCCTCAGAAAGAGACTTAAAAGACCCTTCCTCAGAAATCCAGAAACCAGACTTGGGCTTAGAAAAATTGTTTCCATCCTTCTCATGCTTTATATAGTAAGCTTGGACTTTCATCCTGGCTGTACCAACTATCTCTTGAATCTCAGCCTGAGTTATGTAATCTGTATTTCGGTCCTTCTTCACAGAATTTCAAATTTCCTCTCAAACGGAGTGTTCAAGGCTGCAGAACACATCTATTTGCATGTTATAAGCAGCTTTCTGAAGACTAGCTGGCTCTCCCCAGGACTGTACACAAGCATTAAGCTCATCTGAGCTTGCTCCTAGGCACTGACACTCTAGAAGTACTGCCTGAATAAGAATTTAAAGCTTGAGTCAGTTTTAGATAATACTAAAGGCATTTGGTACAAAATCCTACATGCAAAGACAAGGGTAGCCCCAGTTTTTAATGGTTCAATAACTCAACCATTACATACATAACTGCAACAGGCAAAGTAAAACAGGAAGACTTGTACTTGAGTATAAGAAAACATGCTCCATTTAGGAATAACTTTAATTAAACACTGGTGCTGGTTCTACTTCCATTTGTAAAGAATACATCAGGGATACCTCATATACTCACTTCTGAGACCATGAAAAGCCACTTTTCTTGTCCTCAGAAGTTTGCAATGTCAGTGCCCAATCCTACACGACTGCTGTCATTCATGCTTGTGCAGGAAGCACAGCACGAGCAGTGTTTCAGTCTAGAACTGGACCTGAGCAAATCTAGAGCCGGGGCTAACTGTGAGGATGGAACACCTTTCTGATCCCCGTGCCTGGAAGTCTCTGCCCCACCAGCTGAGCAGAGGCAATTGGCACGGTGGAGGGGGCTCTCCCAGGCTGTACTTACTGCAGGCGCATTAGGAGAAATGTTCGCATGACATCCTCGTCAGCCAGGGATGGAAATCTCCTGCATGGGACAACAATGCGTGGTACGGTAACTTCTTAAACTGTTCCAGCTGTTTGCAAATAAAATATGCGTCTAAGCCCCCAGTCTATACAAACTGGTTTCTGAGAGGAGCGGTATTTGTGTGAGTGTGCCAGATCAGGCCCATTACTAACTTCAGACCAGTGTAAACAACTGTTACACAGAGAAAAGATTTAGAGAAGGCACCAGTGACAATGACTAGCATGTAAATCCCATATCTCTCAGTAAAAACTCTCTTGGTAATATGTTTAGTTGACAGTGGCATACCTTTGTACTCCCATACATTTTAAGGACGAAGTCACTTGTTCTGTTTCTCAAGTTTACTCAATCTGGTTGCTTTTGCTGTTGAAGCAGCTTCCATTTTCATGCTGCACAAAAGCAGTGCTATAACACACCAGAATGACAATTTAATGAAAACATAGAGGCAAATGCATTAGAAATGTACTGAATTAAGTGGAATTAAAGAAAGGATAAATATGTTTTATTCCCTCCTCCAACTTCAGTACTGTCCTCTCCAACACTGTACACACAATCTCACAGCACAATAACATTGCTGCACTCACTCTGTTCAAACAGGATCATTCACTTTCTCTTTATTTCACTCCTAGAATTTTCACACAGCAAAATTCAATTTCAGGCGGCGCTGCTCGCAGAGGGCTCTGAAGTGGAACAAGACCTGCCTGTGTCCGGCGATGGGTCGCACTCAGCAGGAGCAATGAGGTGAACTCGGTGCAAAGGTAAAGGCGAGCTGGCCGGGAGCCTGATGGGGGAGAGAAAGGTGCATCTGCCCCTGGGGCAGCGCTGCCACCAGCGGCCCCGGCTGCGGAATGTTCAGCAACACGTTCCTGTGCGAGCGGCGGTGCCTTGGGAGGGGCCTGCCTTTAAAGTTTTGCCTAGAGCAACGAAATCCTGGAACGGGTGCTGGTTGCCACATTCGGGGAAGCCTGCAGGAATTGCTTGCTGGTGACGGGGAAAGCACTCACTGCTTCGGGAAGCAAAACAACTATGACATTTTAGGAGTGCAGCTCCTTAAACCACCTGTTCAAGTCTGCTAATCACGGGTAATCTCGGCTCTTCAAGGAGATTACCCAGAGACAATAAATATACTAAATAACTAAAGACAAAACCGGATACTGGTAATTTGCATTTTTTTTTTTTGTGATATCATACCATCTTTTTCTGCAATAATTGTAAGCAGTAGCACACTATGCAAAGTTCTCATGGGATTGACAGTCCTTTCAGAAATTAACCCTAGAATATGCTTTGCATTTATTATTCTGCTTCTTTATTGTCATTCTCATAAAATCAATCAAAATGATAACTGGAATGTCTAGAAACAGCCAGAATTTAATCTGGAGGAATTACACACAAGGATATCAGTGCTAGAAGTGTATCTGCTTAAAGGAGCTCTCTCAATACAGAGAATACAGCATTCTGTGCTTGAACCTTTGACATATATATACAAGATTATACTAATTTCAGTGTAGAAAGCTGCCATTGTGGAATACTTATGTTATAAAACTAAAAAAAAAAAAAAAAAAGGTACAGAATTTGAACTGAATAGAAAATACTTTCATTTTATGACAAACCATATTGTGGATGTTTACATTGCATTCAATAAATATTAGCCATAAACGCTACTCCAACCCTGGAGTTTGCTAGGCCCAAGATTTTTGGAAAATCCAGGTGTCATCCCAAATTTTGTACCCTTTTAATTGCCAATCCCAGTTCCTGTTTAGGGAAGTCTTCAGTGGTGCAGCCACACAGCCAAGGGCCAAAACTGCCTTGGTGCCACTGGTCCTTGCCTGTGGATCCCATGGTTTCAGGATATCCAGGAGGTTATGTGTAAAGCTTGTAAAACCTTAGAAGAATACAAAAGATATTTTATTAAACTTCCCTTAAAGGATTTGTTTTTTCCAGACTATGTGGATGTTACTGGATAGGGATTTAGTCTATCCAAATAAAACCAGTTGCACTTTTCAGTACAGAGAGCACAAATGTATCAGGGGGCTCAGCTGCAATGTGTTCGAGGTTCCCTGAAGTGGAAAGGTTGGATCAGATCATCTTTTGAGGTCTCTTCCAGCCTGGGCTATTCTATGATTCCATAACAAGGCAACATGATTTTACATGGAACAGTGTTATTTGTATACTTGATGTTTTATTATATCGTTCAAAATAAAATAATCAATATAATTTGGACTTTATTGTCAAAAGAATGAAATTGCTTGACTGACACATGATAGTGAACTAATTACATTAGAAGCTCTGGCTCTTTTATTTCTCTTTCACTCGGAAAAGGGCAAAAAAATCTGGATTTGTTCTGAACAAAATTGCAATACTTCAGGCTAAAACTTTCCTTCTCAATCTGAAAACTTTCCTTCTCAATTTAAATTCATTTTAAATTGTTATGCTTTACAAACTTCCAAATGGGATTCTAATTGTTGACAGACATTTTACATTACATGTGTCTATCACTTTGATTTAATATGCATTTTCAATGAAATTTAAAAAAGGCCTCTAAGGTGGCAATTTAACAGCAAGACATGCTGTGAATTTTAGATATAAAAATATCTAGTTTTCAAGGATTTTTGTGCATGTGAAAATGGCCCTTCAGAAAAAAAAATAAAAATTGGAGAGTGTCTGTATGGCTGAATTATCAGAAGACAAGTATCTCCAAGAACATTACTTGCTGTTTAATCAATCACAGCCATCAGAGGCAAACCAGATTTTACATTTATGCAGCATTTCAGTGGTGCACTTCAAAAAGTATTACCTACCCATGAAAGAAATAGTATGTCTTTGGAAGTCCTATGGCTGGTTTATTACATCTCATGACTTTAATTTTTAATTTTCTTCTACAGAAAACCCACATTGAAAAGTCTGTAAGTAACAGGTACTTATTATCCACTTTGATAAGAGATATTTGAAAGGAGTTTCAAATGTATTCTGAAAGTTAAGAGCAAAACTACCTTTTCTGTGTCCCTAAAAGAGGGGAAAGCAGCCCTAGGAGAGTACACAAGCTACAGAAGAGACCTGTTCTATATCAAGTATACTTTTGAAATCATGAGAACTGTAGTCAATGTATAAACCCTAAGCTATAGACATTGACAGCACAGTGGGGACAACTCTGCATCTTTAACTTAGAATTTGTAAAACAAAATATTAGTGACTTTTATATACCTGCATTTTCTTCAGAAATTTAATACCAACATCTTGGCTTTGGCTTATTTCATATGAATAGCTTTAGATCATCTTATTTTAGTCATCCTGCAGGGTGTCCCCAAACCTACACTTGATGGCAAGAATAAACATTCATTAAACTTCAAAGGCTGCCAAAAAGTCTAGTTATTTTGATTTAGCGGAATAATTTAAATCAATTCCTATGTTTGTGTAGAAAATATGTAATGTCATCCATTTCTCTGCCTCCAGCTTCAAGTGACCCTGGAAAAAAAAATACTGCTTTACTAGTGTTTTCTGCTTTGAAAAACTGGGGAGAAAATTAAGACTTCATATATTTTTTAAGAATTCTGTTTTGATGACATTAAGAAACAAATATTACAATACACAACTGTATACTTATATCTCTGCATAACTGCTGTTAAACTAACACACACTACGGAGTTCTCCAGCTGGAGCAGTAAAACCAGGTTTTATGCTTGTTTGTGTATATATATATGTAATCTTTCTTTTTTTTTTTTTTTTTTAACAAAAGAGTCAATTACTCTCTTTTTAAATGGCTTTCTGCCTTAGCACCCCAACTCAGCTGATGCTGCTGTGCTACAGAAAACTCACTGTCACCTTTCTAACACATCCTCCTTTTCTGCTGAGCCTCTCTTAAAATTGGGGAGAAACTTCAGTAGGAAGAAAAGCTTGGTTTGAAATTATTTTTTTACTTTAAAAGTAATCCACTCTTCAACTGAAAGAAGCACATAGAGCATATTGTGTCAGAGGCACAGAGGGAAAAAATAAAAGGAGGGAGAAGCTCCACTATTGTAAATCACTGTAATGCCACTGAGGCCAATTTAGACTAGCTGAGGTTGTGGCCTAATATTTGTGCTGAAATGTTGCAGCTATAGCTGTATTGCTGAGCTGTAGAAATATTTGTTGAAGGCTGACTGTTAGGGTGCAAGGGGTGGATTGCTCATCAGCAAATAGTGAGGACCCTTGTCATTTCACCTCATTTAAGGAAATCTTCCACTTTTTTGGGTGGGGGTGGGAATTTTGCGTGAGTACACATATGATCCTTCTTACTTTGTGCATGGACTATACCACATGTGGTGAAACAGTAATTTTAATGTGGACTTTTGAACTTGCCCCCGTCTGCCTGTCTGGCGCTGATTCATGCCATGTACTGGACATGAATGACCAGCAATGTTTACAAAATGAATTAGCTTGACTCCAACTCTCCAGCCAGAAAGTAATCAAAGTGAAGAGCCAAGCTATTTCTGAAATTCCAGCTTCCCTAGCTAGAAACTGCATGCTCTGTCTCTCTAGTCAGCATATTAATGTAAAATGTACATGTTCAGTACTGGAGGACAATTAATAACAGCAGTGATTCTGAGCAGTTGACAGACATTAACTATTCCACCCCCAAACCGGTCTGGTGTGGTGGGCAAATCTGAGTGCAGCATGTGGTACAGAGACAGAAAATATCTATAAGTGATTAGTCTACAAGTTGTAGTGTGGTTCTTTTTGGTTCTTTCTTCTCCTCCTATATTAAATTCCAGTTAACATTTTATTTCACTTCTTTCAAAGTCAATACTTGTATTCATAGACACATATTCAGGAATCTTCTTACGCAAATATTTTTAATAGGGCTATTCATAACTGGTATCCCTAAAGTCTGGGAAGCTCTGGTTTATTTTCTCATCAACCACCCTAATTTAAACATTCAGCAACAAGAGAACTATCTTCAGAATAGTCTCATCCTATAAAACCCATCAGCCTTTGCCAGATTTAACATTAAAAAATATTATAAAAGAAAACAATGTTAGTTAAGCGTTTTGTTTGGGATAGTCTGAAACTCAAAATGTATCACTAAAATTTCCCTCTGAAAATGAGCTCCTAATCTGAAAAGCCCACTTCATATAAAGCTGGAGATGTCTCAGAGCCAAATTGTTTGCTCCTGTAAATGGTTAGAGCTTCACAGAGGGAGGATATGAAATAAGGCTCTGTTGATTTTACAGCAGAGCATCTGAATCACTTCCCCCACCCTCGTCAGTTAAACCAAAATTAAAAGAAAAATAAACCTCAATTAGCATGTGAGCTCTTCATTTGATGCAAATTGGTATAACTCCACTGGATATCTGACTCAAGCAGGGTTGTAACAGGACTTACCATCAGGAAGATCTGGGCCAGGGTATTTTAATGGTGATTTCACGTGGGTGAGTGAGAACCTGATTCTTCATCCTTATTCAGGCTGAAAACCAGGAATGCACTACAGAGCTATAGATCAGTGGAGAAATCAATTGTTTACAGGGAGGGAGGCTAAAGTGGCTCAGTTATTCCAAAATTAGCAACTGCTACTGCGGTGTACAGCTCAGGCCAAACGAGAAGTGACCATGATGCTGCCCAACACCTCCCCATCTATATCATAGCTGCATCCAGCCCCTGCTGACTTTTATTTCCAGAATAAACTTGCAAATCCTGGAGTGGTAAAAATGAATAACACCTGAATAAAATAGCTTGGCAGGATATCTTTAACATTACCTAAAAATCAGAGGTTAATAAACAGTTAAATTTAGCTGTAGCTTCTCTTAGGTAGTTTGAGCATAAGTCAATATTTTCGTCTTTTGTTGTCTCAGGGTTTCTCCAGAAGCAGAGAGAATTTCATCAATGATGTTTCTACACTTTATAGCATTGTGCCTTTGTACTATTATCCATCTGTACCCTTATCTAACATGTTATCAGCTGTATGAAAATAACTATCAGTCCTGTCAGCCTGCAGCAAGTATCAATAGGAAGAATGACAGTGGCTAGTTTGCACACTTGAAATGGTTTATTTGTTGCAATCCTGTGCACAAGATGTTTATCAGTAAGCACCAGACAGCCATGCAGAAGAAGGAGCCTTAATTCTGTCTGAGACAGCCTCTTATTGCTATTGATAGTTAGCATCAGTGTCCAGTCTGAGAAATGGAAGTGCTGCAGGCAACTTCAGTCAAGACACCCTATTGATCTACTGCTTCCTCTGCGTCCCTGAAGCTAGAAAAGAAAAATAAAAAGGGGAGGAAAAGCTTGCTGTATAAGGGGCAATGCAGCAGTCTATGACTTGCCATCATTCAAAGGGGTGTGTATGTGCATGGATATTCCTGATATTCAGCATCTTAGACAACTGTAAATCACATGCACAGCCATGATAAATATAAATGTCAATGTGTTGGAAACGTCCTTTATATAAGAGGTGTCACTAGAACTACATTTTTAGCATGAAACATTTTTGCTGCTTTTTATTTTTCATTGACTTATTGTGCTTCTGTTATATCCTGTCTAATACAATCAATCTAAAGCATAATATCTGAGAGTCCTATTCATAAATAATACATATTTGGGTCATTTTCATTTGTATTCCACAATGAAGATTTACAAGCCAGAAACAAAACAAGAAACAATGTGTGGAATGCTCTTATTCAGTGGATAAGAATATATTACTGTGATCAATTAATCTGCTTTTCTCTGCATTAGGTGGACATCTTTATGGTACATCCATAAGGGTTTATAACTTGGAAGAGACAGAATCAGCTCTAAGGCTCTAACATAAAATGCCTGTACTCAGAAAAGAGAAACTTTTCCAAAGTTTTTTAGTTGGCTGGTTTTTGCATGTTGGTTCTTGCACCTTTTTTCTTTTCCTTCTCCCCCCACCCCCCAACCCCCCAAATGGGAAATGTGTTAATTTTGGCCAACTCAACCACAGCAATAACTTATCTATCAACACAGTATATTACTATATTGTCTCATGTTAAATGAAACAAAAAAATGACTACAATAATTCTGGGGATTCCTCCAGTGCCATTCTTCCAAAGTTAGTCGCATTTTACTACAAACCACACAAATTCATTCTACAGGAGGGAACACTGACACACAGAAAGGCCCCAGTTCAGTTTTTTCAGGCAATAGTTACTAGGCCAAATTAAGTAAAAGGAAATAAAATCTGTGCATATAAATTGCAGGAGTGAGAAGAAAGGTGAAAGGAAGACTTCAATTGGTATTAGCATACAACATAAGAAACTACAGTCACATGCCAGGGGAGCAGCAGTAACGGCCCAGATTCTTATCAATTTTGCCTGCACATAAGCAAAAGTTAGGGCTCGGTGGGTTAAAATCAACCCGAGCTACTTTAGGATGGAAAACCAGAATATTCAAGAACTTTGCAAGCAATATAAAGTGTTGGGGAAAAGTGGGGGTAATGGAGGGAGTGTGGACAAGGCTGGTCACTGTGACAGCCTCCCCTTGCCTGAAGCACCCAGAGATGCAGGCTGTGCTGTGCTCAGGGCTTCAGACTCTGGTCCTCAGAGAGGGGTTATTGTATTACATTTTCAACTCTGGAAATTTGCTACAAGTGCATCTCAGATAAAAATTGAAATGAGTTTTGCAACTATGGCAAAAAAGCAATTTTACATTTCATAGGCCTTTTAAACCCCTTTTCAATAGAAAATAAAAATAACAGTAAGGGGAAAAAAAAGGCTACATTTCCATTCCTGTTTTTATAGTTTGACGTTGCAGATGTTTCTGGGTCAGAGGTCAACATGTCTTTAGGTGTCAAAAGATGCAATAACCTGAGTCAAGAATGGCCCAGTCCCCAGACCTGTGACTGTGTGCCAGAATATCCCCACCTCAGAAGCTTGCTGGCAGCAATGTGCTCCAGGTGTCTTACACTATGCAGCCCTGGTAGTCATTTTAATATTTTCCATGCTCATGTAAATGGACTTGATGTGTGTTCATCAAATGTGGGAAAATCCCACAGAATTGTGAGCCATCTGTTTATAGGCAGAAGGTCTGCTTTGCTGACAATTTAGTGCAAAATCAGAACACAGAATGAAAGTCAGTACGCTTTTGTTCTGGCTTGGTTTTATAAAACTGAGGCTTAATGTCATATCAAAAACCTAACAAAGTTCAAAGGTTCATTCTGTTTGGAGAGCAGTATTGTCCTTCTCAGATGTATGGATATTACCTGAGCCCCATGGAGCTCTTAAATCTGCACCATGTGGCTACAACTTGCAACCTAATGAAACCCTGAGCACACACAGGAGCCAGCAGGACAGCAAAAGGGTGCAAGGGCCATAGTTTGGGCAGTGGGATGCCTGCACTGGTGCTGTGGACCAGAAGTCTCCATGAAACACGAGCTGACAGCATTTCAGCACTTCTGGTTGGCCTCAGGTGCGAAACTCAAGCTGAAGCAAAACCGGAAAGGCTCGTTTTGAAAAAGCATCAACTTATTTTACTTAACACCCAATCCTACATTTGCTTTTTTGTTAGAATTAAAGTCAGGTTTAACTCAATTAATATGGTACATGCCAATCAAAGTGTCCATCTTCATTATTTTGGTCTGTTTTAAACAAGACCGTTGGACAGAAGGCAGTTATGTCCTGAGGTCCTGAAAGTGGCTATGATATTAAAAGGCAGGCTGCAGTCACAGTGATTTTCAGCAGCAGTTGATAGACACTGACCAGTCATCAGAAGAGGAATTTGAGACCTTTCTTGCCTTCCACTCCATGTGGAACACGCGCTTCTACTTTTCTACAGAGAACTGATAACCAGACCCGGGAAATTTATACCTGAATATAAGTCAGATGTTGTCAAAAGATGATGTCAAAGACTGCTTCAAAAGAGTATTTTCATTACACCCACTGTGGAGTGAGTCTTGGGTGAAAGAAGAGTTAATGCAGCTGGCAGAGGAGAAAAACATCAGAAGAAAATAAACTGATAAAGTTAATCAAATCCAGACAATCTAAAATCTCAAATGTGATTCGAGGTAAGCTGGAAGGATGCTACAGCATCAAAACATCCAGTACAACCTGAGGAGAAGACAGAATAAAATCTCTGTAGAGATATGCTCTGAATGCTCAGCAATGTAGGTCAGTGTATCTCCACTGAGATAGGCTCTGTTGGTTTTCACGGGCTTAACCCTGCCCCTAATGGCCCAAACTAGATATTTTAACCTTGCCACCAGCATTGTACTGAGGTGTAAAAGTTGAGAAAGAGAGTTTAAAATGCCTGTAGTCAGTTAATTGGGAAAACAACCAGTTCCCTGCAGTATAATCTACCCCATTTGCCAAAAGAGACAAGTTTATACATTCAATCAGAAAAGTGCAACTCCTCCAGTAATGTGGCCAAGGCATTTACTTTGAAAATCGAGGAATCTTATTTTCAAGGTCAGTCTGAGGTTTCCTGGGTTCAGACTGAAATACTTTGTAGGACCAAAGAAATATTTACTGGGTTCTAGGGAGCAGGGAGTAGATGTGTAATTTGAACATATTTCAAGTCAGCCTGGGAGGTCTTCTTGTTTTTATATATTTGTGTCTCCTCAGAAAGCCTTTTTTTTTTCTCCTTCTGAGAAATTGGAAGCGAAGAAAATGATGACATTTTTTACTAGTACATTTCAGCTGGGTCATATCCTGCATTGAACCTGAGAACCTGCATTATTTGCATCTTTTCCAGAATGTATTTCTTTCTATCACATGAAACTATACAGCCAAATTTTGTCCAAGGGCTGCCATTGCTTGTGTTAAATTAGAAGGAGTTTCTATACAAAGCAATTTGCTTTATGTAACCTTTGACAGTGGGAGTGTTGGGAGAATGACATTATGTGTTGTAGGGCTAATTCTAGGTGGAGCTTCATAGGCAGTTGTGAATTAAAGAGCAGCATTTTACAAATGAGCTCCACAATCAGTAGGTGATTGGAAGATGCGCTACTGCATAATGGAGATTAACATCTGAACACAGAAGCTACCACCTAGCCCAGTAAAAGGTTAAAAGAAATACTCAATATTATCAATCATATTAAAAAAAAAAAAAAAAAGAAGAAAAAAAAGAACTTCTTACAGCTGCCAAAGGAGCTTGGGAGAATTAATGTGTTGGTGTCAAAAAGACTGAGAACGAGTGAAATAGGACTACAGTGATTGCCAGAATCTTACTTGCCTGGAGAGATAACATTGGACATTCTGTTTAACTAGGCAGGTGCCAAGAATCTTCATGTGGATGCTATGGAGTGGCTTTCAAACAGAAGAACATATAATGACCCCCATCGCGTGGTATTTTCTATGGTTTTAGAGTTGCTCATTAAGCCAGAGAAAGCTCCAGTGAGGTGTGATGACCTGAAAACAGAGAGGAGCTACAGAATCAATGTTTTAAGTAAAACAGCAATTATAAAAAGATCTACAACTCCTTCCATGTAATCAGGTAAATTACCAGGAATGGCATAAAGCACCTAAATTGGAGAAAGAGTGGAGGAAGGGGGAGTGGGGGGAAAAGAAGGTCCCTTGGGAGATATCCGGTAGGATGCTTAGATTGTGTAGAGGGCAAAAGGTTAAGTGAAAATGAGATGAAGGAATGATCAGATATAGTCAGATCAGAGACAGTTAAATAAAGGAAAGTGCTAACCTAAGACAAATGTGAAGAAACCTGCCTGTGCTGAGTGTGTTGGTGTAGCTGTTCTTCAGCAGTTCAGGAACAGGAGAGGAAGAATTTCCAGTTCCCAATTCACAGCAGTGCCAGCTGAAGCACTATCCAGCAAAAAACCAGAAGGGATAAGGACACAGGTTTAAGATTCCTCTCTGCTCCTGCAAGAGTGTAAAAAGATATTAAAGGGCTTCTAATTGCATCTACACTTTTCGCAGGTCCCTTTTTACTGCTGGTGTGATATAAAACATCCTTAGTGATGAGAGAGTCAGGCCTGTGCCATCTGTGGGTTTGCACAGCAAGAAAGATGCTGCTTGAAGTATCAATACAGAAATACTGATAAGTACTTGAAAGCTCCAAACTCTATCGATTGGCTAATGTTTTCGTGGGTCAAAGAATTCTCATTAGAAGGGGTTTCTGTAAAAACAAACAACGTAGTTAAAAGAGGTGAATAATGAAACAAAAAAATGATTGGAATACAGTCTATATAAAATTTCATCAAATATTTTGGTAAATTTCCTTTCTTAGCCTACTCAGCAAAAAGGGCCTGCGATAACAGCACCAGGAAGCTCAAGAAGTATCTGCCCAAGTCTGGAAATGACCACAACTATTTTGTTCAAAAGCCTTTGGTGTCTTACAGCCTTTGAATGTTTCTAAACACCCAGCTGAAAATTCAAATTATTAGACACACAATTTAGAGCTCAGTACTTTTTATGTTTCCTCAGGAGCTTAATTAACCTTACAATTATAGCTGAGAATTAGGATGTTGGAGCTTTAACTCAACTGCTAGGTGCTAATACCTGGGGAATACCCAAACACTATTTCTCAAAATAAATTTTTGTGCTCTCAAAAATTTGGGTGTTACAACTCTTTGAGGTGAGAAATTGTTGCGTGTTCTCCACAAAGAGTTTGGTTAGTCATGGAATTCACTATATATTGTTGAAGTATGTTGAGCAATATTTCTCCTCCAGGTAACTTGTTGAGATGCAGAGTGAAATGCAGATTGAGCTCTGGGGGGGAGCCCGAGACAAGAGGCCGTGAACTGCCAGCTTTGGGATAACAAAGGGTACAAAGGTGCATGACGCCAGCCAGGTGAAGGAACACTCAGAGACACAGCAGGGGCCGCGAATTGCCGACCTTCTGGATAACAAGGAGATGAAGCCGGGTGATGTCGGCGAGGTAGAGGGACACGGGGAGCGGGGCAGGAGCCGAATACTCGGCAGGAAGAGCGAGACGCGCTCGGGGGACACTGTGAGCGTGCCAAAGGTATAAAAGCCCAGGGGTTCCTTGGCTGAGGGTCCTCCTCGGAGGCACCAGCTCGGGCTGTTTGTGTGTTACTGCACCGTGAATAAATGGTTTTATGGAACCAGACATCTGAGACTGCACTGGGAAACCTGGGGTGGATCCGGTAAGAATCCCTGGTCAGACTGGGGGTGTGGGGGGTGCGGGGAGCCAAGCGGGACCCGCCGGGGTGACGGGGCTTCGTGCCAGGAGCGACAGCCCCTGGCCTGGGGAGTGCGGCTGCCAGAGAGGCTCTCAATGGTCAGACCAGGGAGTTCCCTTAACACTTCTTAATGGCTGGGCCTAACACAGATCCCACGTGTGTTTGTCAACCCTAACCTACAGTGAAAGACGTCTTGAGTCTGTAAATGAGGAATTTCAAATGAAAGAGGTGGTTGAAGCATTTTGACCCTATTCAGTTAAGGTCAGTTTTCCTCTGGATTATACCTGTTTCCTTGTCTAACATTTTAGATACCTTCCAAGTGTCTATCGACAGAGTTTGTAAGTGTGTGGCATTACACAATGAAGAAGAAAGAAAGCTGCTTACAGAACTCCCCCTTTCCCCATGTGTTAAAAAGCAGAGTTCCCGAGGAAAAGACAAAAGAGTGTTTGGGTCCCAGTTGTGCGTGCCTATGGGAAAGGAGTGGTGAAAAGAGGCCAACAGCTCCTGGAAACGGGAGAGGAGGGAAGAGCACAAATCAGCTTTATGAGCCAGCAAATGATGGATGGCTAAATGCCAGCTGAGAGCAACACCCAGAACAGGGTTTACGTTGTTGCGATTATTAAAGGTTATTTTACTTTTAATTTTTTGTGGTAGGTGTTCTTACTCCTTCCTTAGAGAAACCCTTGATTTTCACTTGCTAGATACTTAGATGCACTTGTCATACTCAAAAGGTGATTTCAGTTCTCGGATGCCAGGAAACCTTTCTGCTGATCAAAACACAGCTGCACAGGCTCCCTTGAGCTATTCATGGGCGCCACAAGACTAGGGTTTGTCTGTCTATACCTGTGAAAATAGATATAATTAATATAACAGATATAATACATATATGCAAATCCAGATGCTAAAAATGACTAATAGTAAGACAACGTTTTCGTTTGCCAAACCATATCAAATCCACGTCACTTAAGCAATATACCATCAACACTCTGACTACTGCTCCTGCAGTGATATCAAGATCCTCTTGGTCTATTTTATTTTACATTGAGCTTGTTTTTAAATGAAAGATCCTAAGGAACACAATTTTTAAAACATACTTTAATTAGATTTTTCAAGGCTGTCACCTCTCTGCAGCCTTTAAAAAGCTCTTTCCTTTATTTCCCACAAGTTGCTTGGACATATGGTGTCAGATCATGGGACTACATGAATTGCTATTCACTGGACACTGATTTTAGGATTGAAACAATAAAGGAGCAATTTTATATCTATTTTATATAAAATTCCTTCAGTGTAAGAAAGAGAACAGAATATTTTCTTATAGATAACCTTCATATTAATTACAGAAATGTATATCAACCTCTTTAGTAACAAATAACAGAGGCAATATCTTCAATATGCTTTATTATACTAATAGACTTTGTATTACAATTTTACCTTCTTCACTTTGACATTTATTTCTCCTTTAATGAGTCAAAATGCCTAGCCAGGAGCTCATAGCTTTAAGTACGTTCTTAACATCAGCATATTAACTGTCACATTCAGACTAATAGGTTTAACTTATCTGTTCGAGATCTTTGTCGAAAAAGACCCAAACTCCCCCACTTTAAAAAATTGATGTAAATGGAAACTTCCACTTTAGTGGCCCAGAAAGACAATAATGCTGCTTCGTCATCATCTGAACATTCAGTATTAAGGTTTCACTGCCAAATACCCCAAATATCTGTGATAAGTGTCTCTTCTTGTAATAAAAGATTCTGAACAAAAAGCAGTTTAACGGAGATTTTGAAGTCTTGATTTGCAACAGTCCATTCCGAACCCGTCAGTTTATTTCCTTTTGTATTGTGCAGACAAACAATTGTAGCTTTCGTCATGAGCTCCAGCAGTACATTTTAGCAGACTGAGCTTAAGCGCATGCAGATGGGTGTAACATCAATTTTTTTAAAGGATATTATAAAGCCAACTGTAAGCAAATGAATGTAAAAATGAAGGAGCATTTTTTCATAACCTTGGGTAGTTATAAACGAAGTTTCAATGGACCTCAAGTTCCTTCCACAAACAGAGATAAAACAATTGCAGATTTAATATTTTTTAATTCTGACTCTTAAATCACATTAATATGAATCACATTATCAATGCACAGGAAATCATCAATGGAAATATACAGTTGATATGATCTATTTTTAAGAACAATTTTAGAATCAGTTTCCTCATTAATTATGACCCTTTTAATGGAAGGAGAGAAAATCTTCCTGGTACTTAAAACAAGAATCCCCTCCTTTTCTTCCCTCTTAGTCCAAAGCAGTTCTGCAGGACTTGGGGTTTCTGAAAAAAACAGTGATAGATTTTCTGTATATACCCTTATTTCTTTTGTACTAGAAGTAGAGTACCTACAGCGGTTATCTGTGGGTTTACTCTCTGCTCATTGGTGACTAAAGGGTTATTTCTACCTTTCTCAGTGACAGAGGTCCGTTGCTCACATGCCTTGCTGGGTCAAAGGTACTTTCCAGTGTCACAGAAATACACTCCTGAAGGTTGGCTCCACCAAAGTGTTTCTGATGTCTTTCGGTGGTTAAGGTATTTCTGACTTTTTCTTGTGAAACCAGGAGATAACATTTGCTTGCTTCTCTGTTTGCCTGTATGAGGAAGCAAGAGAAAAAAAAGCATAGATTTGTTTAAGAGAAATGCCGCATGAGATAATTCCATCTACCTGCCTGATTTGACATTTTCAACTCGATTTCGTCGTTTCTGTGATGAATGATTCAGCTCTTCCCAGTAATAGGCACTGCTTAAGTGCTGGACATATGCTACAATAATAACAATTACAAAGAATTACTCTAATGGGGTGAACGAATAACACCAATTAGTTGGTGTGATGATGTTTCCATGACAAACTCCAGCTTTATGGAGTTGTTCATTTTTAAGTCTAAAGGCTTTCTGATAGCCTTTGTCAGGCAACAGTGTGATTTGGCCACCTCAATTAATAAATCTGTCTTGCTGGATGCACATAGTCATGGACTGTGCTCCTACTTATGTCAAAATTTCAATCAACACCTAGTGCAGAACTAAGTTTAGGCTTAACTGTGAACAGTCATAATAGAGTAGATTTCCTGCAGAATACTTATTAAATAATTTCATTGCCTATTTCCTGAGGAAACTTAAAAATAGAAGCACATGTACTGTGTTACATATTGTCAAATCAAACTCTAGTTCAGGACAACACTTCAGCCTGTTGTTAACCTCATTAACCTCAGACATCAAATACAATGGGCTTGCAGACATGTCTGAACTTAGGCTTAAGTATCATTGAGAACAGAAATGTTTTACTGAACTGTGAGTTAAACTCTGGCATGTCACAGAGAACAGAGCTTCTTGCTGAAGTAATATTTAGGTCTGTGCAAGAGACTAAAATAGGGTGTATCATAATGCTACTCCTGGACTTGAATATCTGTGAACCTAATTCTCAATGTTTCTGGATTAAACTGTTCCTCCCAACATGGTAATAGGTATTACAGTAATATTTAACAACAAAAATTAGTTAGTATGATTTTTAAAATGTTTATATGTGTTTAAAACATGTCACAACAATGATCCAGAAGTCTTCCAGACCTCACGGACAATATTTCCACAGTCAAAGACTTTAAGAGAAAGAGAGATCCGTGCTTTGTTAAATTAGGGACTTAAAACAGGAAAATTACTCGGAAAGTGACAAGCCAAAAGGATGGCAACTGTTTTTTGTAAAAGTCCTAACTGGGTCACCAGACACAATGACCAAGTGACCAGAAGTTCTTTACTGGATATTAACTTACGAGGTTGTTACTCCAGCCCATTTAATGCTTCTTGTAGCCCACAAATTTTTTCCTCAAAGAGCACCTTTATGAGCCATTAGCACACGCGGTCAGAGTTGGCGGCCTGGCTATACCAAAGTGTTCTCGCTCGCAGTGTTGTACAGTTATTCCTGTTGGTGCTGCCTGACATCTCTGAACAGCCCTGAGCTCAAGCTCACAACTGCCTCACTTGCTAGGGGAGCTTCTTCACTGATGTGTGAGCGACAGTGATATCACTGCCAGAGAATGTCACTAACATCTTGGAAACAGAGGAGGAAAGGAGTCAGACTTGAAATGCCAAGATGAAATAAACCAATATTAGTATTATTATCACCGTTTGACAAAAGACTATAGGAGTTTAGAAACAAAGAGTGTCTTACAGCTCCATTGATTTGGTACCTCGAGGAATTAGGCCAGTATAAAGGGTGTCTTGGAGTATTAAAAAAAAAAAAAGGAATCAGACTAACTTCTAGTTAAGTAATGATAATTAGGCCAGAAAATAGAATCCTGTAGGTACTTCAGCAAGTCAAAATGTTTCCCATTTCATACACACTATATAAAAATACTGAGCTTTTAAGTTGTGGAGGTTTTTTTTGTTTCGTTTTCAGAGTCAAATTTCCAAATATTTGACAAGTTCCTAAACCTGCTTGTAAAAATCCCCAAGTCACATGCTAGTCGGATAAAAATCTGTTCATTGTAAAAAGGGAAGGGGGGAGGGTGGGGAAGGAAAGGTTTGTTGATAAGTTTGCTACCCTAGTTAAACGTTTAACCACAGCCTGGAGCTCAAATCAGCATTCATGTGAAGTTCCTATTTATTAGAGGATATAGAAAGTATTCACCAAAACTATATCTTGTTTTTGAAGGAGATACATCCTAGTAAATAAGGTGTACCACTAGATCCGTTTCTCAGGAGTGTGAAAAATGAGTGATAAACGTTGTCAGAAACTACACTTTGTCCCATTTAAAGTTTCTTGAGAACATACTCCTGCTCAAAATAAGTGATAAAATAGCACAGGAGAAAATGGACAGGGGAGAAATCACAAAGACACTTCTCACGCTGAATCTAGGCCCACATTGACTTGCCTAAATCTATATAAAGGCCTGCAAGTGACTGTGAATGTGGTGGGAACCCATGCTTCAAACATATGTCTTGAAAGACTGTCAGAACTCTCATTCCTCTTTTGGCTGCGGTTACAGATGCTTTCTCTGGACTGCGGGCTCACCAGTTTCACTTGTCTGGAGTACTCAAAAATACATTTTCCCCTGGAAGATAGTCTGCATATGCTTACAATAAACATTAACCAAATCAAATGATTTCCACGTCAGGATAAATACTTTCAAGTAAGTCTGTTAGAGACACTTGTAGTAAATTGCTATTAATTAGTTTTTCCAATCTACTTAGGTTGTACTAATGAACACAAATCACTCCTAACATATTTATAAGCAGGATAAATCCTGCCTCCCTGTGAAAGGCTCAAGGTAAAATGGATATATTCTGCTGCAGGAACACTTTAGGACAGGTGGATGATCTCGCCAGTTTTGTGTGCCTCTGAACTCTGCTGGTTGTTCCCCAGCAAGTACAACCTGCCTGTGCTCACGGCCCTGTGTCGGGGCTGCAGAGGGGCAAAGTCTGGAGCTTTCTGGCCACAAAATACATAAGTTACATAACATGGAAACTTTCAGCTCTGCAAAGCCAATGAAACCACATTTTCCTATCAGTGTGACTTCCTCTTTTGCACATTACCCACTTGTTGTAATGGCTTGTTGGAAATTACACGACAGTATCTCTAGAGATGGGAACTTCTCTTATGTTCGTGAACACAACCCAACACAGAGAGGTTCCCTGATGGGACATTTCAGGGCTTTACTGGAAGGACAGCAGCCATACCAATACCTCTCAGCACCGTCTTGCTAAGCCAAAATACAGAAGTATGAATTAGAATTATGTCTATACCACAATTAAAAAACCCCCCAAACCGTTACCTTCAGCAATTTGAAGTCGGTTACTGGAAAATCCCTTGATACAGCAAAGAAAAGCTCCTGGTAATTTGCTTTACCAAATCCTGAATTGTGCTGAAATGCAACTCAATTATTTTTAGAAATTATCTGCTCTGTTCTTGTATAATTTTCTTAACAACTCTGAATACCTAAAGAAGCACTGCAGCAGACCACAAGACACAGATCTAAGAAACCTGCATGTGTTGCATAAAACATATGATTCCACAACTCATTAAGTCTAATTTATGGCATACGTAATTAAGCACCTTTGAATTGAACCTAGGTCCCTAGAGATAATAACACTTAGAACTTATATAGGGCTTTTCATCTTCAAAGTGCTTTACAAACATTAACTAATTAACAACATAATAAGACATGAAAGGCCAAAGTGCTTACCCATAGTGCTACATAGCCTCTGTATAGTTCAGATTTTGATGTTTTTCAATGCAAGAACCAATCTGGGACCACAGAAAGGATTTACTAGTGGTTCTCTTCACAACTGGAAAGCATGACGTGTACATATCATATCTCTGAATTCCCAGAGTCCTTCCCTTCTCTGCTATTTATTGCTGAGTCAGAAGAAACAGCTCCCAGATGTGAAGGGAAGTATGGAAAAGGACAGTTCACAGCAGCTTATGAGGGTGTTTGAGTTTACAGGGCTTTGGAGCCAGAGTAACAGGACCTAATGCAGGAAGGAGCTTGAGGAGAATTCATTGCACAAGATTTCTGGTACCACCTGGGTCCATATCCTTCCCCAGGGCAATCTAATAATAATAGCACAAAGTCTCTAGAGACTGGCTAAAAGATCAGGGAGAAAAACCTTACTTCAACTCAAACACATTTTCCTGTAAAATTTACAATGTTACTTTGCCTAATCCCTGCTCTTCTGAAAAGTCTGAAGTGTTTGACCAGTGTTTTTGTTAGTTTTGGCGTTTTTTTTCCCCTATTGTTTAGTCTAATTTACACACAGGTCTCTTGAGACAGCCTTATTATCTGAATGAATGTTTTCTTGGTGATAGCAATGTTGCAGATGTTGTATCAGGTTACTTGAATCCCTGCTGAACCTTACTAATGCCGAAAGATGATGGATAAAATAAGAGGGGAGCAATTAACACTGATAGTTTTAGTGAGCAGTCCTTCAGCCATCAGCCTGTGTCAGTGATGGTTTCCAGGAGCTCGGAATGCTGGCCATTGTCTGGGCACATGCTGTGTTTAAGCATCACCTGTTCACGGGAGAGAAAGATAATGGCTATCGTGGCAGGATCTCTTGTCTCTCTCTCCAGACAATGCCTGACTCTGTCCCATTGGGAATTCTGCTGTGGACCAAAAATTGAGAATTTGGAGACCAGTGCAAAAACATAGCAAGGATGTAAGACAGAACTATGCATATGTACCTGCCTAATTGCACACTAAAATAATCTCAGAAACAAACACAAATGACTCAGCAGTAGAGCCTCACCAGAAATTACAGAAAATGAGACATACCATGGACCAGAAAACAATGACTGTGGAACCAGCAGGCTTTTGTGCTTCCCCCCAGACACACAGTCCAGAACAAATCCTAAAGGTAACAATCTCACAGTAGCAATGCCTACAAGAGATCCTATGATAAACATAGGGTCTAATCAAAAGCATTACGATTTTTAAATGCAAATGTAGAATAGAACTGTCAAAATGTTTTATGCCTAAAATGTGAATGCTAACCTTCCCATGCTTATTATACAGTGGTACATTTTAATTTGCCTGGAGCAGAGTTGAATAAAGCAAGCATCACAAACACAATCAAATGGATATTTGAAAGAACATCTTCTCACAATAGCTGTGTGTCTGAGCAAAGCTTCAAATGGTGATCAATTGATTACCAAAATCAAAGAATACATTTCCCAAATGAGCTCCTGCAAAGCACTCAATAGCAGAAAACAGCATAAAGTTCCACAGAACAGCATTCATCCCTAAAATATTTACAAATGCAACTTTCTACAGCTTTCCTGGTTTATAGCTTAGATCTTCACAGATGTTGAATGGAGAATAAAACAGTTCTGATAAATCAATGGTTTGGTTCAGTTTCAGCACGGCCAATTCAGTCAAGCAAAGAAGGGTATGTAAAGGTGAAGTGCTTGGCCTGCTTTTGAGCTTGTCTCAGGCACTTACTCTTTGCTCAGCAGAGGCCTCTCAGGACCCAGGAGCACAGGACCACAGGAGCACTGAGGGGTATTCTCCAGCTTCTCCCCACACTGGGACAGATCTTATTGAAAATAAGTATTAACCATAACTACTAGTGCATCCTAAGCAAGTGAATAAATATTTAGCCTTATGACACTTAGATAGTTGGCTCTCTACCTGTACCTTTCTTTCATCTTCCATCAGGAAAGAAAGAATGCCTGAAGGAATCCGTAAGGAAAAAGATTTGCAGAAAAGGTCAGAAATGGTGGCTGGCCAATTTTGACAGAGAAGCCAGAAACATGGGAGATCAGCAATCTTTAGGGAAGAGATATTTCTCCTTACACTTTTGCAGATCATTTCAACTGAGCTGCATTTCAACCTAACAAGACAGGGTTTAGTCCCTACTGCTCTGTGCAGAAGGGTAAAGACTTCTAGCAATCATACAGACAACACAGGGAATTTCCTACTGTTCTGAGTGTCATCAGGGTGCCAAGGGAGATGTCCCAGTTTGTCTCTCACTGGTATTTGCTATTTTCCTGGACACTTTCAGCAGCAGCTGGGTGGGAGAACAACATTTTATTCTACTCTGTCCCTGTTTGCCAGTTAATGTAGCATTTTGGGTGGAAAGAAAACAAAATTTTTCTTCCACTGCTGTTATTCCCTCAACACACATAGATCTTTGGATCCTGCACCTCCATATCATATCATAGATCATATCTCAAATAATCCTTCAGTAGCTCAGTCAACTCCTAAGCTCACTAGGAAACAGCAGCAATTCTGCCTCTGGATGTTGTTTTCCATGTAGGTCCGCTAATCACATGGATGTCCTTAGTCTTACAACAGGTGGTTTAACAGTGTCATTCATGGCATTTTAAATGTAAAGAACTGAGGCACACTGTAATTGCTTGGACAGGAGGCTGGGCACCAAACCCAGATTTCCTGTTAAACTCTGCAATGTTCATTCATTTTCTGATCCTTCAGTTTTTTCTTTTTGCTCTAAAGCATTTGCAGAACAGGTACAAAAGGTATCAGAGCCAAAAACAAGTCGATGAAAGCAATTAAATGGAAATATTTAAATAGATAATGGCTTTTCTTCTTCCATATGACTGTCTTCCCATACAATATGGCAAGATGAGGTTCTTCCTGTGCCAGCAGAGAGCTGTAACTCTGCAGAGTTACAGAAGTGCAAGTATTGATCAGACAAGATGGAACATGTTACTGAGGCAATTGGTCAGGCTAAAGCAGTGATGGCAGTACATGGTATATTATGGATGGTTCAAGTAGCTGAGGATATCTATCTTTCTGTCTATCTACCTGTTTTCCAAGATGTCTATCATCATTGAACTTCACTACCAAGGAGCAAGGGCAGCACTTAATCATCAATAGATACTGTTTATGCCATTAATTGGGGACTGGGTCAGGTTTTCCTTGTTTGTACCTTTGCTGCTCTTTTCTTTTTTTCCCCCTCCACAGTAGCATTTTCTCACAGCCTGTATGTGTTGTTTTGGGACTTGTGTCAGTAGCAACAGCACAGCTCTGTGTGTCTGCCAAGGCTTATTCAATTGAGCTCCTTTCCAGAAAAACAAAATAGCCAATTGATGAGAGTTATAAAATTTCAAAGCCAGTGCCTTTTCATAATACCTGATATACAAGTTGGAAGCAGCAGAAGTGTGACCAGTGTCTGGACCTGTTGCTTCACCTGCAGCCAGAAGTGGATGAGTAGCAGTGGTAGTTTCCCAAGTTATACCTGCTGTAAACCCACAGCTTCCGTGGCTGCATTTTCTCTATAGTTAGTATTCACCAAAGAGACTGCAACAGTGCAGAGCTGTGTGTTTGCTGGCATTTTCCTCGTTCAAAGCTTTTGAGAACACTTTACTGAAGCATATAATGCTGCCTTGAAATTGGCCTCTAAACCACATTTTGAGAAGATGAAACACAGGCAGTTGGCTGGATGTTTTAGCCCTGTGCCATGACTTGCTCAAGGCAGAAAAGCACCCCATCTTCCCCTTCCAAATCTCCTCTGAACTCAAGTCTGGCTCTGATCATGAGGTTCCTCTCTAATGTAACAGTTTCTTTCCCTTTTTTTCCCCCTTAATTTTTACATTACCAGTTACAAGCTCTGGTACATAGGTTTTTCCCTTTCACTTCAAGATTTAGTCTCTTACATGATTTCAAACTTTTGGAGAATTCATTTATCATTACAGAGCCTTACATTAAAGACAGTCTTTCTGGGGTAACGTTGGGAGTAATCATCACGACTTCTTGTTTTTATCTAAGTATTCCAAAAGGAGAGTTAAGTCTAAATTAGGCAAGGGAGTTTTTGCCTTGACATTTGGGAGGTCAAATTTTGCCTGTGACTGTCAGCCTCTCAGAAGAGGAGATGGCATTTGTAGTAATCCAAAACTCCTGCAGAGTTACATTACTGTGGCAGCCAGACTGGAGTAAATCTAGGCTGAAGATCTATTGGTTCAATTACTGCTTGGGGTCAGGACATGCCATAAATTATTAGATATGCAAATGGAAAACTTGGGCTGTTGATGAAAGAAAGATGGATGGATTTCTTAAATACTCATAATCCGTGTGAAGACCAACTGTATAAACTGATGGATAGTTGCTTGTAAAGATTTCAGTTCTAAAATTTTACCTGTGTGCAGGAAAAAATATTTTTTTTTGTTTTATGTGCATGTCATGTTTTAAAAATAAACGTAAGAAATCATTTGAAGGTCTGATTTGAACTGCTTCTGCACTGCCCATTAATTTTTAGAAAGTTTCAGAAAGAAGTTTCTGTTCTCCCTTGCCACAGGGCAAATGTGCCACACCGCTCCCCAGTCTGTGAGGACATTGACAATGTATTTGGGAGAGCCAGTTCCTTTGCCTCTGGAAGTAGGGGGTGCACGGAATGCCACCAAACTAGCTCAGGTTTGTGTATCTCCTGCAGAGGGAACGAGCTGGCACACAATAACGTGACTTTATCGTGACATGAACTCTGTGGTGTTTCAAGAGGGTTTTTTTGATAGAAAAATAAAATGAAATTAAGCTATTACTCTATCACACCCATTTTTTCTGTTGCTTAAATATGTTATTTACAGTCTTATTTCTCAGTGTGAGTCAAGTTAGAAGAACATGACTTTCTACTTTAGTCAAGTAGAAAGTCTGCTACATCTATAAAAATCTGCTGAATTTCTCCTGTGGATTATCTCTTTTGGGGAAGTTTTTACTACATGTAAGACAAAATGAGTATGAGTGTGAGAATATCGTGAGCTGTTCAACGCCACCTGCTGCTGCAAGGGGAAATGTATTCCCAGAGGCACCTTGGCTGAGCAGGAACAGATGCAGAACCACTGGAAAACTTGTTCCGCTTGATAGTAGGTTTGTAGAAATACATCACAACACATGAGGGAATACACTTGCCCAAAACTAATGCTGATTTTTTTCCACGCGGTCTGTGAAAGACCAGGATGTTTCTAAAGAATATACAGCATCCCTCCCTGGTTGGTAACACCTAAAAAATTTTCATTTCTGTCACTCTGGGTAGAAAGATTTTCAAAACTACTCCAGGCTTTCTCAAAGCTCTTATTCACTGCTCAAATATAAATCCCTTGGCCACTGCTCTTGCTGTCATTATTGTTATTTTACTAAGAGTTTACATGGTGGGGGATAATAACTGGACAGTAAATTGATGGTTACTTAAATATTCTCTGAGTAGAGGTCAGAAATTACTTCATATCATGCAGTTTACATAACAGACAAAAATATTAGGAAACAGATTTTAGCTAGTTATAATATACACTATTTTGAGAGAAAAGCATTCTTTGTAAATGCAGGTAAGAACCTGCAGGTGAAACACTGCAGCTCACCACTGGTACCTTTGGAGGTGATGGAAGCCAGTGATGCCTCGTGGGTAAGAGCAACAGCTCTGGTGGCTGAGCTGTGACCATCCGGTTCCAGTGTGACACCAGCATGGTTTGGAAACAGCTCCTCAAAGCCAACAAAATTGTACAGGGAGAATAACACAAATGAGAACGAGCAATCAGATTTTAAATATTTCCCTATGCAATTCTGACAATCATTTTAAGTTTGTGAGAAGGCTACAGGAAACAACTCAATATGCATAATTGCTGTGCAGAAACACTAATAATAACAAAAAAAGGATAACTTTCCAAGTTATCCTTTAAAGCAATGACTTTCAAAGTCACTGCTTTAAACTTACAAGAAAGAAAGATGCTGTAGAAGTTTAGCAACATATTTGTATTCTGTAGTGTTCTTTATTTCTATGCCCCCATTTCCCTCTTGTGACACTGATTTAATAAATACGAATTAGATTTACTATAACTGCTTACCAACAAAATAAAAGCATATTTTTTCAGCAGCTATAATAATATGTGGAAAAAAAAGCTCTCCACTAAACCTTCTGAAGTGCATAAAAACATGGTTTGTTGTAGTAAATATTATTAAATTTTATCATGATTTTATTTCTGTGAAATGGCACAATGGACCCATCCAACCACCTTTTGTCTCATTTATGCATGGAGATTTTTTTAGACTGTGTTTGGTAAAGAGCATTTTTTGCAGCTAACTTAAAGGACATTTTAGCATCTGCCTCCCTCCCCTCAGTTTGCTTATAGTGAATGACAAACTAATTATATTATATGGGATGTATTGTCTCTTCTTTTATTCCTTGATGGTTTTTTTTTTTTCTGCCTTAGCAGAAAGTTTGTAGCTAAAACAATTTTTACAGCTTTAAAGAACGGAAGCATTTTCATATTTCTGGAACTTCAGGCAGAAGTAACTATATTTTCAGCAGTTGAATTTTCATTAAAATTTACAAAAGACCTCTGCCTTCACTGATTTATTGTTGCATTAGGTAAAACTACACAGAGTGTATAAAATACTGTGTTACTCCACTTGTACTGCGATCTAGCACGTTATCAGTGATTGCAAGTACATTTTATAACCCCAGCTACTGAATCGAAAAAAAGGTGATACAAGCATCAATCTCCAGGATAAAATCAGAGCACTTTCTACCACGGTTTGACCTTAGCGATGCCTTTGGATAGTCTTACTTGTCTAAGTCCTTGCAACAATTACCAAGGGACTGTTCGAAAATGCAGCTTTAATGGTGCAGACCGGAATTACTAACAGCATCAAAGACTTAAACACTAACCCTGGAGATTTCAAGCACAGGAAAAAAATTGAGGAAACTCTGATGCCACTGCAGGAGTGGAATGGAACAGGGCTGCAGACACCAGGCACAGATTTGATTTGTGCTCTTGGCTGGCTGCATCCCTGAGCCCCACAGTGTCATTAGCAAATAAAAAAAACTATCAATAAAAAACTTAGACCTCAACATTCAGTTAACTCCAGCTGTAGCTGCCAAATCTTATTTATAGCATGAGGAGACACAGTTAATTACAGGTCACAAAAAAGTTAATTTCTGTCATAATACAACTTATAGTCTAAAAATGAAAAAGCTTATTTTTGGACTGAACTGGTTTCTCTTAATAGAACACTGTTAATTTGAATCTCATCTCTGTCAGTAAACTACAGAACAGGCAAAGAAAGGATAAATGTGCCTTATCAATCTATTTTATGGTTCTAAATATAATAATATTCAAATTAAAATAATAAATCTGATCAATTTTTCCCAAGACAAAGTACTGAAGGAAAATAAAAAATAGAGAAGATGATCATGAAAGACTGTTCTGAGCAATGGCAGTTGTAGCCACTTATTATTAAGCATTAAATAAATATTTAATTAGTACAACAGATTTTTTAAATGTTAAATCCTTGCGACCCAGAAAGTGAATTAAAAAAAATCCACCTTATGAACAAACCTAACCGCCTCCTCCAAGGAAAGAATCACAAATCATTTCAACAATTCTAAAGTACATTGGATAAATATTAAGACAAACATTATGTGAAGGATGGAGTTAATTATACTGCACACAATGAGACACCGGTCACTCCACAAGTTGTAATTTATTTTCCCCTTATTTGCATTTAACTTCAAAGGTATTTCAGGAAATGTAAAATAACATGATTTGAGCAGTTACAAAGATGATACACGTTTAACTTCAAAACTATGTTTCAAGCTCTTAAAAATAAATTACCTACAATTTCAGGAAATAACACACCATTCTCATGCAACCTGTAATTGCTGCCTCAAAAATGGTAAACTCATTTTTGGAGGGGAAATATCACAATTTAGGGCAACAGTATTCATCTGGCAGGTCTTATACAAGAAAACAGTTGGGTAATTTACATCAATATGTTAATCTAAATTTATATGTAGATTCTATTCAGTTAAAAGTCATACAACTGCAACTGCATATGGAAAATTAGCAGACTTGTTTGAATTAATATCCAATTCCTACTCCAAACCAGTCTCTTCAGTAAAATGGGAATGGCTGCAGACCTACAGCTTGTGCTTATCATCACAACTTTCTTGTTTTCTTTTTTCTTTCTTTTTTTTTATTTTATTTTTTTATCTTTCATTTTGAAGGGGAAACTTCTTGTGAGTTTGAGTCCTTAGGATAAGTTTACAGTCCCTGTGTATCTGAACATATCTAAAATTCCAGCATCTAGGTCAGTACTGAGTTTTCTAAATACTTAACAAGCATCTTTTTGTATCCCTTCATGTCAGATTTAATTGTTCGTGGTGAAAGGAAACGCTAATCAGAATGCAAGAGTAGTACTCTAAGACATGTATCTTTCTAACCTGAACTATCCTATGATCCTGGGAAAGCATATAAGGAAAAAAAGCAAGTTTTCATCTTATTGAAAACATCAAAATAAATACTGGAAAATTCTCATTATTAATGAGCTTTTATATAACAGCTGTATTAACAGTGAGATGCAATGAGGCACACTGAGGGAAAAGCTCACTTCACAAATACCTCATTCCTTTCAGAATCTGGCCCTGGAGGATGGTATTTGAGACAGCATTCAATCACACACTGTGTTTACAAAATTATTAAAAAAACCTACCAAAGTATCTGTTTTCTATTCTCTGCCCCATGGTTTCCCCACCTATTCCTAATATGTGCTCATTCTGTGTGGTTGCTCCCCACCCCCTTGTCAGTCAGGACCAACCTGTGGGGGCTGAGAGAAATCCAGACTCGCTGTGCCCTGGCTTACACCGCTCTTCCCGAGCAGAAACACAACTGGTGTAACTCTAGTTGTAGCAGTTTACTACACTGATACCCAGCTCAGGTAGATACCTTACTGAAAAGGAACAAAGGTCCAGACAAACAGCTGAGAAGTGCCTGCAGTGACCGAGCCCTTTGGGGTAACTCACACCAGGAGAAAGCACCACAGTCACAGCCCTTAATCCTTCATAAGCCGGTGTCTTCCTTGGGGCCGCTTCCTTCTGGGAACTATTCGTGGTTACAGTTAAGTCCCAGCTCAAAGTGAGCACCTCTGCATATCACCCACTGCACACAAGGAGGAAAACCTGCAGCCAACAGTTTTCCAATTGTTTTCAGAGATGCTCTGATGTCCCCAGAGGGAACAGTTCCCTGCATGCTTCTCAGGCCAACAAAATAGATCCTTTGCAACTGAGATGTCTCTTCATTTGTTTTTGTGTGGCCCTATGTAAATGAAGATAATGCAATTCCATCCAAATATTATTTGCTAGAAAGTCTTTATCTGTCATATCAAAAACATTAAAATGATATTTTCATAGATGATGTATGTTTTCATCTAAAAATAGAGACCTTTAAGAATATTTCTGCATGTTGGCATAAAATGCATTAGCATCTTTGAATAAAAAGCTTTATAAAAGTGTAAGTGTACTCCACAAAAATTACAGGGACAGCAGACTTTGTTGACAGCAGTCTTGTAGCATAAAGCTTGCAGCCCTGCATCTGCAGCAGTGGTGGCTGTACAGCCATGCTGGTTTGCACAGCTGCTTGGAGACAAACAGGAAGGCCAGGTCCTCGCCCGGCAGAGCTGACAGCTTCAATCTGCCTGACAGTCTAACAACAAGTGACAACGGGGGCGTTCGGTGGGTAGGGAAGGGCAACAGCAAACAAACATCAGGGGGAAAGTGATCTTGTGAGTGCACTGTTTTTAAGGGAACCAGATTAGCATGCTCTTGCAATACCATAAGGTTGGTTTGTTTGCTTTTTAATTTTAGGAGTGCCAAATTTAGGTGTAAACTGCCTAGATTTCCACAGGTTGATGTGAAAAGCAGGAATTTTGCTTTGGAGTGGAAAATGACAGAGCAGAAAGAGGGCAGGAAGAGCATCTGGTAGGAAATGCAAGGGGAGGAAGGACCTAGAACAGCAGCATTTTCTCCCAGGTTTGGGTACATCTGTAAAATATCAAAACACGCTAAATAAAGTGCTGTTGGGAGTGACAGGGATGGTCAGGAACGGCCGCAGTACAGGCACATACCTATCTTAATGAAGTCTCACACCATTTTTGCAACACCCTTTTAGAGAAATAAGAGCACATCATTCTTAGGGAGCCAGTTTGGCATGGCTTCTGCTTATGTAGGAAACGATTCCTATGATTTCCTGCAGGTCTAGGAGTGAAATTATCTGCTGCAGTAAATTCACAAGTTTAGCATTTGTTGCTACTGTGACCAAAGGTTAATGTTTTGCTGCTTGACTGAATCAAAATCACCAGTTGCCTATTACATATTTTTGTGGTCTTGCTCACACAATTGATTTCAGCACACTTTGAGTAATCTAATTCTCTGAATGTTAAACAAAAGCCATGTATGTAAGAGATTGAGGGTTTTTCTACTGCAGAACAAAGCAATTTCACAAATAAGTTTTCTTTTGTAGCTGATTGGGTCACTGAAGGTACCTCCAGCTAGCACAGGCAGTTTCTGGCTGCAAAAATGCTGAATGGCCATCCACCCTGTGAAAACACACAGAAGGAGGGACTACAGCAGTCTGGAACAAATACCTGACATCGGGGCTATGGCCCCTTCTGGCACAGATGACTGAGAGCAGTGGATCTCACAATGTGCAGGGCTGTGCAGGAGCGCCCTGATGCAGATGAACAGAGTAAGAACATTAGACTTTCAGGGAGAAGAGGGAGGGGTTTGGATCCACTTCCAAAAGCTACAGAAATTGAATACTATTTTTTAAAAACATCCCACAAATCATTGCTTTAAGGCTTGAATGGAAGCCTCTTTTATGCATTTGTCTAAGAACAAGAGTAAAAACCTGCAATTCTTTAAACTGATGTTCTGTTGTGTGGCCGTGCTCCTATTCAGAGTAACTAATGGGATAATTTAGCCATACAACTGACCCGAACAACGTTACTCTGTTGAAAGTTCACCTGTCAAGTTGGCAGTGAGTTCGTTCCAATGATTTGAACCTGTGCTTGCAAAGCTGTGCCTGATCAGGGTCATGGAAAGCAGCTGTGTGGGACAGGGGGTGGAAGTGTTAACCAGAGATGTTCCATTTGAGAGCACAGGTCCTTGAGCTTCCCACTGCACTATAACTTACTATACAAATGGCAAAATAAAAGGACCTAAACTTTTTCCCCAAAAATATGGTGAGGCTGTGTTAGTTCTAGAAGACAAAAAAAGGGAGTCACTGAGGATGAGGAGGTGCAGCGCAAGTGCCAGAATGCGAGCCTGAAAGGTAGAGGGAGCAGGCTATTTCTCTTTGTTATCGAGTGAAATGACTCCACAAATATGACAATAAATCACTGCAGGAATCAATCTGAGTGGAGGCAACTGCTCCATGCTGATAATGCATCAATCAATATTTAATGTTTACACTTTAATTAATCTGCACGTAGGAAGCATTCTTTCAGTGACAAAAAAGTGATGAGAAATAAAACACCTTTTATATCAAACAGCGACGAATGGCTGCCTATCTGTTAGGCTTTGATTGGGCCCTCAATTGATCACTGCAGCCTTTTTCGATTGCACCAGCGTGCAATGTCACATTTGGGTATAAAACAAAACACCGTCTCTCTGAAGGAAGGAGGGGGAGCTTCTGAACCTGCTTTTGAGTGATTACAACTTAATCAGAACAAAGAAAGACTGATAGCAAAGTGAGTTCTTTGGAAAGATGGACAAAAGCAAATAAACAAAAAGATTTTCAACATCTGCATCAATGACACCTATCTGAACAGATTTTTACTGGGTATTACAATTATTGATACCTGCTAAGGCTTTGCATAGAAAACCAATTCAGATGTTGACTGGCAAAACCGCCTTCCCTTATCAGAGCTACCAGTGGAGCCTGAGGATGGGTTCATTTTGTCACTGCTTGAATGTCAGGGAAGTGCCAGGTGCTGCATGGACACAGGAGAAGCCACAATTCCTGTCTCAGAGTGTTTTTCCTCAGTGCTCTGTTTAACCCTTGTAAACTCCAGTTTCTTCTTTTTTTTAAAAAGGGCCTGATTCATTGTTCATTGATGTCAACTGAATGACTTCTATTGACTTCAGCAGGCATTGCATTAGTCCATAGATGAATGGTATTGAAAGGCATCGTGATGAAAGACAAGTGAAAAGACAGTGATACTAGACCAGTAATGTTCAATTATTCCTTTAAAAAAAGAAAACTGCAGCAGTATATTCACCAAACATAATGAAAGCTTTCCTATGCTTATTTATAAATTCATTGTTTGAAATTTACATACTTTTCACATAATAAATGCAATAGTATCTATTAAAAATACAGAGAACATAGCTTTCTAGAACTTAGGTCAATTAAAATATTAGAGAACTGAATCCACATACAAAATTGCCATAATCCTACAAAGGCTAGAATGCAGGGAAATTTTACTATATTTTGTATGTCATATTGGAGTTATTTTGCAATCCTATCATGAAGTTAGGATCATGCAAGGGACCTATGCAAATGTCAAATTATTTTAAGCTTTTAAGTAAACCTGCCACTAATTAAAAACAATTATCATTTTGGTTTGTTTTCACTAAAGAACTTTTGTTATTTTACTAGTCAACAAACAGGAGGACTGTACTAAGGATCCAGTGACAGCATGTTGCCAAAATGCCTGTCCAGATTTGGAAGTGCCAGGTTTAGGGTGCTCTGACTGCTGGCTTAGCCAATACAAAACCAGAAATAATATTATGGTATAAAGTCATATACTAGAAGGAATTTGAAAATATCAATCCTTAGTCCTTATAAGCTCTTCTTTCACTACAACTGGATGGTCTCTTTCTATGATTCACAGAATATTTCTGGCTATTCTCAAGTCTTAAGGCACTCAGAAACACACTCCCCAAGACTGCTGACATTTTGGGATATCAGGAGCAGCAAAGTGTCTAAAGCATGAGTGACATCAGAGGACTTCCATATATTGGTAAAAAAGTTTTTAAATATAGTAGCATACAAAAATGGGAGGAAGTACTCACAGAGGAAATGAAAGAAGATGAATTTGGCATTTCCAATGCAATAATAGAACTGAAGATAACTTTTAACTTCTGATGTTTGCTTGTCATTCCCACTTACTTTTTTCTCTCAGAGAACTTTGTACATAGACAACCAAAGCCCAAAACATTTCACTAGCTTCATAAAAACTGACAATGACTTCTCACCAAAATCCATAAACAGCTTCAGCAGACTTGACTAACATACACACACATGTCTACACAGAGTTGAGTCTGCAGTTTATCTTTGCCATAAAAACTTCTTCCCCTTTCTGTGCAAATCAAATGAACAAGCTAAGAAAAAAAAAAAGGGGCAAAGTCAAAAGAGAGGAATGCTCTATTGTAATGCATGATCAACTACAAATATTTATAGAAAAGATGTGCACACTACTGTGTGCACATCAGGGTTGCCCTAGGACAGCCTTAACATGCATAGTTAATGTTTATGGAACAAAACCAACTTACTGAATGTGAAATCTTCATTTTCCTCATATGCACCCAAAGTGAAGGTAAACTAACAAAAAAAAAAAGAAAGAAAAAAAAGGAAATAGGTAAAATTACTTGCTTGATGAAATCCTGAGGGGACAATGCTAAAGCACTTAATGTTGCCACTGGTCAGTCGAAAACCTCAGCTGCATTTTCTAATTCTTTTATTCGCCAGTTGTATGCAGCTTGCGTGCACACAATTGGAAGAGCAGCCTAACCTGGAAAGTCAAATCTCAGCTCCTCTAAACTACAGTTTCTCTGGAGCTCTAGAGAGCCGCATGGCTTGGTTTGCAGCAATAACCCTGACATGCAGGGAGACTGGTCATGCACCATGGCTTTGAAGCCCCATCAGCTGAAACTTCTGAGGACACCAGTCCATAAGGCTCTTTGCCATACTGTCAAAACACTTTTGCTAGTCAGGGCTACAGTGAGTTCCCAGGTATAACCACTGTGTCAAGTGTCAAGCCCAAGCACGAGGGCACACTCCCAGCACCACTTCTGGTTACAGCTGTCAGCATCAGTCCAAGTACTTCAACCTTGGTTATATATATAAAGAGCACCCAGCGAGATCTAAGAGTGCCGGTCCGTATTTAGCACCAGGGCTTAGGCTAGTTTTCCATCTCAGCTAGTTTTCCATCTCAGCTTGTCACAGCTGTCTGCTGCATAAAAAGAGTCTGAAATGTACTAAAAAACCCTGGAAGACTAATAATTCATTAAGCTGACAAATGAAAAGTAAGTCCTATCGATCAAGAGTAGAACTTCTTGGTTATAAAGGAAGCATATATTATTCTGACAGTATTTTCACAAGATAAGCTGAAGTTACAAAGAAGACAACCAATTTGATTCAAATAACTGTCTCTCTTCAGAAACATTCGTGATTGTAGTCATCAAGCACAAGTTGAGTGGGGTTGTATTACTACCCCCATTTAAAAAAATTTGGATAACTGCATAATGTCAAGGAAACAGGACTGGATCACTATCACAGGTTTTCTGACCGCTGGTCCTGTGGAAAATGGTAAGCAAAGGACTGACTCCTGCACCACTGAATCACGACAGCACTAAACACCAGCGTGAAAAGATGTGCAACCACACACACACAAGATAATCTCTCTTCCATCACTAGAACAGAAAAGCTCAGGGCTTATTGCACAGCTAGTGAGAACAAACACACTTGCAGCTGGCCTGCCACCACCTGTAGAAGGTGAAAGTCAGCCAAAAAGCTACAAGACTCTCCAGTTGTGATGAATGGATGGAAACCAAAGTGTGGCTCAGATTCAAGCCCTAGACTGGTTACAGCAGTGTGATACTGTGCCAACAGACCCACTTAAGAGGGGAGGGCTCCAAGTGAGAGGCAGTTTCTGGTATTCTGTGATGGTAAAATATATTAGAGCAGGCATCAATTTACCTTGGTTAGTTATGTTTTCAGTTATGCTGTATTTTTGTGCTCAGGGGCCTAATTTATAATTCTAATAATAAAATGTATTATGGAGTATAAGCCAAGCACATGCAGGTCCTAATTCTATTTCCTCTCAAAGGAAAGAGCTAAGCTGTTAAGCTCCAGGTTCTTTCAACATTTCCTATTTGCGACAAACACAAAAATCTGAAATCAGCGAGGTACCACTGCAAGGCTTTTACAAAGTTCAGGTAGAGCAAGTCAAAAGTCTATCTTTTTATTTTTCTTTATTTTTTTTCAAATCCCCAAACGATGCTTCTGGTCCCTCAGTGTCATAGCTGTCACAATACCTCATTCTGCAGGTTAAACTGAAGTGAAAGAGAAGCAAACCAATACAGTTCAGACATCTTCCCCACCTCAGAAAAATTACCATCCCAAGGCTTGTGGGGTAGCACTTCTACCTACATTTTTACAGAGAGAACATACAGGTCAGCTGAGGGACCTTCCCAGTTCCTAAGGATGGGGACAACTCTAATTCTCTTAGGAGAGAGGCTCTTTCTCTGGTTTGGTCATAGAACTTCACTGAATAGCCCAGCTGTTAATCTTATGCTATATTTGCCCTTGTTTGTAGATGAGAACTGGAGGGGAAATTCCATTTTCTCCTTCCCTCTCAACTGGAGGACACGGCCCCCATGCCAGGCCTGAGCAGGTGTCTGCTCCCAGCTCTCCAGGTCCCCTCACTGGGTGCACTTACTGGGGCACATTTAGAACAGCAGGAAGACAATTTGTATGTGTGTGAGACCAAGTTAATGTTAACAGAGAACTATGTTTAATGATTCATATTGTCAGTAACTGATTTAAAAATATGATGCCAAAGAGCAAGACTAGCAACTGTACCAATAAGTTTTTACAGTATGCAGCATTTATGATATAAGTAAGTTTCATAATAAAAATAAAAATCACTGCAGTCATTTTCACTCTAGTTTCCACTGATTAATGTTGATATTGACCATACAATAATATTGCTCAACTTATTTAAGCTGAATAAATAAGTAGGAAGGGTTAACTGCCAAACATAATAATGGTCCTTAATCTTTTGAAATTGTTCTTTCCTCACATGAGCAGTCAGTCTCACTAATGTCAGTGGCCCAAATTTTGCAGTCCTTAATCACATACTGTTACCTTCAGTAGTTGTTGTTCCCAATTTAGGATCAAAGCCCATAGTTTGCTGGGGCCACTCTTTCAAGGGAGGATTGGGCCCAGACTGTTAATAAGGGGTTTGGTGGCTTACAAAGAGGTGATTAAGATCTTCCTTTGAAAAAACAGAAAAAGTAGAGTTCTTCTTTTGGATTATAACAGCACAGATAGCCATAGCTTGTGGATTTCAGAGTATTAACTGCTAATCCACAAGTGAATTGAAAGGTTTTTGTTTGTTTGTTTTGCTATTACAGTATTTAAACTTGTCAACCTTCAGTTCTCAGTAAGTCATACTTAAGTTTCTTAGCAAAATATTTTATCACATCTCTGTGAGTATGCCCAAGAGTTAGAGAGATCTCTTGGTTATATGCAAAACCCAGGGTAGGTTTTTCATTCGATTTGGTTTTATTTAATGAAAAGCTTGCACTTATTCCTGAAAACTCAAACCATGAAGCTTTGGAAACTAAGCCACAATATAAAAGTTTCTATTTTCCTTAAGTGACATTCAAGGATTGCTGTTTGTCAGTGACAAACAGAAAGTACTTAGTGTAATTATTATAGCACCTCAGTAAAAATCAGATTCTAGCCGTAGGTGATTGCAGCTATAAAGTTTCCAGAATAGGAACAATGAGCCCTATGAAACTAATGAAAAAAATCGCCAACTTCCTCACTCCAAAGTCTGATTTTTACAAGGACTCCATTTCTTCCTGGTTGCCAAAAATGCACAGTTTATTTGAATCTAGTTTAGGTCTCCAGGAAAACAATTTTAATGTAAAATTGAATAATGTTGCACTGATGACAGGATAATTAAATGGTTTCAAAACTGAGTAATATTTATGTAGTGTGCTCCTATAATGAAAATAAAGAAATCATATTCTAATGATAGCATAACTAAAGATGATAAATATCCAGACATACTCCTTGCTGTATCAGCGTACTGTAATCAAATCAATTAGAAATCTAATGACTACTTTGACACAAACAGGTATTTAATATGCTGAAAATGTACCAGATTTCCCCCCTCAAGCATTAGTAAAATCCCCAAGAAAATTAAAATCCAGGTCATAGCTAAATTCCTTTGATACTGGGATTTAAATTAAAAAAAAAAAAAAGAAACAAAAAAAAGTTTAGTCACTAAGAATTCTTTGTGTTGTTACATTTTTATAAGGTTAAAGCTAAAAATAAGATCAAAATCTTTTTGGAGGTTACATTAAAAAACAGACCAGGTGTGTTGACAATCCCATCACACATATGCTTGTTAAACAGATGCCAACCAATAAATTAATTAAAGCTACTCTCCTTTCGAACCAGAACAGAGGAAAAAGCTGTTAGGGGCATTTATGGGGGTGACGTTCTCTTGACTGACAAGTTTCTCATGCTTGGCCTCTGTTGTACAAACCTCTGACACTTCTCAAACATTTTCCACAAGGAAAATGAAATTGCTGTCTGTAAGGAAGAGAATTGGTAACCTGTTCACAGGCAGTCAGATTGATGCTAGAGGCAGATGGCTGTTTATCAGTCATGAGAAGTGACTAAGGAAACAAGGTTTCAACACAGACGTGATGAAAATCCTTGCTGGTAACTCCTGCCATCACACTCAGAAAATCAGAATTTGCGTGTGAAATATCTCACTCTCCTTTGTACGCTGTACTTCATTGTGGCAGTTCCCACCTGAGCTGATCAAGTGAAAAAGTATCTTGTGCTGACCTTAAATTTTACCATACTTACAGGACTTGGAGAAATAAAGAGAAAGAACTTTGAGGAACAGTAAATGGTCCTGAAAGGGCTATGTGATTCCTTGAAACATAAGCTTCTTCAGCACTCTAAGGACAAACGAGATTCATTATATTTCTTCTTCCAATTATACAAAATTCCATTTTTTTTGGAAACCACACAATTGCTGGAAAAAGGAATTAGTGGATCTAAGGGGTTATTAAACATGGCATTCACCCACTGCTCTTACACAGAAAAGGCAGCTCTGAAAAAACCAAAGCTGATTAATATGAAAGGCAGCTAACCTAAAAACTAGAACTGAATGGTGTGTGCTAATCTTTCTCAAATACACTTATGAAAGCTAAATTTGCTGGTATTTGTCATTGCTATGCAGGTTAAGTGTTCATGTGAATGATATCTCCACGGTTCTCAGCAAACCAGTTAAAAACCAGGAATTTTGTCCTCACTGGTAATTTTCTGAATCCCCAGTCCATCTACAGCTGCCTGAATAGCGAACACTTCACAATCCAGGGTCATTTGTGATAAACTTTGTTAGAAAGCCGCCATTCATTACTGGTAATTTCCTTAATCCTCAGGTTGCTTGTAAGGAAAAGATTGAAATTCTATGTTGTATATTTACTCTACTGGGTCTACAAACAAAATAACTCAACATGTTAGCCACATAAATAAAATACTCACCAGATCAAACTCATAATAGCCAGTCTTAGACTTGCCATTGTTTATTGATGTTTGTTTGCCAGCCTATCTGGAGACATAGGGAAAATCTTAACAGCTCTGGCCACTCATTAGCAAAGTACCGTGGAGTCCTAATCCCATAAAGATATTAAACTATTTTTTCCTTACAATAGCAACCAATGGAGGGAATTCTCTTCACTTATTAGGATGTAGTACATTCTTTGCATATTGAGTTTCTTATACTTTGAACTCTTATCCCCCATCATTCTGTTTCTGAGGCTGAGATCAAAGTAGATCGGCCTTACAGAGCTGCAGATGAGTAGCTGCCTTTCAGAGAATATTAATGCCCTCTTGAAGAGCAGAGCTGGGGAGGAGGTGCAGTCCCCTGAAGAGTGGCCTGTGAGCCCAGACACAACGAGCTGCTCACCCCAGTTTAACTATGTGGCCCAAATCTCAAAGCAATAGCGAGACCACGTCTGTTCTGGAACTAGAGAATCATGTAAATGTGGATTCTGGCAGACTAGTACAGAGCAATTTGTTTTACAGCAGGAAAACACGTGACCAGTTTTGTATTTTGCATTGCAAAATTTTCTGGTTTTCCTTGTTCAGACTTTTGACTTCTTCAGTTTTAGTTTTTCTTCTCACCACCTCTCCTACTCAAGGGCCGGCCTTATCAATGAGCTTGCTGGCAGCAAGACAGTGCCTTGCTCCAATCTTACACTTATAGCAGGGATCCTGCCATACAGGGTTTCTTTCTTGCCTTCAAATTTGCTTGCAAACCTTATAAAGGGGAATTACTTTAGACCTTGTTAAAGGTAAGAGTAAACATGCTATGTACTAAGACATTCAGTGTATATCGTTATATGAAAAGAAGAAATGTTATATTCATTACAGAGGAAAATCTAGCAATAAAAAGTATTACCTGCATTTATAGCCCTTGTAACCTAATTTTTGTGACAAAGCAAAGAAGTAAAAACATTCCTTTCTGCCTTTCAGTGACCCCTATAAGAAACCCCCCATGGAGTCATTTAGGATAGTAATTTGAGTGAAAATATATGCAGCCTTTACTTTGCTTGCTCTTCTTAAATTAATAACCCTTACTGGTAATTAATCTAAAAGTTTCTAGAGATATTTATAAAAATGCCCTGAAATTAGTAGGCAATTAAAAGAAATAAAAACTTAAAAGACATTTTCCACAACATAAAAGAGTAACAGAACATGGAGCTGCGTTGTTCAAATGTTAAAACTGTACATAAAATACTCCTTCAATATACACTGCCAGTAAAAACCAAGGCAAAGCAGGTCATTAAAATGTCAGACTTGGGGCAGAGTGGAAAAAATGCTGTGTTTAAAAGTAAACATGTAGGCCTTTTATCATTATTTCCCCTTAAAATTAACTGTTAAAAACCCCCAACAACTAGCGAACCAAACAAAAATGAAACTAAACTACAAAAGACAAGTCTGCACCATCAGGATAAACAGTCAAAGTCTGGTCTTAGCCTTGTTCCTAAGCTAACCTAAGGACACTTTCTGAGCCTTTATGCAGCTGGATGTCAGCTTTGTTTGTGAAATGCTGTTTATCTAGTTGTTCTAGAACAAAAGCAGAGTGATGTGTTCATGCCACTGAACATACCAATGTCATGTGTTGCTAAGGCTGAACAGGCGCTTTAGAAACCTTGGGAGCCCCGTGTGCACCAGGAGAACCCTTGGGAAGATATTGAGATGCCAGGCACAGCCTTGTGCTGACTTTCAGTTGTGATGTTAACATCCACATGCAGGATTTTAGCACTGCTGTAAAGAGCTCAGACTAGAAAACCACACCAAACTCTTCTCATCACTGAACTAAAACTGCCCATTGAACCTGGCAGAAGATTCCCTGAGGATAAAGGAGATGCTGTGGTAGTTACTGGTGGGCTGGAAGGCCCACTAATGCCACTTATTTGAAATAACAGTTTTGCAGTCCAATACAAATGAACAAAGACAGAAAAAAGAAAAGCAAAATCTGTATCTTCAGATATGAACTATGTTGCAGTACTAAAAATACAGAGGTTGTATATTGGTGTCACTGTTCCTACTTCCAAACTTTCTGAGCCAGTAACAAAGACCAGCATCCTTCTGACTCTTCAATCACATTCCAATTCTGTCTCCCTCCTACTAGAAAGGAATGCATCATGGCCCTGAATAAAAATATGTCCATCTCATTAATTTTGTATATTTTCAGCAAAACTGAGTATGAAGTCAGTTTATTATCTGCACTGAGCTGAATTCCTAAACTGTGCCTAAGAGGTGACAATGCCCTAGTATTAGCAGGCCCAATTCCACATTAATTGGGCTAGTGCATATCTGAACAACACGCCTGATGTACACAGTTATTCCACTTTAGTTGTACAAAAGTAGTTGGCTCATAAAACACAGATAAATTTAATGATTAAAAAATAAAAAGGCTGTACCCTCAGGCAGCGTCTGGGACTCCCACTGAATTCTGTGCAGGAATAGAGGTAACCTATTTTGTCGTCTAACATCTCTGTTCCCTAAAGCTAACAAACACCACTGCTGAAAGTACAGGTTCTCCCATTTACAATCAGCAATTAAAACCAACATTCTTCTGGTTTCCATCTGATAAGAGCAGAGCTCAGAGTGGACAGACAATGGAGAAACACATGACAGCACCAACAAATTCAACCTGTATTTAACTAGTCATTTTTCTTTAAATTGGGTTCTACAATGCAAATATTTGTAAGTTGGGAAAAAAGCCTGTAATCATGTTTGAGACACACTATACTCAAAATACACAGACCATGGGAGAACATTAACCTTCATACTTAGGCTCTCTTTTTCTAGTATTTTATGTATTATAATCAAACATATCAGGAGGAGACAGAGTAGTGGACCAAGTTTTAGACTGGTATCATTGACTCAGCAGCAAAACCAAGATTTACATCTTCAGACAGCTGTGGTTCCATGACTGTTAATGGCAGGTCTGTTATGACCAATAATTCCTCAGTAGTCTTAGTCATAGGCTTACAGTGGCAAGGAAAGCAGCAAAATCATACTCTGTATGGTTTGTTTTGTTTGTTTGTTTTCTGACTTGTTTATAGTTTTCACTCTGTGATTAAAATAATCAGTAATGCTTTAACAGGATTAAAATTAGATGTTGGAAAGTTGGTTTCTAGTCACATACAAAGCCTTCAAGTAAAAAGCCAAAATTTTTTAAAACAGATTTTCAACAAAGAGGGTGACTTTAGACCACTTCAATACTTTACATCATTTCATTGAACCATTTTGATCCAGTCATGAGAACCTAAAGCCAGGCTGAATGCACCATGGAACCCACGGATTGCGACCTGTGGCTTTAATGAAGGCAGCACACCATAATCCTGGAGGGCTGGTACTTCATTAAAATGGTAGGTTTGAACCCCATTTCTTTTCCTATTGTCTACAAGTATCCAGTATGATAATCCCAGTTTAAAAAGATTTTTTAGTCTCATGACACATCAGAAATTTCTAATTTCCTTAAAAGTAAGCAAAAATGTTATTTTTACCTGTATTCTTTATGCAGAAACAACTACTACCAACAGTGGGGATTCCAGAGCTGGGAGAGGGGTTTCATTTTGGGTTCTTTAACTTCGATTAAAAAAGAATGGAAAAACTTTCTGGGAAAATACTAGCAGTTCATTGTGAGTATTTCAAAAGCTTGTTCTTTTCTTATTTATTATATAACTGTTGTTACTGTCTTCCTGGCCAGAGGCTAAAACCAGCAGCTAACTCTCCATTACCAAACTACCAAAAAAATTACACATTTAATATTTCATACATTTTAAGATCTTCAAAAAGGCTTATCACAGATCTTCTGAAGTCATGTGCCATATTTCAAGAAAATTCCTTAGAAAAATGCTTTTTATGAGCATTTGGCTTTAATTGCTCAGGAGTTTAAGGAAACTGGTCTTCATTCTCTCTTTGCGGAGCACAGGCCCCATTAACACCCAAACGTATGCCCAATTTCTAGCTATTGAACAGGAAAAATAAACCTCCACAAATACCATCCACATACATATTTTGAGATTTAAGAGTACATGATAAACATAACATTAAATACCATCCATCCTCCACAAACAGTCTTCCTTCAGGGTTCCAATCTCCTGTAATTTAGCCCAAGTATGAACTAGAACAAGTCACAAGCATCAAAGCTACTTTGAAGTTCTTATCATTTAAGAGGGGTTTTTTTTAGAGAGCTAATCAGCAAGATGTCTAGGATTCTTCTTTTGAAACTTCCATTTCCCAGAAGTCCTTACTCACATTCTGAGTTCTGAAGACTGTGGGCCTGTTCTTTTTAAACTGATGGTTTGCCTTGTACTCCGACTGGCATTGCTACTTGAGGTAGGTGAATCACACCTACCTTGCCAGCAGATTTTTTTCCCCGGTGTTGCCCACTGTGCTGAAGAAGAAGAAGGGCAGAGACTCCTATGTCAAAAACAAACAAAAAAAAAAAAGGAGGAAAAAAAAAGATGAGTAGGGATCAGCTCTTCGAGCAGAGACTGGGCAGGAAGCAGCAGGCTGTGGGCAGGGAAAGCTGCAGCAGGGGAGGGCAATGCAAGGCACCTGTGCTCAGGAACGTTTTATCCCAGCACAGCCTGCCTGCCCACAGCCACACATAATCTGGCTGGTTTTCCTCAGGCACAGGAGGGGATGGATTAGGAATAGTTCAAATGAACTGGTCAGCCAGTTGCAAGTTTTTACTGAGGGATGGTGATCAAACATTTACTGTCAGAACAGCTGCTTCTAGATGTGATGTTTGGCATTAAGATGACCTGAGCCAACCCAGGCTGCCTGCTGTATTTTAGAAAACGTGCATGTGATTACTTGTGCCAGAGGACATGGCAATAAGAGATATGAGTTGTTCATGGAACCATCTTTAACTGCACAGCTATACCTGTAAAACTGGGTGATTCACTCCTCTACTTTCTCTTCTGTGTGAACTCTGTCATTCTGTTGCTCCACGCTGGAGTCAACAGATCTTACAAAGCAGTCCTGGATCCTGCAAGCTGAACATTTAAATGCTGTTCTGAGTTGCAGATCTATAGATGCTTTCCACTTGTTTCTTGGCCTCCCATTTGGAGAGCACTTTCTAAAAACCAGAAGGATCTGATTTACCTTCATTTATGTTGTCATTACAGTACTGCAGTTTGAACTCAGTATTTCGAGGCAATGGTTAGAAATCTAGCAGCGTTTCTGTATGAGCTGTCATCACCATCTGCACCACCACTGACTTTTTCTTAACTGATCCAGCTGAAAAAAAAAGAAAAAAATTGTTAGATCAGTTTGAGTCCAATTCCCCGTGCCTGTGCAAACGCTGCTCTTGGAACAGGGCAGGAAAAGCAGCAGGGGCCAAAGCTGCTGCAGAAATGCAAGTGTAGCCACATTCCTTGATATCTGCGTAGACAGCCAGACTGACTTAGAGTAAAATGGTTTTAGGTGGATTCTAATCTTTTTTTATAATCATCAATTTTTTCACATTCCAGATAGAACCCATCCACAGATCTGGTGTTTTTCCGGTGGATTTGTTCACGCAATGCTTTATGTTGGCAGTTCATTTCTGTCTTAGTCATGTTTTCGTTTTTTCTTTAGCAGATGTTTACAATTACTCCTTAAAATGTTTCCATTTTCTGTAATCATTGAATGTGAATGAGGTGACATTTTTAAAAATAATTGGAGCTTTTCTGGCCAGAAACCATGTTGTTAGATTCAAATAGTCTTTGTCTTTTTAAACTGTGGTAAAGGTCTTATATCTTTGTAACAACAGCATCTGCACTACTTTGCCTACTCCTTTTTTGCCAAAATCAAAGCGTTATTTGCCATTATCAGACTGTATCTTCTGTCTGGCAATCACACGTCTTTTTATTTAACCTTAAAGACACGAGGCCTATTCTCCTGAATTTGTGTTGGAAGGACTGCAGAGCAAATGGTGCTACGACAGCCTGAGCTCTAGAAACGCAAAGGAAGGTTTCTCCGCTTTTCTTTCTATCAGTTTTGTTGCATTTGTTTTTATTGACTTCAATATACATCAAAGTTCTTCCAAATAATTGCCATGTTTCCAACACCTGCAATTATGTTGCAATGTTTGTAATGTTTCAGACCTTCTTCAGAACCCCATTTCTAGGAGTCCTACACATTTTAAAGAAAACTCAGCTGTTTCTTCTTTTTTCTTCTTTTGTTTTGAAAAACAAGATTTCAATTTGCAGAAAAAGTATAAAAATGTGCCATAAATTTACCATCAAGGCTCAAACAAGAGTGCCACGTAGAAATTTAAGACTGCTTTTTTTAATTTTTTGGGTTTTTTTCCAGTGCAGTCTCGTGACTTTTGCAGTGCTGACTCATGATTTTTGCATGCTTGACATCAGCAATACCACAACTGAGAGAAAATCTTTGTGAAAGATTCCTTTCTAGTCCTCTTGAGACAAAGGGATCCTCCAGGAAAAGACACAGAGAAACAACTGTTTCTTATTCATTATAATTCTCAGTTAAAAACAAGCTCAAAATCCAACTTTAAAGCAAACAATCTAAAATATCTGCCAAACCATTCCTGCTTTTTTCTTCTGCCATAAGGACTCAAAAAAGGTATTGCCACATTTTTTTTCCTTTGGTAGGATTATAAAATCATATAATGTATGAAAATGAAAATTCTAGTATAATTTACTGTTTTTCAATAAACAGGGTTTTTTTTAACATGCCAGATTTCTCTCTCTTGTCAAGCAAGAAGTCTGACACAGGGACAGACAATGACTTTTTTATTAATGATCATATGCTATTTTTAATTATACTGTGTATTTTTTTTAGCTTCCATTAAAAAATGTAACAATTTTATGATGACATTCCTTCTGCTTAATTAAAAAATGTTTTTCCTTTACTAGAAATAAAGTATTCTGAGGGACACATGGAAATGTCATTGGAAAAATAAAATTAGAGCCCTTTTGCTCTTAAATGAGAATTTTGGCCCATGAGTTCATGTGCTTTCATTGCAGTGTGCTGGTTGATCCAGGATCTCAAGCTTCTACTTGTGAAAAACAAGTATAAATATTCCCTAGTCCTAACAGTACACAAGGTAATTAGTGGCTTTCATTAACATTATTGATATCAGTAGTAGAGGGAATAGTATACTAAGAGGAAAAATTTGGTTCTGGAACTGATGATAAATAGCTTGTGAGTTTAATAAAAATGGTCAGTATGTGCCTGTATTAGAAGAAGTATTTTGGCATAAACTCCTTCAGAGGCAAATCAGGTCAGAGGATGATTTACAAAACTGTCATTGTCATATGGCATTAATTTGATTGCTCATTTCAACTGACAGTTGGACTCGCGTTTCTCTTGCATTCACCAGATTTTTGAATTAATTACACAAGGCAGAAAGCAAATAAAGAAAATCAGATTGAAAAGTAAAACTGCACTCCAGTAAAGGTGCATGTTATCCAGCAACATTCACACTATAACTGAGTCTAGATCTGTATTGTGCTATGATCTAATGAATTACACCATCAGAATCATCATTTATAGAGGGTTGCTCGGCGCAGAACATATGAAAGGTCCAGCACCACAGATCACCCATTTTTTCTGTCCATTTGCTCTACATGGACATGAGCAATGATATTATCACTACTTCTAAATACTTCTAATATCGCTAACACCATTACTACTATAAAATACATTATTTTATCTAGCTGCACCAGTTCTTTAGCTGATCACGAAATTCATGCTGGGTCTGTCTAAACACCCATAAGCATAACAGTAATTTAGGAATGCCAGAGCATCACTTCATAACTACTCCTTAATAATAGTACCTCATATTTATAGCAACTCTTTGTAACCCCTGATTTACCCAGAAACCTTTTTTTTCTCTGTTAAATATAGCCTTTATAAGTTATACCATATTTTAATTTTGTCTCAGTGGAAATATATTTAATAGAAAATATTCAATTTTTTTTATGTTTTCATTTGGACAGACAGAATCAGGACACCACAAGCTTCAAATATATTGATACTAAGTAAAGGACCTCCCCTCCCCTCACATGCACACAGTGATGATGTGTTACTTGATAAGGATGGAGGAAAAAAAGTTGTCTACAACATTTCAACACTCCTAATGTGGCTCAACTTGCCTATATGAGATCTTCTCTTTTGGGAATGTTCTTCCCAGAATGAAAATCCTATTGTAAAATCTCAAACCATAAGCCTTTCTCTTTTTCCTAACCACCCTCCCACCCCCCCACCCCCAAAAAAAACAAACAAAAAAATCCCCAACACCAAACAAACAAAAATCAACCCCACAAAAAACTTAACATCTTCAGTTCAGTTTCTACTTTGGCTTTATAATGCACCACTCAAGGTACAAAAACTCAAAGGGAGGAGCAATTATTTCTATGTATATGTATATGTATCACTTGGTTTAAAAATGCAAGGATTATCTACAAGTTTTGCATAATTTCTGCAAAGGACTCTATGCCTGAAATCAGGATAAGCTTGGTATTGAAGATAAATGTGTAATGTGAGTTCTTGGCTACACAGAGTGTTGTTGTAGATAAAGGGTGGTGTGGACTGCAAGGACTGTTTGTTGACTATTTCTCTCTGACACAGTACATGAATCCCATTCTGAGGTGGTCTGCTGGTTGCCTGCAGTGCAGGAGAAAATACTGTTTCCCTTTTGATGTATAATTTGGCTTCTGGTTTTTGCTTTGCTTTCCTTAGAGCACTGACAATTGAACATGACTGGAGCTGGTAGACAAGGTCAGACTGATAGGCTGTTGCTCTTAGTCTACCAGCTGGTGTGCCATCCTCATATTAAATGAAGCTTAAGATGTGAGGTCAATGAAACATTTTCTCCAAATCAGATTGGTATGAACCATTTGATTTTTTTTCATTTGAATTATCTAAAATCATTTGAGAATTTTTACACTGTATCCCACTCCCAGCCTATAATTGAATGAGTCCAAAAGCAAAATATTTAGGAAATGAGTTCTTGTTCACAAAGATTAAGCAAAAAAGTTCTCTTTCTACCCTCATAAAAGCTGTCAAAGTTCTACAAGCAGAGCTATTTATGTTATTATGTTTTAAAATAAGTTCTGTTTAACATTTAAAAGAACGTAACATGGATCAAGGGTTGGACTTGATGATCTCAGAGGTCTCTTCCAACCCAGTTGATTCTACGAAAACATCTTAAAATTACAGTCCCCATTTCCTACTTCCTGCCTTTTGAGCATTATGCTGGACAAATTAGTGCAGCTCCTGAGCCCATCAAATGTGATGTTACCAGCTTTGCATGCAGGGACAAGAGAAAACTCACCATGACTTCTTTTCCCCACAGAAGATTACATGATGCTTCCCATCCAACTCACACTTCAATTTACACTTATAACTCTTTTTATATTTAAAGTAATGAACAAAATAAGTTGGAACTAGTAGAGCTGAACACACCAGTGGGAGTTTGGATTTTGTTTGTGTTGATTTTCTTAGCACAAATGTAGTGGTTAACAGTAATGTTTTAGGAACCTGCCTTGGTGAGACCTGAGAGCCAGCCTACCTGTTTGGCAGCTCTTCTGGAAGAGATTTGGCTGAATGTTTTAACAGAGTAAGTTAAAATCCTCTTAAAACTGCTTGAGATATTTATCTGAGAAGACTTGACTTGGTCAGGGACTTTTGCTTTCCCATCCCAAGGCCAGCGATTAGTATGAAATAAAGTACATGTATAACTACATCTGGATGTTTTCTGTCTAGCTCAGGTGGCACGTTGCCGTATGAAGAACCGTGTCTGCAAGGCTCTGGCAGACAGTGCTTCATGTAACTTTCATGACTACATTTACTTTTAATTGATACTGTAGTACTATGCCCCTTATGGAGTGTTTTAAATCAATGTCAACCATAAAGGGGCACTAAACTGTACAAGATCCTTTTTTGGTTGCAGTTAAAGATAACTTATTTATGAGGACATGAATAAAACTCTTAAGTGTGTGAATGTAAATATGTCCAAAACTTTCTATTTCGTAGATTGGAGAATGTCAGGCAACAAAGCATGGACTTTTTCCTTTTTCCATCATAAAAGATTCAACAGGGCCCTTTGAATCTTTTTATTTTTTTCTCCATCCCTTTATTAGCTGGATATGACATTGGAAGTTCTGTTATGCAATGAGAAAATCAAAGCAAGTAGAAGAGAGACTCTTCCAAAGTTTCCAATGTTCTGGCATCCACCCAACTCTTTCATGTTACTGAAACATGCCCTTGACTAGCTCAGCCTTGTGTGAGTCTCACCAGAACGAGCAGGTCTTCTCAGCCCATATGTCCCAGCATAGACATTATTAGGAGCTCCTGAAAAGTTGCTTCAGGAGAACTATCCCCTGGTAACTTCATTTAAAAATGCTTTTGATCCACTTGCACTGTGTAGTAAGAGTGACAACTCAAGGAGTGACTGCATCACTCCATCAACCAAATCCCTTTATTTTGGGATAGCCATGTCAAACATTTTTCATAGCCTGAAGTACCTCCCAAGTAAAACTAAATAGGAGGTTTGTTTTTATTACAGAAGAGAGGAGCAAATTGTCCAAAATCCTGGCCAAACCTGCCATGGTTATTGTATTTGGGTAGTTACATGACATTAATTTCTCAATAAAGGGAAGAAAACACATGGAGGAATTAAAGAAGTTGTGCTGTTTGGTTTCTAAGAACAAGAATCTCATACTGTTCAAGTATTGCTGACATAAAACCGATGAATGCACTGTGATGAAGTGCAGAATGAGGATGCCATTCAGTCTTCATGTATTACATTTTTCCTTTTGGGTCCTCATAGAAATAAAGAGAGTGAGTCAGTATAGGAGACAACTAAAAAATCTCATCAAAATCAATACGAAAGAAATTAGAGATGGTGAATTACCTATAAAGACTATTAGTGCTCATGAGTTATTGAAGGGAAAAAATCACACTGAAATAGAAATTAAAGGAATAAACAAAGAGAGTGCATTACCTTACTTAATTTTCCCTTTTATGGATTAGATTTTATACTTCTAAAAGGTTGTTGGATTTTTTTTTCCCCAGTCAAAGCATAAGTTTTATGACTCACCTAGAACTAGAATTTTTATTCTGTAGAGAACTTCAGAATTCCACACATTAAATATATGACATATCATTCCACTGGCATGGAGCAATTTTCCTCTGAGAATGTAGCAGAGAATAAACAGCTCAGAATATATTCCTCAAACCTGAGTTTAACATGAATCTCATGGAAGACGTTGAATTGTACCTGCTCAGAATCCAAAGTCAATTGTAATGTCTTTACAGTCTCCATCCTGTATTTGACAGTACTGCTCCATGTGCTTGGAGATTCCTCCACTCCTATTCTTTGAAGGGTAAATCCACTAACAGGCAGCCTAGGAAACAAAGTCACTATAACTGCAGTACTTGCCCGGCCGTGCAAGGGATGATGCACAGGGGCCTTGCTGTGCTTACAGCAGCAACAGAACCAAAATGTCCTACCGTGTTTGCAAAAATAACGAGCTTATTTTTGAACCAGAGGTGGCTCTTTTATATCCTGACTTAAAATACAACATATCTTTATAAGAGTTTGTTGTTGTTATTTTTTTTCCCTTTTGATAACAGTAAAAGTTTTTGTAAACTATTCAGAAGAAGGATACTAGGCTTGGCCCCAGCCCAGCAAAGCACATGTTTAACCTTCTGCATGTCACTACTTTCTGAAATCAATGGGACTGCTTGCAGCCTGAGAGTAAATCATGTGCTTCAATGCTCCACCACAATAAGACCTTAACAATTGTTTTCTGCTGTACAGATAATTCTAGGGACCCTCACAGAGCCTCAATGACTTTCACATATGATGAAGAATCTCTGCTATAGGTAGAAGGAAACCTTGCTAAACATCTCTTTTTACAGCCTCATGTCCCATTGCTTTGTTAACCTGATACAAGAATTTAAACCTCGTTGGTGACATAGCTTAGAGGGAAGAGAGGGAATTAAATGCACGTACAAAAGGGGAGGTCTTTCCTGGCAAACAAAGAAAGGAAAATAGACATATATAATAAAATAATCATAACTTTGTAATAATCATAGATATGTGCCACAAATAAAGGTCTCATTTAGCTCGAATGCTGAAAACAGTTTTGGTTTAGTTTTTTGTTTGCTTTCTCCCCCCTTAGAGCAAAAGACTCATATTTTTGCAAGACTGCCTTTAAAGAAACTATTTGGGGTACAGAATTTCATTCATGAAAGTTGCATTAAACTTTTATTTGCTCTGCAAACCAGAAGCACACCCTTCAGAGATCCAGCACTGCTGAAGCCTTGAAGCAAGGTGCAGCCTGTTTGCATGAGGATGGGCGACTAGAGGTTTGACTTGGAAACTGCAAGTGCCTCAAATTACTGTAAACACCTTTGGAACACCAGAAGCCATACTAAGGTTGAAAGTTTTATAATATAATTATGCCTATTCTCTCTGAGAGAAAATTATTGAAATTTGAATAGGCTCAATCTTAAAAGCACAGAGTTGTAACAAACTTCTGAACAAGAAATAAAAATTAAATTGGCATTTTTTTTCCTAAATATTTTTTTGTGACTTGCTCAGGCACCATCTAATCAGTGGCATCATTTTAGTAAGAAAAATTAGACTTCCTCTTCTGAATACCAATCCTTTTTTTTTTTTTTTTATGTAACAAAAAGATTTGGCTCACCTACTTGTTGCCGGCTGAATGACCCTCTCCTACAAACAATCAGTCTCTGAGGAAACCTATTATGTGCATTTAAGGTGAGAAACTACTGCCTTCATCTTGGGTGAAAAACCACTCTCAGCTTTACCTCAGGACGCTGAAGTGGTTTATGAGCTAATGCTTGTGCTGTCAGACTGAAAAATAAAACTTAACATCGTCCCGCCCCCCCAAAAAAAACCAAAATACAAACCCAAACATACACACAAACATAGAGCGAGACATCATGAAGCTTTGCAGTAATGAAGTGGGAGGAGGTTTCTGCTGAGCATTGGCTGAATTTGTAGCTAGGGTCCCATTTTTCCCAGTCACACCTGCACCCACACACTGGCTCCTGCACTGCTCTTGCCAAGCTGTGTGCACTACTTGCTGCAGGTGAAAGCCCTGACTCCTCCTTACCTACAATGTCCTTACGCAGGTGACAAAATGGCAAACCTTTACCAATGCTGAGTTTAATTACTTTACCTCATCCTGGTGGGCAGGGTGGCCGCTCCCTTAGCACGGTGCAAACAGCCCGGTACCCCTGCCTCTGCAGCTGGGAAGCACACTGCTGTGCTGCCAGCGTCAGGGAAGACCCAGGAGCACAATATTGCCTGGATATGCTGATGAAAATGAAGGCAGTGCTCAGGGTATTTTGCCTCGCTGATGTTTGATTTAATCAGCTTCACTCTGCATCCTTTCTCGGGCACTGAAGGTTTATCCACACTTAACTTCTCCATCCACAAAGATTTTTTAAAGCAGAGATGCCTTGAATTTAGTATGAGAGGTAAAAACTAATTCCTAGCACCCACACCTGCCTCTGAGTTCAGTGATGTATTTCAGCCCTGCACATCTGACATGCAGTAAAATATCAACATCTTACAGTACCAGATACTAATTAAAAAAAGAAATGTGTTAGATGTCAGGCCTCAAGAAAGGAAACTTAACATTCTGACAGCAGCTGGAGAGTGATAGCCATAATCAAGCATTGTCCCTGCTTAGATCCGTGCCAAACAACCTCGCTTACTTCCAGCTAATTCTCCATCAGAGACGATCTTTCTTTACGATTCCAAAGAAACATGTTGTCAGTTCCCACCTGCTGGCATTGCTAGAAATAAAACCACAGTTGATCGGATGCAATAGGTCAGCAGAATAGTGCATTGAACTGTTGTTTGTGCTTCCAAGCTGTGTTACAGGGGATTCACTAACATTTATTAACCCTTTCTCAAATCATGCCTTTTGTTACACTTTTTATAAAGCAGGAAGGATCCAAGGATGAAAACACATCCTTTTAGGAATTTCAAAAGAAGCAAAATTTGGGCTTGCTGCCAGGCTAAAAGTTCGATATCATTTGAAAAACAAAATATATTAGAGAAGAAAGAAAATGCAGATGTCAGCCTAGTGACACAGAGTAATCTATTTGCTCAGTGCTTGTATTTCCCTACCAATTTTGTATTTTTCAAAAAGGACAATAAAAGAATTGTGCTCACTGCTAATTAATGACAAGCTGGTAAAAGCATCTATCCATTGTTCCATTTATTTCTTCATTTCCAGCAGTTAACAGCCCTGTTCTGAAATGAATCAATGTCGTTTACACAATGCTGTCACCCCTATTGTTTCTTTATCATCCTTGCATTTTCATAAATCGGAGGTGTTAATCCCTTAATGGCTTCTCTCAGAGCTCTAAAATGTATGCAAAATGGTAATCCATCCCCTAAACAATTCACATTTAGGCAGACACCCTCTTAAATATGTTTACTATTAAAATGAATCCTTTGTTTGGATCTAACCCTATCTGTTTGTTTTCTAAACACTGAATCATAGCAGGTATGCAGAGTCTCATTTTAAGTAGGGACTATCAAGTAACCCCATCCTTTTAGAAACCTGGTGTTTTGTCTCTAGAGATGAAAGACCTTTTTTTTTTTCCTTTCTTTCTTTTTTTTTAAGGAGTCATATTATGTACATATAAAATTGAGTATATGCCTGTCAGGTTTTGAAGGAAAAATCAAGGGCTTGATGCAGACATTCCTAATTTAAGAAAAAGACATACTGCCCTAAGCAGTGTTCGGTTTGGGCCTGAGTAAGCAGCTCTATATACTCTCTCAGAGATTGAAAAGGAAAACCATGACATTTATCCAGCATAGTTTAAAAGCAGCACTGTCCTTGCTGATAGATTTAATACCTTGGTATTCAGAAGTGCAATAGAGCTTGTGGTTAAATCTCTGCATGACTGGGATAGCAAAGTTTGTGGGCTGCACCTTACTGTCCATGCAGAGATCTGCACAGGCACCTGGACAGCTGATCTGCTTACAACCTTTTGTAGTTTGCATCAACTTAAACGTTTGTGCTCTCAGATACATTTTATAAGCTTTTAAAAGTAAATTCTACACAGCTTAATGGCTTCATCCCTCTTAAATCATAATTTTTTTCCACTAGGTTTTAAAAAGGTCACTATCAATGCTAATACTTCACATGCATTTTCCTGAGCCTGATTCAAAGTAGTTTAAGTGTTTAATTTCATTACTATTATATGCCTTTGGGTCAGCACCAAAAACATCAAAACAACTTTCTAGGAATTACATGCACACAACTATAGGATAATTTCCAGAATCAAAGTGCAACTCTATTAAAGCAAGATTTCAAACATGTTCTGATCTGAGGAAGGTACAGTTTGATGAGATTATTATGTTGGCATAAGCATCAAGGTGTAAACGAAAAAGCCCCTAAACCCTTAAAACTGTAATGTCTGACAAATAGGCAGACAAGTATTTCAATAACTTAGGGGGAAAAAAGAGAATTGGTGGTAACAGAAGCAATCTGAATAAAAAAAAATAGAACAAAAACAATACTTAAAACATCGCTTGTGTATTTCTGTTTAATTCACTTTTGTTTCAAGTTGCAGAATCTGTATTGCTTAGAAGTGACACTAAGTTCTCCAACAATGTATAATTGTGTGATCTGTGCTGCTTAAAGGATGGATCCTTGGAGTACTGACACAGAAAGAGAAGATCAAGGCTTGGCAGTGACCGTAACATGCTGCTACACAGCAGGCAAACATTGGAGTCGAGCAGCTGCACCAAGGCGGGTTGTGCTGCCTTTTTCCTTTATGCTCTTGTTTTGACTTGTGTTAATCACCCATTGTTCTAGGTGGGAGAGCTAAATTAAAGGACAGGGCGATCGAATAGAGCTCCCATTCAATTAGAGGAAGCAGGTCACTGCAAATTCCCCTGCACGACGAGGTGATAAGCAGGAATTAGAGGTATACCTGGAGAGATGTACCATTCAGAAGTAGGGACAACCTAACTTTAAGTAAGGCTAAATAGAAATACTTTGTACTCTTCCTCAATGTTCAACATCTTTTAGCACTAAACAATGGAGATCTCTGGAATTCTCCATTTGCCACGAACTTAGTAGCACAAATTTTCAGGGGGAGAAGTGTAGCCTAATGGGAAGATGAAAAAAGATAACAAATGAAAAAAAAGAAATCACTTGGAATATTTTTTTGTTCATTGTTTTGGGATAATATTCAGCATGTTCATGCCATAGTGCCAAACTAGATTGCCATTTCATAAATCCTTTTAAGCATGGAGAGAAATTTAGCTCTGTAGAACTTTCAGCCTAACACATGGGATGCTGGGATCTTCCCCAACGAAGCATGTCACTGAGAATCATTCCCTTGGCTGTGTTAAGGTGTGTTTCCTATCAAATATACATACACTGTCACGTTCTACAAATTTTATAAGAATGGCCATTCTCACAAAATTTCAACCAAAATGTCCTTGGGCATGGAGGTTTTGAATAGGCTGCGGGTGAATCTGAAAGAGTCACATACCATGATCCACAAAGCTCTTAAGGGTTTGCCAGGCATTCTTCACTGGCTTTCCCTGAACTCTGTGGCATCTGGGAATAGTGGCATATGCTTATCTTCTAGACAGGTGGGTGGTATTTTGGTCCACAAAGTACTGAGTTACATGAGCTACTGAGTGAAACTAGTGGTTACACACCTTTCGTGTAATCTTATTTACTAGAACTTCTACACTCTGGTGACTTCTCTCAACGTTTTTATTCGCTATACCTACCAAGAGATCCCTCTGTGGTGTGTGGAGTGCACCTTTCCTGGCTAGAGCAATAGAGATTGAAAAATAAAGGGGTTTGTATCATATCTATGTATGAGTTAGTCTGTTGATGTGGTGATATCAAAGTGCATCTCTGGGACATTCACAAGAGGTGATCAGCAGTTCTCCAAAGAGCAACAATGCAATTGGTCCAGGATGCAGATAAATGGGAAATGTCACTCTCCAGCTATATGTAGAAATGACATTTGGGCAGAAACACATTCTCTTCCTGTGGCATAATGCAACTTTTGAGGCTTTCAGGCTCATACACTGCCATGTCCTGGGACAGATCCCTGTGTTTGTGGTGCATGTGAGGCGTGGTCATTTTTGATCAACGCAATTACTGACAAACTGCATGTCAATTAATGAAAGGAGAAAAACAGACACATCTGGAGATGGTTTCTAATGATTTCATTTGAAATATTTTCAGTTTATAAAAATGGATAATATGTCTTTATCTCTGTTCCTTTTTGAGTCTATTGAGCATAACCATCAAACATAACCTAAAAAAATCAGAATTTCCTATGACCTGACTTTAAATATGATGGAATTCTCTCTACAACAGAGCAAACAATAGCATTTTGCTGACTCTATTGACTATTCTAAGTCACAGATGGGAGGCAAAATAATTGAACATGAATTGTCATTTGCCAGAAGAGTCCTCAAGTATTCCGCAATATATATTTTTCAAAGGTATCACCTGAAATATTTATCCTATAATAAGCTTGAAATGTGAGGTCTGGCAAAGTATTCGGAGTCTGGATTTTTTAAGCCTAATTCTATTGCAAATGTAACTACTTTGATTGTTTTGATTTAATCAAAACTGGCTGCTAAATCTCTAATTCTGAAGCCTTTTCAATCTTTGCTCAAAGTGACACATACCTACTCTGTGACTGCCCATTGTGAAGTTAACAACTTGTTATTTGGCCTATCAGTTGTTGAATACTCAGCCCCTTGTTAGAATTGTTCATAACGTAAAACTACTTCTGCCTTTATCATTCCTGTCTCTCAATTCATCCTCAGAGATCACAGTTTTTCCAGAAAACAATTAAGAAAAATGCAGAGATGTTGTATTTTTAACATCTGAGGTTGAAGGTTTCCAGACTCTCTTTGTAGTTGAAGGAGGAAAAGAATAAGGAGGAGGAAGACTAAAGTATATATTTTGTCTTCTAGTGATAAACCAATACAGAAATATACTTGTTTTTAAAGACTTAGTCAACAGCTTAATAAAGAAATTGTCATGTATAATTTTAAGATAACCACAGCAATTACCAATCACATTTTTATATGACTACATGATATTCTTTGAGACTGAAAGATTAATGAAATCACACATATATTAGTTCAACAGATTTTTTTTTTCTAGCAGACATGAAAGTTCATGGTGTCTTTAGACCTCAGCATAATCAGGAGAAATAATTTTAGCTGATGAACACTGTTCAACCCATTGAGGAAAAAAAGCCCATTTACACAAGCCAATTAAGGCTTATATTTAAAAGAATTTTCAAGAAATTAACATTAAAATTTCATAACAAGCATTAAGATTTTCAAGTAAGGCTATCAAATACAAAATCAGACTATAGTAATTAAGGCCATCCTAACAGTTTTTCAGAAATAATTGCCAACCCTCACATATGTCACATCTAGCCAGCTACATGCATACTTAGTGGCCAGAGTGAATTGGGACTGCGTCAGCTGATTATTTCTGTAATCAAACACCCCGTTGATTAAATGAAGCATCGCTTGAATATCACTGAATGGAATTAAACAGAGAGTATTTATTAAATTGTTTCTAGCTACCATCACTGTTGGGAACATTTAAAACAATTTTTGTTCATATTTGTATTTTTTTTTTTAATCACTGAGAACAGCTGTCATGCCTGGAGAAGTCAGCATTCTTATGTCATTTGTGTAATGAAAAATACTTTTGCTCTTTGCCTAACAAATCCTTAAACTCTCATTGATGAATTAGCTACAGTATTCAGCCACAGTTTGTTCACAATAAGTTTTGTGTCCTACCAAGTAAACTGAAAAAGTAATACTCTTAGCCAAATGATGCAGAATTTTTTTGCATCTGGTCGAAACATTATTGAAATCAGTAGAGACTCCTACAGAGTTCAGCAGGCTCTGGATGAAGCTCTAGGTGTACATTAGCTTTAGGGACACATTATTTTGATGTTATTTTTGTGATCTCCTCCTACCTGTCCAATTGGCTTGTTTGCTCCATCAATGCACCTTCTGCTCTGGGTTGGTCTGTGACTTCAATGAAGGGATCATGTCTACTCTTATTTAGCTTTGATTAACATCATTAACCTATCATACACTGAAGCGACTTGCAGAGCAAATTTGTAAGCCAATTTCAGCAAGCCACATAAAGCAAAGAACAGCTTGGATTGTCAGATCAACATACCCAGAGGTGCAGTTAGGATGCTGAAGTTATTAGGTGAATGATAGGAAGCCAAAAAATCAGTGAGCCACTTGAGCAGAGAGTATAAACATAAATATCCCAAAGCATGCCACAGTGCATGCGTATTTTATGTTGATGTGCTAATACATTATCTGCTAAGGGTTTATTTAAACCATTTTTGTATTCTCTGCAATTCATTTATCTGCATAAAGAAGAGCCACTAACAGGACAGTGCCTTATGAACAAGCAACCCTGTATGTTTTCCACTGCTGTTTATAATTCTTCATGCTCATATCTACAATTCATGAGCAAATTGGCTTGTGAATGTTTCCATAAAGGTTGAAAAAAGTATGGTGCTGTTAACACTCGCACTGTCATGCACAGAATCAAAATGTGCCCACTCTCATTCTATTCATCACAGCTCAAAGACATTTTGGCAATGATATTATCCAAATATTATTAAAACTTTGAACCCTGTCCCCATAAATTATAGCAAAATGGCTCCAGAGCCATTAGGCAAGGAGGATGTATGGGCTCCAGTTGCTTTGGAGTAATTATGTGCTTAAAAGGAAGCGTGGCTAAGCATTCTACCAGTAAAAAGAGAAAAGCTATGATCATTTGTTACTGCTTCAGTGCTGTACACAGTATTGCTCACACAGGTCAAGCCAACCTTACAGCAGGACAATTATCTGCCTAGAGAGACCAAACATCTGTTATTAAGTACGCAGAGGCACCACTGCAGCATGCTAGAAATCTTGTCCACTTCATTGGTTTGGCTTACGGTAACGTACTTCAAACACTTGGCTAACTCTGTACAACATCCCCCCTTTCTTATTGTTGCTGCAACAGTTCAGCTTTGAAATATGCAGTACCTTCACTCCCCCATTACTTCCTTTAATATGCACACAGCTGTTAAAGATGATGGTGTAACTTTAGATGACTGGTTCTTTCTCTTCTCTTTTCTCCCTCTCTCTCCCTGCCTTATTCTCTTCTTTCTTCAAAATGTATTTTGAACATTCTTGTACATTTTTGTAAGTTACCCACTGAGAGTCACTGTGGAGACTTAAGAGTGGTGCAAAAGTGCAGGGACACACAGTTTTTATATTATAAAACTAATGTTGGTTGATTTCAAACATTCCCTAGGCTGGCTGAAGAGGCAAAGGATGCCTTTTCACACAATGGTTATGAAATATGTGTTTAAAACAAACAACAGCACAAGAACAGACACCACTTGCCTGCACTTTCTGACAACTGGGTGGAATGATCCTCTCTTGTCAGGCTGATTATTCACCTGAAGGGAGGAGATTCTGAACTGTACACAATTTACTCCACTTTTTAAAAGCTCTAATGTTAATATACAACTATTTTCCTCTCTGATGGAAATTGCAGATGTAACTGACACATTTGCTTTCACAGGGCATAGCAAGAAATGTAAAAGAGAGTAATGAATGGGTGGCAGAGATGTCAGGCTTAGAAATTAGATCTATCTTATCTGTCTTGGGTTTTTCTAAGCACCCTATCACAGCGCAATAATCAAAACTCTGGAGGAGATGTTAGGTGGGAGAGCTACAGAAATCAAAGATCCTAGAAATATGTTTTTCTATTAGGCTTTGAGGAAAAATGTACTACTTCTGTATTTGCTCTATGCACACTGTACTATAGTAAGAGGAGCTGATACAACTGACAGATTTATGCCATCCTGAGATTCTATCAGCATCGACTTCTCTTAAAAGAAACCCAGATTTCCTTATGTTAAAAGCAGATGAGAATGATACTCTGGGATGAAAAACACAGGTTCACAGTGCTGCAAGCATAGGTAAAAAGTGAAAAAAAAAAAACACATGAACAGGATCACAAGAGCTAAAAACAGTATTACACCAAAGATGCCATTATTGTGTAATCACCTGATTATTTTGCCCCTTAGGAGAAAAAAGACTTCTAAGGAAAAGGGATACCTCACCACTATGATGCGTAGCTCAGTTCAGCCATTTCCATCTACATGATGCTCCCTTTTCAATATCTGTGCCTGGGAATAAAAGACCAGTGTGCCTCCTGTCTGAACTTTATATTCGCTCATGCCTAGCCTTGAAGGAATTACAGAATCAATTTAAAACACACCTATAAAAGAAAAATTTTAATTAGCTCTCTTTTAATTTCAGATTTGTTCATTCTAAAACCAAGCTCACAGACTTGTTGGACACACTCTTCTTCCCATAGTTAGAGCAGACACTGTACCTGTAAGGGATATGTTTGTCAAACAAAGAATTCAACACTCAATACAAGAGGAGGTATTTGGGGCACGTTTTAAAATGCCTGCACTAGCTAAGAGATTTGTTTTTTTGTCTTAAGATGACATTCTTGCAATTTAATGTATACATTCCTTTGAATCCCATTGACTCTTATGAGTTATAAGCCTTATAACACTTTTGGTAGGTTAGTAGTAATGGTCTGAATGGAAGAAACTGATCCTTTTGAATAGGCTCTTCCAGAGGGTACGTTTCAAAAAGCTCATGTAGCCTTTCTAGAATTTCTTTGCGTTAAGGAATACATTGCACAAGTATCCAGAATTGGGATAGTTTACCAATACATTTGATTTAACTGGGACATATTTCAAAAATACCTAGGAATCATGAAAATTATCAACTCAAAAGAAAGCTGCAGCATTCAAGGATACTTTGCTCCAGTAAAAATAATTTTAACCATGCAAAGGGAAGAGAGGAACTCACCCCTCCTGTGCAGTTCAAGCAGGTCAGACTTCCACCACAAAGTCTGTTCTCCACCATGGAGAAATGACAATAACACAGCAGAGTCTCCAAAGCTCCTGCCTCCTGTTAATCCCCAGCTGCAGCCTTTTACAAGCCAAAGGACAAAGGTTGGGGTAAGAGGGATGCCAGGACCTCACAAGAGTCAAAATAATTTCAGAAATCACTCAGAAGATGTAGTAGATTGATTACATACATACAGGTAAAAAGCAAATTCAAGAGTATAATGCAGGCAGAACACAATAACACCTTGTTGGGTCATAGAGATGTAGTTTGAATAGACAAAACACAGTAACTGGAATGAGATTCCTTTGGGTAAAAACATTACCTTAATCATAGGCAAAACTGATCCAGTTGGTCTTACTGTAACATATTACTCCTAGCAAGGTATTTGAGCTTTCCTGGGCAAAATACTGATACTCAGAGAATTATTAAATATGCAATGCTTTTAATGCAGGTATTACCAAGTATTGTTACCTAGGTAGCCACAGGCACCTTCCAAATCTATAATATGATTATAATTTTATATAGTATATGTGGTATTTTGGAGCTCAAACATATAAGGTGATTTTTAAAAGGAATACTTTAGATTTAGACTCCTTTTCTATGAATATTGATTTGATTTTACTTTGAATCACTTGGTTTCATCCTTTTGAGGATGAAATAAGGACAATAAACAACAATAACAGAAGAGAAAATAACATTTTAAAATTTGAAGCTCCACAGAAATCAATAGGAGTTTTGTTTAAAACCCACAGCAGCCTCTGGTTATGATATAAATAGTTTTCTGTCTTAAATCACTACAGTTTATTATAAGTACTCATGATAATCCAGGTGTTTATTTTCAAAATGGGAACATGACTTTACTGATAAGACTCTTCCAGAAGAGCATGTTTATACATGTACCACATATATTTACCTCTTCACAAAATGGCCATTTACGTGGTGCAAATGAATAAATTAAAGATGCATCATACTTGGCTTTGTGGAACATACCAAACCAAGCACATGAACTCAGTTTTTTCTAATTCATTTAAACACAACTAGCAACCAAGCAGGACAATTAAAACTCAACAGTAAAATAACAGTTTGTCGATATGTTCACAACAAATAGGGGTGCAAAACTTCTGTGACAGTGTCAGAGAAGTGACAACAGATGAACCAGAATCACAGAATCGTTTGGGTTGACAAGACCTCTGAGATCAAGTCCAACACTAAACCCCGTCCTTAAGTGACACATCTACATGTTTTAAATACCTCCAGGCATCTTGACTCCATCTCTTCCCTGGGCAACCTGTTCCAATGCTTGAAAACCCTTTCAGTGCATTTCAGGTCAAGGACAGGAAAATGAAAGAGGAAAGAAACTAGTATTATTCTACAAACTCCAACATTTTTTGAAAGACACCCCTTCTGATGAGAAACTGGAGTCTCAGTTGCTTCACCAGTGAAATCATGTTGATTGCACTTGCATTGCAGGTTCCTTTGAATGTGATGCTGTGAGCTGATCAGTGGTACCAGCACCAGTGATGCCTCACCTGTTAGACCCAAGTGTACCATAAGGTACTTCTTACCACTCATAAGGTAAAAAACCAATCTGCTTGAGTAAAGGCACGTGAAAATGATCACAATTGAACTGTAAGCTGGTAGTTTTTCTGTAAAGGTAAAGAGGCAAATCACAGAATGTGCAAAAGAGATTTACTGATGTGGTGGTAAAATTGTTGATATTTAAAATTGAGAGGTCTGGCTAGGCAGTAATATTTACAAGAACATCCCTTTTGAATAAAACCTAACCGTCTGTGATTGTTTCCAACTTCCAGCTTCTGAGCCAGGATAATACTGCAAGTGTTACTTCCACAGGCTTCACCAAGGGCTGTCTCTCCCGAAGTGTGAGAGAAATCACTGAGAGCGTTTCAGGGTACAGCCCAGACTTTATACAGCAATAGTTCATCAAAGAACCTCCTTCTCCTGACTGCCTTACCCAATACCCACCTCAACTCTTTCCATGCTCCCAAACTTCTCTGACAGGCTAGTGGAACTTGCCTTATCCCATCCCTTAATATTTTTTTAACTCCATTTCCATATTTCATTTAAATACTGATTGCCCAAGAGAATCAGAGCTACTGAAATAGATTTCAGGCAAGGTTTTCTTTATCTGAACAAGTCTCCAGGAAAAGTCTCCAATGAAAAAAAAGCAGGTTAAAAAGGAGAAGCGTGGGAATGAGCTTGTCAAAGAGGGTTTTTGATCTGTCTCACAAAATATTTGACTATGTGAGGAGACAAGTACAAGTAGATGAAATTTTCCATATAAGAAAACTCCTCCACAGTCTAGTTTCAAAACAAAGAAGTACACACATTAATGTCAACCATTCTGTGCCAACTGATTAATTTTTGTAATCTTGTTTTAGGTTTCCTCTTCAATTGTCAGTTGTAGTTTCTTAAGAAATCTGCATGCAGCTGCATTTTTAAGTACTCTCTCTACTCAAATGAACTAATCTCTTACATTGTACTTGTCAAAAAAATCCTTTCAATATTCTTTTCCCCCAGGAAGGCATAATTCATGGTAAAGCACGTTTTCTCAGGACCTTTCCTTATCAAGAGGATATATGTGAAACTGGGCATAACTTTGGACTATCTTTAGCCTTCTTGATAACAAAATAGTAAAGTCTGTGTTACTAAAGCATTTCTTTATGCAGGTGGATGGTAAAACCATCCTTCAGCCTGAAAAACAATATTAATTCATGCAGCTATGATTGCACTTCCAAATAGGTGAGAAGAACAGATATTTTTGAAAACTTATTTTGAAGCTTTCTTATGCTGATATTACGAAGTTACTGCTTCCCAAGGGCAGCTGCCTGGTACTGGTCATAAGGCAGAGCCAGATTCAGACTCTAATTTATAAACAAAGTGCCTCCTGTGAGATAAAAAATACTCCAGCTATCAAATTAATTTCAAAGTTTCCATGAGAAATTGTAATATTTTTTTTTCCTCATGTAGCTGCTTTCTCTCACTACTGGACTCTGGTGGAGTTGGAAAATAACCTAAACAGTTAACCTGCAATGAAAATTCAGTAGCCTACAGGGAAAAATCTTTCAGTCCTTTTTTGAGAAGACAAACATCCAACCAAAACATTAATAGTTTCAGTGAGCAATAATCACCCTGGTTAGCAATCTAAGCAGGGATTGTACAGACATGGTGATGAAGCTAAAATCGAATATTAGTATGGTGTTTCTAACTTCAGTTGGTAGATTGGATCACGAAAAGTCCCCTGTCTAGACAGTCTCAGTTTTGTAAATAAAGACCCCATTCCCTAACTGTTTATCCACTCCTTTTATGTGTTCACCTGAAGACACAGACACAAACATTCAAATTCATTCCAAGGTTTAAGAAAAGCAGGATATTCCTTTTAAAAAAATGTATTGGACACTTGGATTCAAAATTCTGGAGAGTTTTTGCTGGGCCTTTCAGCAATTCTCGTAGTGTTTATACAAAAGTGCTTCTGCCACTAAATTATTTGCAAATGTTCTTCTTTTGGGGGGGACTTGGAGCCAAATTATAATAAGTAAGAGCAGATTGACCCAGATTAAAAGATACAATTAGTCTGTCTGATTAGTAAACCTCAAAAGTACTACTTACACTAAGTTATTGTTTTTATGACAAAAGAAGACATTCTCGCAGAACAATAAGTCAGTGCCATGGAGAAAAACCTTGCAATTTACTCCAAGCAGTTTAAAAAAATCAGTTCAGTGATATGGCAATTCAGTAGAACTGAAATATTATTATGCTAAAGGTAAGTCTGATGGTACAAGTAAATACATTGTGACTGTATATCTTTCATACCAAAGCCATTTTTTGCATGGTGTGGAGGATATTTTATTCATGCGCAAAATCCCACTGAATTGCAGTAAGACTGGGCACTCACTAAAAATGTATCTTTTCCAGTAAGCACTCAGGCCCAAACCAACTTCACTTTACAGCTCCAGTGGGACCCATCTCAGGAAAAATTAAAATGAAAATTAGGTCTCGAAGTGTGTAAATATATACACATGTATATTTCTATTTACACAGATATAGAATTACAAACCAATTCCTTTAGGGACTACGCCTTGAAATATTTTTATTCACTAAATTTAACATTAATGACAAACAATGAATCAGTCACTATTTGTGGAGTGGGGGAAGGACAGAGCTGAATCCACTTGCTGTCCTATAAACACCATTCCTAATTAAATAAAAACATTAAGAGTATTATACTCTGAAAGATATTATTGTGATCTGTACCACTTCATTCCAGTACCTCAAAGCAAAGTGTTGTGCTGCCATCATTTCCATTTCTTTTTAAAGCCTGAAACGTGCTTTTTATGTGAACCTGTCACATGGTTCAGCTGTGCCTGCACCCTACACTATCAGTGAAGTGAATTGTGGTCATAAAGCATCAATGATGGGCAGCGAGGCATCCTCAGCAAGATATTCCTCCCAACCTGGAAAGCTTGTGGTCACTGTGACCTGAAAAAGTTCTACTGTAATGGATAACATTTCAGCAACCAACTCAAAGTTGGCAGTTCTACCATTTGATGCTTCTAAGTCTGCTGAGCCACATGCACACCAGTGTTACTGGGTTCACACCACTGGCTTCCCAAATTGTTTATAAACTACAGGTCATGACCAGGAGCTGTGCCCTGTTTTCCCTCGCAGCAGATGTCTTGAGTCCATCAAGAAAAGGGTGAGTTTTTTTCCAGGGTACCCTGCAGAAACTTTGAAGAGAGGACATCATCTGATTTTGAAAGATTCAGGGTAGCAGTTCTCTCAAGCGGGAAATGGCAATTTTGTTCCAATGCATCTTTCATACAGCAAATCTGCTGATTTTCCCTCGTTCTGGGAAGCACTCTGCTGCTGACTGCTATGATGCTATAACTGTGACCATACCCTAAGCAGTTTCAGGATGACAGTGAAATGTGCATTTTTAAGACTAAAGGGAGAAGGAAAAGCCTGATGTCGAGACAGGAAGCTGATGAGTCTTGTAATAGCTGACTCGGCTACACTCTGTCTCCATGAGAACAGGAGATGAGAAAAAGTGACCTGCAAGAGACAGGAAGAAGCCCTGGGAAAAGCTTGCTGAATATTTTGAGAGTCAAAGAGAAGATCTATGCAAAAAACTTACTTTGGGCTATTATGCTTCCAGTCTAGAATCATTTGTGAGTAACGTGTATGTTTGTACAGGTACATAATACACACATAATACACATCTTTATGTGTCTAAGTAACTATGTGAGGAATTATCCTGCTCTATGTGTCTGTCATCATACTTCATGTGGGTTTTTTTTCACGATAGAGCACATTTAGGTTTATTAAGTGCATGTGTGGATTTTATGGCAAATGATGTCAGACATTGCAACAAATTGAACATGACTCAAAATTATGACTGCAAAGGTAACTTCAGTGAGTTTAAAATAAGTAATAACACACTGAAGACTAGGAGCAGCAAAAGTTTTCACTGAGCATACAGAATGGCCTTAAGGGAAATTAAGCATTCTGCTCTTCCTGGGGGCATAAAATCTTCAGCATGCCAAATGTGAGGCATTCTTACTTAGCAAACACAGTGGGTGAGCCCTCTCCCAAGCTGGTATCTTAAAGGTAAATGCTTGGCTGTATTCCTGTGGTTAAATGGGAAAAGGAGGACACACAGTGAGGATGGGAAGAGAACGTAAGTCATCAGTGAGGTCTTTGCCTCTGTCTAATTTCTTGGCAGGATCCACACTGTGAATGAACCCTGTGTTCATCCCTGCTGCACCTTCGAAGTAGCAACTGAAACCCAGGGTCATGTTCTTGTGGTTGGCTGAAGAGGATTTCCGTGCTACATTAAATTCACAGTCACCGAAGCAACTGCAGTACAAAACGTCTTTATGGCACTTAAGTTTTAAAAGTTTGCTCTTTACTTTCTGCATCTCCCTTCACTCTCAGGGAGGTTTCACAGGGCAGCTGACCTAATGTATTAGTTATCAGCTTCAGAAGAGTGGTCTCACTCTTGTTTCTCCTCCATCCCACCTCAGCAATCTCAATTGAGCACTCAGTCTGACACTTAATCAAACCTCTCAATGAGATGGTTTCATTTTCTGCAAGATAATACTTACTGTAAATGATCTGCAGGGCAGAAATTACACTCTCAGACCAGAACTTATAAGTCCCAAAATCTAGCTGTCTTGTTCAGCAAGGTAGTCATCCTTCCGGACTACATCCAGCAATGAAAAGTGATCACACAGCCTTCTGAAGCATAAGCATTATTTATAATGGTATTTAGGTGTTTGCTCTCACCTAAGGCCAGCCATTTCTGGCAGTGTGAGCAGGCCTGCCTACTTCTGATTCTTCCCAGACCACAGCTCTGCCTCAGGCAAATTCTCCTGAACCATAAAATCCCATCTCTCAACAGATCACCCTTTGAAATATACCATCTACCTTTTTTTTCTCCTGTTTGTGGGACTTTTCTTGCCCTGGTTCAAAAGGCTGAAGAGGAACCTTCAGAGTTGATAGAACTTTCCTAAATGATTCTTAATGGTGTGCCAAGAAGTTTCAAGTGGAGCCATTCCTTCGCCTTCTACTTTCCCCTTCCAAAACCTCCATTAAGTAAAACCAATGCATTTTTACAATAAACATACCACTAAACACATCCATATATAGACTGATTTGATTATTATTGCAGAGCAGATCTTATTTTTCCAGAGAAACTTATCTTAGTCATCACTATACAACACAGAAAAAGTCATAAAATGAGAAAGTAAAAAAGAAACTCTAAACCTTCTCTTTAACATTCCTCATTGACAATGTCTTCTTCATGTATTCCACTTTGTCCTAAGTGTTTCTCCAATGCTTTATTAACTTGCTATACTCTGTCTACCACTGAAAGTGAGCCAAACAGGGTGCGTGCTTAGGAGGGCATATTTTTTATGGAATAAAGTGAAGCATCTCCTATGAACTTAAACTGAAAAGCTTTGGGAGACAGAAGTCTGGAAAAGTGGAATGAGAATATGCTCAAAACACAGAGTGAATATCTATACTGCAAAATTACTATAGAATATATAATTACAAGTACTTGGGAGCTCAGTGTTTTGTTTCAACCCCCTTAAAAGCTGCATTGTGACACAGGAGCCAGCATCAACTCTAATTGTGTCACCAGCAACAATGACAGTTATTCTTTTTTATTATATGCGAATTCTCCATTTGTTCCTGCAGCTATTATGTCCTTTAATCTGGTACCAGTACAGCATAGGTGATTTCTGTTTTTACTGGCAACAACATATTCCCCGCTGGGAAAATATGACTCGTCATGGAAAAGGCTTAATCTTGAAATTCAGCTATTTTTCGTTTCTTGGTGGCCTCTAATTGCAAGCTTGAGGCAGCGCACAATAATTATCAGTCTGCAAGCATGAAAAGGAGTAAATGCCAGTCAGGCTATATGGTGGCTTTGTGCACACAACAACATGCAAAGCACTCTGCCATGTCAGTGGTAGGCTGGCAGTTGCTTCTTCAGTGTAATGGTAGTGATTCAGCTGGTAAATGGATGAAAAATTGCAGCAGGTTTCCCTGTTATGATTCTTTCATGCATCTCTGTCAATGACAGTTTACATTCTGGGATTGAGATCATTTGTTTCCTGTTTGCTCACAGCTTCAGGCTTTTCTTGTTTGCCACCATGGATTTACAGCCCTCCCCCCCCCAGTAAACCACATCTAAGGGGTTGAGGGATTACAAGGCTTAATACTTTACAGCTCAGCACATGTAGCAGAAAGTTAGAACTACTGTAAAAGGAATCATGACTAGATATTCCTGTGAAATAGATATCTACATGTTTGTAGATATGGATGTCTATGTAGAAAGAAGTCCACAGAGCAGTCCACACAGAGGTGAGGTGCTAGGCTAAAAAGCTTTCTTAGCAGTCTGTCTTCTCATAAACTAAGAGGCAAAGTGTCAGAATGGAAAATAAAAAAGAAATTAAAATAATATTTTAATCCATTTCTTCCCCTAACTCTACTTGGAAAATGATAGCAAAGTAAAATACACAATTCAAAAGACTTCTAATAGTCAGAGCTTTTTGTACTTTGATGAAAAAAGATGTTGCTGTATTCATACAGTCATTAAAACATAAACGAGGGTACAAGCACAAGCATGAATGACCAGATGCAGTATTAATCCTATGCACCTACCAGGAGAGATGTTTACACCCCAAGACACCAGATCTTAAATATTTTACTCACATGCTTCACTGCCATCAATACGTTCACCCTCCCAGTGCCTATCTGAAGGAGGGAACTGCTACTGTGTACATTAACAAATGTATAAGCACAGACAGGAATGCTAAAACTTGCATTTAACTCTTGGCAAAATTAACTGGACTTGATTTCAGTCTTGAAAAATGCTACCCTAAGTTCTCAGAATAAAACATGAGGGTGAAGCAGTGAGATTAGAACAAAATGGTGTGTGTGATTAAATGGAGACCTGAACAGAAGTTGCCAAATCTACCATCTTTCTTACTCAGCTATTTGTTTTCTTCATCTATGAAAGGAAGTATTGTTTGTCTTTACCACTCTTGTCATGGTCAGCAAAACTGGGTGAAACACACAGTTTATTTGGTAAACGCCACCTGCTTTTTGTTTTTTCTATTCACAAGCTGCTCAGAAGCAGTTCAGCTTTTCCTTGAAAGAGTATTTGTATTCAGAGAATTCTTCATGGTTGCCAGCTTATTCTCAAGCAGCTCATTACAAGCGCTCACTCTTTAAGCACTTGGTTAATTTTGATTAGATAAATGGCTATAGGGTATGTTTCTGTCCCTGACTGGATGTCTAAGTGTTCAGTTTCTTGATTAAGTACTCATGTTTGCAAATTTAGAGCTCTCTTTCTAAGACTTTTCTTAAATATTTATTTAATATACACTATTTCAAACATTACTGCCATAAGAAAATAAGCTTTGTCACAGCAGCTCAAGCAACAGTCTCTGGTGACTGAAGCTTTGGAAGGGACATTACTTGTTTGAGTGAGTGCAGCTGAGATCACCCTATTTCAAAATGCAAACATGATGTATTACACAGGTTAGCTGTAAGAAAACTAGTCCTTAGAGGAGTCACAGTGTATTATATGAATCCCTCTGAACTCACTAGAATATTTTAAAATATAATGGCATAGTCAGATTATTAGAAATGTTTCTGGATGTAGACCACAGAATCAAATCCACTATTCCTGCTTCCTTTTCATGGTTCCAGTGTTGCAAAACAGTTGTTAAACTGTCTTCATCAGTAAGTTTATTACTGCTGATGTCATCAGAATTGTGCAAAGAAGCTTTTTAGAGGTGGTCTTAGGCACCTAAAATGAGACAAAACACGGCCATATTAGCCCCTTGTTTTCAGCAGATTCACTCACATTTACTGTAGGTTGTATATGTGAATTGTAAGAATGAAGATGTGCCCTTTTGGGGAAACACTATTAAAGGATGTCAGGACCAAATCCTGAATTAGGTTGGACTTTAAATATAATTTCCTTATGTCAGATGAAGTTGAGCAGAAGGCCCAAAAGGAGGCAAAGGCCAACCTAGAGCCTACCAGAGGTGGGCCAGCAGAGGCAGCCAGGGAGTACAAGTGACATGAAAAGAAGCAAATATCCTTTTCAGCAACTGCATTAAAGCCACTGTTTGAAATGACTGCTATGAGCAGATTCTCCCGTAAAGAAAGGCGGGAAAAGGATAACCCACTTCTGCCAACTGAGTCAGGCCACAGTCTCCATGCAAAACTGACACTAAGTATTTTACTCTTTACAAATAGTCTTTATAATTGGGATTTTTAAATAATCCTTCTTAAAAGGGATTGCAGCTGTAATCAATTTGTGGAGGGCTGTTTTAATAAGAAGCTGCTCGAATAGGATTAACTATGAGACCCTAGACCTCTTTCCTCCAGTCCTTAAACTCCTATTTGAAACATTTAGATACCCCATAAATTATTTATTGGTCTTACAAGGTGTCATCAAGCTAAGAAAATGATGCTTGACAAGTTGAAAACCGTAACCATTTCCACCAATTTGTTAACAGCCTCTCCCACATGGCATGTAATGTCTCACTTCTGCCTTGTCTTACAGGAACAGTAGTTATATTCACCCATTGCACCAAAAGCACATGTGGAGAGCTGTCAGACCTTGTGCATTCTGTTTATTTCAGGAAATGTTCCAGAAAATAATTTATAGATAGCTTGAAAAGAGAATGTCAGAGTAGATTTCCTTTTTCTTGCAAGGTTCTTAAACAAGGGAACAGAAAAACCAGAGGTTTTCACCCACTCTGTCTACCACCCAAACCCCACCCCCCCTTGTGACAACTTGATTTCAGAACTGCCCAGATAAATATATATATATAAGCATGCTATGGAAAGGAATACAAGGGAAATCTATGGAGGCTTTTGCCAAGAAAAAAGAAATTCCCCCTTCAACCTGAAGTACATCTCTCAACAGCTCTATCTGTCAGCTAAGGTTGGCAGTGAGGCTGCTGGAATTTTTTCTGCAGGGCTTCTCCAGCAACAGTGGTTAGTGAAGACTGGCAAAAAGGTAGCAGGATTGGGAACATCTTTTCTGGAAGAGATCTAGCTTAAGGATCACTTCAAGCAGGAGGCAATTTGCATTTAGCAAATATCTTAGTCTCTACAATTCTGATTATCTGAGAAGGATAGAAACTCACTGCACCTGAAAATAGGTTTTTGCTCGTCACTGCTTCCTGTGGGAATGTAACACAAGGTTTCGTGCATGCTTTCATCTGTAGGGTCTTAACACACTGACTCCCATACTGACTGTTCAATCATTAGTTACAGCAGTTTTGTGGGGCTCTTGGGTCATAAGCACCTTGTTTAAATAGTTTGTTAGGAATATTTTTTGTGTAGTTTTAAAAAAAAAATATTTATGTATTTATTTTATTACAGCCAGCATGAGATTATAGATTTGGTCCATGGTGGAATGAAGCCTGGTACCAGAAGTAGCCTGTGTCATTGTATCATATAAAGCAATTAAAAAACTGGTTAAACAAAGACTTCAAAGTGTGAGGCTCTAATTTATTACATGCTGTTTATTTACTGTATTATTCTACTGATACCAGATCAGTCAGCCTTCAACAGCAATAATAAAACTGTCCATGGGACCAAGGCTCATGGGGGAGTAACCTGCAGTTTTGCAAGTGTACAGTTTCCACAGACAGAATATCTGAAACTAAATCCACTTAAAAGCACAAAACTGAGGAAACTACAGATGCACACAAGTAAGGTTTTGTCTGATCTACTTCCTGATATAATTTCAAGTTCACTGAACAACTTTGATGTTTGCTCATTTTAAGAGACAGTGACTGCTGAAAGCTTCTCTTCCGTTCAGTCGTAGTGCACGGGACATAAAGGAGAGCAACAACTACCACTGTTACTTATGGACTATCCTGTACATCTGAGTTTATCAGATACTGCAACATTGGGATTGGGTGTGGTCATTGAGTAGAAAATCCCTCTTTGTCTTAAAAAGAGAGAAAACAGAATATGAAGTGAAAAAAAAATAGGAAAACAAAAATCTATTTTTACTTTCAAAAATATTTAAGCTGTTTGTTTCTGACTCTTTATAGACACCATGAGATTATGGTTTGATCCTTTGTACAAACCATCTGTTTAGTATGAAGCAGTCAGTGTTAGTGTATCACATAAAGCAATTAGAGAAACTGGCTAAACAAAGACTTCAAAATGTGAAGTCTCTGGTAGCCCCAGGTAAAATATTTAAAATACAATACAGTGCCTTTTCCACAAACTGCTCTATGCAATAGATAACTCCCAGCAGACTGAAAACATTAGCAGAGATGTCACTGAAAACACAAGCTTAGATTTAGTGCAAGAAAGTTGCTGCTTTCTGCCATCTGATTTTTAGATGTTAGTATATGATTTTTAAGCCACTTCAGTACATTAAAAATAAGTACTTCTGCTTCACATGTACAAACTTGGACACGATCACCTCAGAAAGATAGTGGGTGAAAGCAAATAGTGCTTTCCCCATTTCCTTTGGAAAACTTGATTTTGACTGTTAAAGCATACTAATAGTCAGCCATAAAGTTAATTTAAATAACACAAGGAAAGCTGCAGTTTACAGATGAGAAACATCCCATAAGAAATGCCTGAAATGCAGAAACATTTGAATATGAGTTTTTCCTTGTTCTAGTAATTTTCAGAGTTTTTGTCATAGGACAGCTCTGCTCATTCATGAAGAAAGATGTTTTGTGGTTTTAGGCATACATACAGAAGCAAATGAGTTTAAAAGACACAAAAAGCATTATAATTTAGCAGGGGAAAATAAAGAATTTCTTGAGCTGCTAATAGAAAAGAAGCACATTGGCCTAGAAACCCTTTTTTGTTTATAATTTCATAAACGGAGTCAGTAGCCTGAGACAAGCCTGTCACATCTTTGGCATAGAACAAGGGTCAGTGATGGATAACTGACCTCCTTTCTCACTTTTATCAACAAATGTCAAAAAAGGCAAACAACAGCAATGACATCCTGCCCAAACAGCCAAGAGTGTTTCATTTTCTTTGCACTTCTGTTTCCTCTGTGCCTTTAATCAGGGCCGGGGGATGTAATTGCTCTGTCTGGGCACAGCTTAGGGCATGCTGTGCAACTAACAATTAGTTTAGAGACTGAGATCTATAAATTTTGAGAAAAGAGTAAGAGGATTTGGTGTGCTTGAGCTATCCTTTCTAATGAAGAAAAATATCACACCGGAAGGGACCCAGAGTGTTATCAAAGCAACTTAATATCATCTGGTAGTGATTTGTAGGCCCTCATAATCTATTGTGATCATGTTGAAGGGGGAGGAAAAAGTCCACGTGTTCCACTATTTATGAGATTTCCAAAACGATGGCCGCCATCTGTGCAAACGCCACTAATCTCAGCCACCATCCTCATGGCAAATGGCTCCATGAGATTGTCCGAGGGAAGGGAAACACTGCAGGAATGTTGGGCTATTTATTGTTTATAAAAATAAACCAACTGGACTAAGACATATGCGAGGAATTTATATCAAACAGCTGCAAAAGCAAGTTGCCTCAATAGGGAGGGCACATCGATGATGCAATCAGACCACACTGAAAGATTTTCCTATTAATCTTAGAATATACATGGCACGCTTGAGATACTGATTTGTCCTCATCTACACCCAAACTCACCTTACATGGATATTCTTAAAGTAATTTTTGAAAACAGTTTATGTAGACTGAAACTGTTTTATTATGTGAGTTTATGAACTAAATAAATATAAACAAAGTCTAAGAACAGTCTGTCCCCATAGAAGCTTACCTCTCTTAAACATTTCCTCATTACCCTCTTAGCTAAACAAGCACAATGCAGATACTAATACTTAGTGAACCATTTGCACCAAGTTTCCAAGATTTGAAAATTTCTTGCTTTATGGTTAGCAGTCTAATCCCACTAAAGTCCTTTCCTAATTTCTTAATGAAGAAGACCAAATCCATTCTTTTGTGAAAGAAACAACATTCACTGAGAACAAGGAGTCAAGGAGTAACAAGGTAACACCAAAATGACAAATAGTGTCACAACAAACCCACCAAGTACAATATTTTAGTGTTGGGCCTCTATAACAGCATCAGACAAAGGGGAAGAGAGATCTGATCAGAGAGACAAGCTTCTTGCCTTTGCAAAAGCTGGTTTACCAGACATACTTGACACTTGAGAGAATCTTACTTTTTCAACTGTTAATGGCTTGGTATATATACAGCAACCTCTGGGAAAATCTTTTTCTGTGCCTACATGCTTGAAAACAGCTATCTTCAGTTTTCATTAAAACTGCATGCACTTTGAAACAACTGCCTTCAGGAAAACTCTCAAGCTGATTGACTTTAACATGAGAATTAATTCAGACTGCTTTAGTGTGTGGACAAGGCTCCACAGAAGAGTGTGTCAGAATTAGGCTTTTCCATAATACAAACTGGCAAGGATTGCTCTTTTGGGAATCCTGCTCAGCTGGAATTCAAGCCCTTTGTTTGACAACTGACTTTCAAGGTGTGTGTCCTTTTCTTTTAAACAAACACATGACGCTTGAAAGCCAAGGTACAAGACTGCATATATAGGGATATATGAATAAGAAAAGGACAGTTCCTAATAATTTCCTTTATCTTTTGGGTGTTACTTATCCATGCTGATGCCAAAACTTTCTATCTAGAATGAAAGCAAAATGTTTTGTTTGCTCCATTTATTTAAAAAGAGCAATCATAAGAGCAACTGGTAGATACCCATTGTGTTTTCTGACTTCTGGGAGAGTCTAGCATTGGGGTCTTCCTATTTTTTAGAGTAAAAATCATTGTACAGTCAAGGTATTATTGCTCAGACACATTAACAAGTGAGGTGCACACTTGGACTGGATTCTTGTTAGCAAAAAAACTACCCCCAAGCTCAACTCTTCACCCCAAAACAAAAGGCTTAAACCTTTTAAACAAAGCACAGCTTACGTGCTACAGATACACTGTGCATTGGTGAATGCACCTCGGAACGATTTTACCAAAGCCCAGGCTCCAACACCTGCCCATGCACAATACCAAAACTGACACAAAGCTCCAAAAGGCCTCTGCAGGCCTTCCCACTCTGCCTCCTCCCCAGCTCTCACACAAATATTTTCAAGTTCTCTGTCCACACCCAAACTCAAAAGGCACACACTTGGACACAGGTCACAGTTCTCCTGCAGTTACAGTTGTTTTATATATCAGCATTATAAATCAGCATCAAGACTGTTTAAAATCATTAATGACTCTGACAATAAACGTGCCCTTTTACAGGCAAGAGATGGTTGAGAATCAAGTTAAAAGATATCTGTTGTCTTAATAACCACAGAAATGCAATCTTGATATCACTCAAGGTGTAATTACTTGATATTTTTCTCTGACAGTAAGGCAGAGAAACACTTGCATTTCCTTTTAGACTCTGACTGTTCATTTCAATTCCTGTGCTGCAGTTAATCCTCCTTTCTGTGCTGAAATCTACAGAAGCGGCCTCACAAAAATCTGTAGTAGCACAGCTAAGGTAGGTTCTGTGACCCAGAAGCCAAGGAACCTCCACAGTTAACCCCATCACTAAAGAAAAACAGATCCCAGAACTGCATCAGCAACAGACTTCCTTTCCAATCAGATCCCAAACTGGTTTTAGTTAGAAGACATCCTAAAGGTTACTTTAGTAAAATTGATGTTCCAAAGCATACTCAGTCTACTTTCTCCAGTAGCACAGCCTCAGAAATTAAGCTGGGGGCACTTAAAGATGTGTCTCTTAGAACTGGATTGAGACATTTCACATGAACATGTGAAACAATCAGTATGAAACAATGTGCCTGGAAGAATTTCCTTGTGTCAATGATTCTCTCCCTCTTTGCCAATATCTGATCACCTATTTGAATACACATATATATATATTTAGTCTATTACCAAACACATACACACTTAGGATTGGTATGCATGGAAACTCAGCAAGAAAGGACAGTATATCAACTAAAGATCAATGTGCATAACATAAACCATGTTTAGCCTATAAGGTAGGAGCTCTTATATATCAACCCATGGTCCGACACTGTCTGCAGAAACAGCTCCGGCATCCTTCCCCTGTTAGATTCTGCTGTCAGAGAGAATTAATCAGTGGGATGGGTGTGAGCACACCTCAGCTCAATGTCTCAAAGGAAGTGTCCTGCACTGGTACCCTTGTTCCCATCTCCTGCTGTGATTTATTTCATTGTGACTTGTACCACTCCAACTGTTTATAAAGTCATACTATAAAGTTGGTTGAAAACTGATCTGGGTTCAAAAACTTTTGTGAAATGCTGGTGGCAGATGTGAGATTGGCAACAGTCTCTTAAATCAGTTGTGCTACATGAGAAATAGTGGAATTGTATCTAAGGTTATCTTTTCTGTGGCAACTTCTGTGTATCTTATGTCACTAAATTCACCAAGAGGTCACAGAACCTGACGGGAAAAAAACTGCAGAGCTTGAACCTCACCAGTTTGCAAAAATATATGCAGATGACCCAGGTAAACCTAAGTGCTTAGTTTTCAAATACAGAAACAAGAACAGATCATGTCCTCCTCTACATGCATACCGGGAAAGTACAGTCATGAGGACTGAAATAATGCCTGGTTTTTGCTCTCACTCTTTGAAGCACAAAACAATCAGAAAATAAAATTTGATAGCTGATTGCTTTTTAGGTTTTGTTAAAACGTATAACTCCAGTATACTTCCTACTCCTACTTATTCCTGCATCATCAGTCACGCACAGCACTGTAAAATACCATGTTTGTCACTCTGCTGAAATGTAAAGGCATATGCTACCTGTGATATGTTGTTTCAGGATTGCTGCGTGATTCATACTATGATGAAGTCTTACTATGAAGGGAGGACAACGGGCCATTCAGAGTATGCCAGTAACTAAGGTTTCTCACAAGTTATTTATTAATCTTTCAACACATTACCACATTTTTCCTAGTAAAACACACAGAGATAGTGCTCAGGAGCTAGTGAAAATTGTGGTATTTTACTCCTGTTCACAAAATGCAGAACCTGGTCTGATCCAGTCAAACTTACACAATATAATCATGATATATATAATCACATATAATGACTAGAGTAGAAACAGTGTGTTGTATCCCCACCAAAAAGGGAGAGGACAAGGCACGTAGTGTGGGTAGAAACCAAAGCTGCTTTCTGCTGGTTTTCATGTTCATTGCGGAAGGGACAGCTTCACAAAATCACCTTTTCCTTACATTGATTTTCTAGTTGCTTTGCCTTTCCAAGGTTTTGTGGAGTAGTAAGGATCATGTAGTATTGAGTTTACAATAAACAAGACCCGAAAAAGCACTCTGTATGACATTAGGAGGCTGAATATGAGCTGATTTTTTAGATCATGCAGTCAAATAAAAACCCTACAGTAAATTAGCCTAATGGAGTGCCTTTTTGTTAATATTTTCTTATTCTTAAAAAATAAAACTATTTTTCAGGTTTCAGAAAAGAAGGAATAAAAATCAAAGTAAAGAATGTTCTCAGCATTCTTGAAACAAGTGATTCTTCATATTAGTACTTTTTATGGGAGTGACTGTCAATCATCAATCTTCAAAACTGTCATAAACACCCACACATGCTATTTCAAAGATACCTAATGTAGGATATATAATACCATATTTCAAACTGGATTCAAAGCTTTTCATCTATCTAATAGTTAAGAATGAGGAAAAACACAAACATCAAATGGAATGAAATGTATTTGTTGATGCTAACTGCAAATACTCATTTTATAAAAATTAAGTCTATTACATACCCATTTAAAAATAATTTTTCATGTCTGAATGATGATGGTGATCCTGAAATGACTACATCCATAAAGAACCACTGATGCCAGCAGGTGATCTGCCAGACAGGACCAATCTTAAAGTGCATGTTGTAGCTTACAAATTTCCGCATTTCTAAAATACATTAATAATGTTTCACAGGTTTCATTCCATTGTGACCTTATCCCAGTTATTCATCAAGAACTTACAATCCATAGAAGCAAGGAGGGGAAATTCCACAAACTCCTAGTTGTGGAAGATACTCCTCCTCCAAAACAACACAAGTATTCATCACAGCTTTACAGATTCTATTAGCAAGGTATACTGAAGAGAGAAAAGATGCACATGACAGATTTCCACCCTGTTTTCAAACTATTAGGAAAAGTAATCAGAAACAGTGTATTGGGAGCTGCACAAGGCAATAACTTATAGCTTGTTCTTGTAATTGAACCAAGAGAGAAACACTGGGCAACCAAGGGAGAGTTATAAACTGGTCTACACAATCCCATACAGGGTGATTTCTTGGAAAGGACTGCAAAGGAAAGTGGACAGTGAAGTAAAGAGAAATTACTAGAACAGGTAACCTTTAAGTGCTTTGCTCCCTCATCATCTTTGATGTTTTACAGCACCAGGTAGTGTTTCATCTAATCCAGAGGGTTTACGTATGACTGCAGTGACAGTCCTGTTGGCTGAGAACCAAACTGACCAGAACTGTCTATACGAAGCTCAGCATACAGCCCAACGACATGGCCACAGAGCACTGAAAGTGGTCACAGCTTCCCTAGAGGGACTGGTGACACCTCCCTGTGCTTTGTTCCAGCAGGCCAAGGACTTCATAGGATACAACCAAGCCCAAGACTGAGGCAAGTGGTGCATGGATGGTAAATAAAAAGAATTACAGATTCAAACAATATTTAACCTAACATTCCCTTCTTTTTCCCCCCATATCCCTTAGGTGAAAAAAGTCCAACAATGCACGGGGAGCCCAGACCCTGCAAGCAAAGCTGTGGAAGGAACACCTGTGCTTGCCTCCCTGTTGGCCGGGGCAGATGGCAGGGCCACACTGGCACCATGTGCATCCCTCGGCATGGTTCCTCCCTCTGATCCAGCACATTAATGGAACTTCAGGCTCACTAAAAAATACTGGATATATTTCTCAATCTCAACTCCAGCTTTCAAATGAGTGCATTATTTATTCATTAGTACTACATTCAAAGTGCTGTTTCCCTTGTTACTTGCTGAAATAAATGAAAGAACGGCGATATCACTCTAAATCCCAATTTACAGCTCTTGCAAGCCTCAGATGACTGCATCATAAAATTCTCCTTACCCTCCCCCTCTCCACTCATTTCTGCCTTGCATCTGATTGATTGAGAGAACTGCCAGTGAAAGGGGCTGACCTGATGGCCTGACCTAACCAGGGGAAACTATTATAATGATGCAGAGATTCCAAATGGGAGGAAGGACAGTCCTGGACTTAACACTTTGATCAGAGGATTGGGTTCTACATGTAAGGTGCACCTGCAAGTACATTTCTTCTCTGGAGAAAGACTGGATTGAGAATGAAGGGCAGACTGACTGTCAGAAAGGCCACCACACAGTGCACACATATAGAGAATTTGTTCACATCCTTGTCTGCTTACTTGTCTTATGGGAAACAAGGTATTTATCTAAAAAATTAGACCTGACCAACTCCTGAATCTTGATTTTGATATTTTCTTTTGGAAGACACACCAAAACTTCACTATTTCTCATGTGTAGCTGAGCTCCTTATGACTGTAACACACAGTTCACCACTCATAAGCTCCCACTGGCCAAACTTGCTGTCCCTGAGCTGTTGTAAAAAATGCAGCAAAATGCAGGCAGTTTAAATACTAGGCAGTTTTCAGATCTGATAGCATTAGAACAAGCTTCAAATTTTATATTCAGGTCCTGGCCTTTTAGAATTATGTGAGAATTCTAGCTCTGACTATCCAAAAAAATTCATCACAGATTGGCTTTGGGGTCCTAATCCCTGCTATTTTTGACACATCATACTCATAAAGAAAATCTTACTAGTCTGCTATAGTAAGCATTTGAGTGTAAGATTTCAAAAGTTTGATAATGTAAAAAAGCTCTGATTTTTAAATCTATGATTTTTAAATCTGATTTTTAAACCCCATCTGGTGATTCTCAGTATCCTGTCTGCTGCACACTGGTGACATAGACACAAGGGAAAACGTTGCCTCAGACTGTCCTACTGTCAGCACCTGAGAGCTTGTTCTGGCTACCTCCTACCTCCACTGCACTTGGCTATGTGTTGTGAAAACCCTCCTTCTTTTCATGGTGGGTGGAGGTGTGTGGGGGGTAATTTTTCAAAGGGTTGTAGCTGTCAAGCACCCACTTCTGACCAACTTCTGTAGTCACTTAGACTCCAAGGAGCCCTATGTGTCATCAAAGAGCAATACTTAAAGACAATATTATCCATCACCTCTCACCTTTCAATTCCCTAGGAACTGCTGTTGACTATTAAGACATTCAAGTTCCTTTAGTACCAGGAAACATGAATCTGTATCTCCCCAAATCTTCAAGCTCACAGGAAATGGCTTGACCCACGCAGACGCAGACGTGTACCCGTGCAAGTGCAGGGGAAAGAGGTAATGCAGGTATGTGTGAGTGTGACAGCCAGCTAGGAGACAGCTCCTGATGCTCCTCTAGCTGTTTAAAAACACCCAGCTACCTTCAAACAGGCAGTAAAATACCAGCAACTGGCTCTTCTGGAGATGCAGACAAGTAACTATGACTTGAGAAGAGGATCTAGGGTGACAAAAGCAAATTTAGCCTTTAGAGTTTGAAAGAGGTAGATCAAAGAGGCTAAAGTAGGCAGAGTTGAATTAAACCAAGGTCAGAATGTAACCACTGCTAAGACAGATTTAGGCAGCAAACCCCAAATTGCTTGAGGATACAAAAACTGGTAGTTTATCTTGAAATCTAACATGCACTATCTGGCAACAGCATTGTTTCAATTATGAAACAATTCACATCTCAGCTGACACATATAATGAAGCTTGCTACTTGCCTAGTACATAATTTAAGGTAAAAGAAAAGAGGGTATGTTTTATCATGGTCTTTCATATCTTTGTCTATTGTTCTGCAATCCATTTGCATACCTAAAGGGAAATGGCCTTTTTAATTTCTTTCCCCTCTCCTAATCATCTGAGGCCTATTTAGAAGTGTTCTGTATCCTGTAATCAGGCAATTTATACAGTGTGCACCCTTAGGCTACAGCCATTACAAACAAGCTGAAAAACTCCTTTACAATAAATGATTTAGCATGGGAAGACACTATTCATAATTAATTTTTTTCTGTTTGTGTTGGCAGATGGTCCCAGACATTGAAGCATGGCCTATTGCCCACACCTTTATTCCAAAGAGAAAAGGGTAGCCTTAGAAGAAAAAGAGAAATGCCTGTAAGACTGCTTCATTTTGGGAATAAACATGCTCACCAGCTTTTCATGAATTTGTGCATGTTAAAGACTGGATTCAAAGATCGTGAAAGTCAAAGGAAAATAAATCCCATTAGCTTCTGACCAGGACCCGAATTAAAACCATAAGGAAAATATTGACTTGAAGGACAATGTGACTGCTTTTTTTTTTTCATCATTTTCCATAAGGGTTATTCCTGAGGCAGCTTAAACAGACATATTGTGAGGGTGGATGTGAAAATGATCAGCTTTGGATTTCTGAAAGCTGGGTACTCACTGAGACAGAAAATAAAAGAAAGTTCTGCTTTTAGCCACATTTTACAACATGCATTTTCCTGCTTCCACAGAAGGACAGCTGATGACAACTTCATTTTTCATTTACTCATGTATTTGCTCATTGTTTACACGCTGCTTTTCAGTACTTTAAAACAACTTCTGATGCACTTCTGAGTTGCTGGCATCACTGCAAACTTCCCCAGAATGAGATTCAGCCAAGCAGACTGTAATTTTAGTGGCCTATGCCAGCACTTTCTTGATGGTGATAGGATAGTCCTAACTGCTACATAGCAAATGCCTAATTTAAGAGTAAGTAGAGCTTTTCTGTCATGACTCAGGGTACTCGGAGCCTCCCTTTTGCTCAGTAAGAAAACAGTAAGTTGCTTTTCCATATGTGATCTCGAGAACGTGATCTAATCAAGTCTCACTGAAGTCTGCAGTACTGAAACCCATTGATTGCCTAGTCAAGATCATGTTTGGATTTACACACACATAAATGCAAAGTCTCTGGATGAGTTCAGAGGCATAGCACAGGATTACAAGGTTTAACTAAAAATGTAGTTATCTTTAGCTGCATCTCATATCTGTGGTATCTAGTCATACCTTAACTTGCCAGGAAGACACGTTTACCAGAGCCTCCTAGGGCCAACATCAGATAATGCAGGTGAGCTGGACCTTCTCCAAGAAGATATGGTATAGTGTACTTTAAGCAGGGGCACTGCCACAGAGTGATCATGCACAGGTAGAGGCCATACTAAGAGGCTTTATGAAGTCCTTGCTGTTGACTTCAAGTAATTTTCCTCTGAAAAATGTAAGAATCAGCTGGTGCAACCACCTACAAGGCATTATGTGCCCTGTTGTAGTTTCCAAAGGGAAAAGAAAACAGGAGCATTTAGTCTCCGAACACCTGCCCACTGAGTCTACTCAGCACTGTCTGACTCAGAGGGGGATCATCCCAGGATAGTACAGCCACATACAGTCACTTCCAAGCAACACGTGTCAGGGAATGGAAACTGGTACAGACTTTCCACTGCGGTAAATCTTACTGACTTCTGCTTTAATAGGGTTTTGGGGATCACCAGCGTTGGTTAATATTGCTTTGGTATTCTCTTTTTCCCACTGTGTCAAAACCTACTTGCCTGACAGAGGTTTTGAAATGGGAAAGCTGATTTCACTCTAATTTCAACCCGGCTCAAACCACCAGTTTTACCACCACACCACATGGATTTCCAGATGAAAGTCAAAGAGTTCCATCTTCTTTGGAAAAAAAGAAAAGCTTTTGAGTTTTCAAGTTTTGTCATTTATCTCTTGTGTCCTAACTCTATCAGTCCTATCTCAGCAGAGAACTGATGAAAAAGCCCTCTGAAAATCTCCAATTCTGAAGAAATAATGAACTGTTTTTAAAATGCTGTTCTTTCTACAAAAGACATCTGGATACTAGCAGAGAACTAGGAGTCAATGGATATGCCAGTGGCCCAAGGAAATGTATTGTCATAAAGCCAATCTGCTTCCTTCAGATGAACACATTACTCTCTCACTGTTTCTTGCAGTTGATGCAATCAATACATGTGTTTCTGCCTCTCCATGAAATTTTGCTACTGATCTTCAGAATGGAAAACAATCCTCTTTTATCAATATGACAAAATCTCAAGTCATTAAAAGATTGTTTTCTTAACCCTTCCTTGTGTATTCAGAAGAACTGGTAGCCAAGGCACCTTTTTCCTTTTCCTTTCAGCCACAGAAGAGGAGCTTTCTCTTCTCCTTTCCTCCCTCACCAACAGACACTTAAAATTCAAATTGCAATTATACTAGACCATAAAAATATACAGGTGAGGCAGATGTTATGAGCAAGCTACTTGACAGAACCTCTTTATTTGTTTGGATGACTTAATAAACTGCAGAAGCTGAGGTCATCAAAACCTCTCAATCATGTTGCAGGCTAGTAACAGCTACAGCCAACAGCTGTAACAGAAACTGATGATGTAAAACATGCTAAACATGCCAAACCCAAGTTTCAGACAAGTCAGTCTGTAATAAGACTATTTTCTAGTTGAACATTACACAGCAGTGTGTTCAGGTTTATTTATGCTGTTCTTAATAGGAATAACCAGAAACCCTGTTTCACTTTTTCAAGGCTGAATGTAAAGACTGTTTTGTCATGAAACAGCTTGAGATCTATCTTGCTTTCAGATCCAATTAGGCAGAACACAGGTATTCAAATTGGATTTTAGAAATTGAGTTTCACCTTCTGTAGGAAAAGAAATCTCTTCTTATGATAAAATACTAATTATTACAAGATTGGGGTGAGAAAGAAAAAATAAATTTATAGCCTTCACCATTTTCTGCCTCTTACTTTATAACTCTAATTCAGTTAGTCAAGAATTCTGTAAAGAAAGCATGAAGTGTATAAAGAAAAAAAAATCAAAATTGATTGATCAAATAAAATAAAAAGGCCTTAGGCAGGATTTCAGATTGTGAAAAACAATCTACAGGCAAAACATGTACAAATTGCTTTATAGGTAAACTATGTTGCAGTATATTAGGGAAAGAAAGTAAATAGGAAAGAGAGGCAACTCTCCATGGTTTTCCTGGGACACCACTGTGGCAAAGCCGAAGGGTCAGATTCCAACATCTAACGCACAGCACGGATTGCCACACAAGTCTAAAAATTTCTGCTGACACTCGTAAATTGCCACATGTTTGGATTTCCAACAAGATCTCACAACAAGCTGTGTTACTGCAAGTCATTATTTCCTTTGGGGGAAAAAGTGTCTCTAGTGATGTTAAAACTCATGGCAGGATGTACTACAGTGTCAGGAGAGCTCTCTGGGAAGCATTCCTGCCTCAAGGCCAGGAGGTTGTATATAAACTATGCACCTGGCTAGGGGCTGGGGGGAATGGGACTAAAGTTTTTCCAAAAACTGTACAGCCAGTGGTTGTGGACAATGCCCCACTGACAAATTCCGAGGGTAAAGGGAGGCAAGAGCAGTGCAAGCCTCCCATTGCTTGCTCATTTCAGAACTCGCCTGTATGGAAAGTGCATCTGAAAGATGCTTATGCCAGCACTTGCCTTTTCAAAGGTACACACTAAGCTATAAAAAGCTTTAGAGATTTTTCTGTCAGAGAGAGACACATCCTAATTAGCTAGTCTGCATTCTTCAAAATCACAGATCAAAGACTGTATCTAATATTTTCCCATAAATACATGGCTTGTATCTGTTGGGTGTTTCTAGAATATGGAATCAGAAAAAAATGACCAGAAGCACTGAGTCACCTTGCTGATTGTGATGTTTCTAAACTGATTCAAATGATGCTTTGCATTTTATGATTTTACACAAAAATACGATTCTTCCTATACGCAGAAAAAACAACAGAAGGTATTAATATGGAACAGCTTTAAACTAAACATTATTGGCCTATACAAAGCTCAACATCTTGCCTGTTTGCCTATGCTATTGCTTTAAAAGCACATGGATTTATGACGTATTTTTGTTCTTGGCCTCCTGTTGATGCATTGCTTCAGTGGCCTAAGGTTAGGAGGCAGCACACAAAACTGTTACTGAATTTTCCCAAGTTTGAACACATAGGGGAGAAGTTTAAGCACCAGCTTCTCCCTATGATAGGTAAGAAGAGGCTGAGTTATCTACATGAAGTGCTTTTAAGTTCCTCAGTAGAGTAGAAATTAAACACCTTATTATCAGAAACTGATTCTTGTCTCCATAACTCTGCTGAGGGACAGGAAAGCCCTTCCGCAATCTTAAGAGGGGAGCTCACAGTTAGCAAAGTGTCCTGCCATGGACACACTGGGTGGTTCAGGAATCAGACGAAGAGGAGCCAAGGGACAGACCAGGGCTCCACAGTCCAAGTTCTCCCAGCTCACAGTCTGTGCTCACAACTGCATGTAAGTGAGGACTGTACATGCACACAAACACACACAACTTACACATGAATATATATAGCACAGATACCATTATTTTTCAAAATGTACCAGATTTATAATCCTAGATCTCAGTCTCTCAGAAGCTTACATTAACTACCTTATATTTATGAATATGTCATTTGAATCAATGAAATTAGTTATGCCCTTTTTAGATAAGTAGATGGATAACAGCATGTAAGGACTTATTAAAATTAGTGGGGAAAACCCCAAACGCACTAGCACACCTATTCATAATTTACGTCACTGAAGTCAAAATATGGTGAGTCAATTCCCTGCTTAGTATAAAACTGCAGACTTTACTCACATGAATGGAGCTATGCTGACTTACACCTACTGAGACAGCAACCTAAGAGATGTAAAGATAAATTCTGATCCTTGGCATATTCTGGCAAATTCCATCCGTCCAAATATTGAATCTTGTTACATTGTGACATTTGAAGATTTAACCATCTGGGGAAGGAAGCTGAAAATACTGATTATTTTTTCTTTTCAGATGAGTAGTTAAAAAACCAGAAGTTAAGTAAGTCGGAAAAAAAATCTTCACATTAAGAAAATTCAATTCGAGGGAAAGGAAAAAACATAATAACATACAAAAGGATTATTATCCAATGACACTCCAAACATAGCTTATGATTACTTCCATTCCCTTCAGCAAAAAACATTTAAATACTCCATACAAAAGAGAGGACTAAGGATATTTCACCGCCCCAAAGTAGCTGATGCTGTAGGGGTAATACAGTTTCTTGAGACGTCAGAGCCCTTAGTTCAGCTTCTGCCAGACTGAGCATGAGCAGAAATCCAGAAACCCTTTTCTACCATATGTTTGAACTGCTAGGACATGAGAAAGATTCCTTCTCTGCTCAGTGATACACAAGATGATCATGTGAACTGGAACACAGTCAAGATAGGAATTTGAGCACACATTGCCTTGTGGAAGGCTGAGGGCACTCTTGGAGGGCAGGAAGACTGAGATGTGCTTGAGCCAAGGCATCTCACGGCATTTGTTTGGTAAGAGGACACAGTCCCCAAGTACTTTGGTGAACTTTGCCTTTCATTTCCTCAGCTTCCTTTACAATGCACAAACCAAAGTATTCTGAAATATCAAACCAGTTCATTTTGACATTTTCAAAAGGAAGCATTTCAACGTTATGCTGAAAAGTTTTTGTCAGTTTTGTTTCTACTCAGACTATTTGTCAAATAGTTTGAGCCACTCAGAAACTTCCCTCAGAAATTAATGTCACCCTGATACCTCCCACTCCTTAGCTTTGCTTTTCAAATACCTCAGCCACAGCTGGACTTACACTTGGTAAAATTTTTGTTCTGTTTTTTTTTTTTCAAATGGTAATTTTAAGTACAATGCTTCCTGTAATCTGCAATGCAACCGACTGCTTAGTCAACACCAACCCTGTGAATGTTCAGGAGACCCTATAGTGTTTAGAAGGAAACAGGATATGGAACATTCTGTTAATTCAATAAGACAGCTTTTATTACTAAGCAGTGTCTTTCCACTTCCCACTGTAGTCAAGATATTTACATATACCTAATGCTTCAATTTACAGGCTATAAACAGCCAAGTCATTGCAATGCAATTATAAATTGCAAGTGTATTTGCATGGAAATTATTCAGCAAGTAATATTTTACAGGAAAGAGTAGCAGCTAATTTTGATCTCACAAGACAATCTTGTGAGATTATTGTGAGATATCCAATGGCATATTTCTGAGACCTCAGAAAAAGTAGACTTAAAAAAACCAGGTTGACATTGCTTTAAGATGATTAAAATACAGAATTTTCAATAATTCATTTCTATATGTTTAGATGCATTTAGATTTATTTAGGACCCCTATCTATAAGTTTGAAGCAATAGTAGAAAAACATGCAGAAATGAAAGGCCTGTTTCATTTAGATTGACTGAAATGGACAATACAAGTTTCAAGAAGACTCTATGATCTTTCAGTCAGTGGATTTTCATTTAGAGAACAGAGCAGAAAGGCCAGTGTTGTACTATCTCACAGCAGGGAAATTGCTTTAAAATGTATATTTTGGGTTATTATTCTATTTTGAATGTGTTGAAGATCCAGTGACATCAAAATATATCTTACAAGCTTTCCTGAAATCTTAGAACATTCTGTAAAAAATGGCAGACTCCATATAAATGATGACATGGAGTGTATACATCCAGGCCATGTAACTAGCTGGAAAGACAAACTAAAACTAATCCTGGGTTAAAGGTTCTCCTGACTTTAAGGGGAAAGTTTCAGCCAAGCTCAAATATGAGCACATGCTTCTAGACACAGAGCTATTTCTTCCTTTTGACAAATGTAAACATTATCCCACACACTAACTGTAGGAATTAGAGTGCATGTCTTTTTGACTTATAAACAGAAACTGCATTCATAGATCTTTAAAGACACAACCTATGCAAAACTTTGAAAATTTTAAACCAAAAGGGTTTTTTTTTTCTAGGCACTAAACTAACTGCATTTTATAATCGGCCTTATCAAAGCCACTATTATTAATCCTACATGGTACAGTTATTTTGCTGATTCTATAATTAATCATCATTGATAAAATTTCCTTTGACATCTCAGAGAAAACAAATAAATCAGAAGTTTTTTCTAGTGAATAAAATAAATAGTAACCAAAAAGAGGTCATCATTACAGGTATGAGCTAAAGACCAGTAAAGGCAAGAGGCAATTTCACAGTGTTCAAAGCACTGGGTATTTCAAATCCCATACTAAAGTAATAGTAGCAATTTCCCTATCAACTGCCCAAGCCTGAGAGCTTCATGGGGATAAACAAATAATTACATTTAATCACATTTACCTTGTTAGTAACTATGCTTTTTTTTGGTTTACTTTTTAAGCTCAACCTAACCTACAATCTAACCCACAAGGAAATTTTGCAAATATGAGTTGTGGCTGGAAGTCACTGAAGAATCCATGAGAAAGGCTCATAAAATCTGAGTCTATAAAGGCTCAGACCCAAGTTACAGTCAACAGGCTTGGAGACCTCACGAGTGATTGCAAATGGTCAGGAGGACACTTGTATAACCAAAGTAAAGAAATGTTGTGATTCTCAATGTCACTGTGATCACTCCAGAACTTCAGCGAGACACAGTCTCAGCTGTTGGCGGGATCAGCAGACGATATTGCCACTGGCATTTGCTCCAGAATCCTACACTACTTTGGTCCTCCAAAATCAATATTCAGAATACGCACTCTGACAATGAAATTCAATTTGCTAACAAGTTTCAAAGCCTGTTAAGAGACTCTCTTCAAGTTTCTATCTTCAAAGAAAAGAGCAAGGAAATTCAAAGATTACAAAGAAAATAAACAAGTTATGTTTCAAACTACCTGTGAAAAAAATTTAAAGCTTGTTGTTTTTAAACTTTTCTTGTCATCATTCATTAATTTATTTGCTCATGCAAATTCTCAAGAGAGTAAAAACCCAAATCCTGACAAAGTCACCACACAGAACATTATTCTAAATTTTGCCTGTGTTGCTCAAAGCCTTGTGCTCAGAGCTACAAGAATATGTCTAATCTCAGAGTCAAACGTGGTGCAGCTCCCTACATTGGCTGGCAACTGTTAGTAATACGAGCAAAAGACATTGCACGGCTGGTGCCAAAGCTTTGAACAAAATTACTTCCTTTAACACACCGCCACCTTAATTACGTGCTGGGGAACATAAAGCAGGTCAGACAATTTGTACTGGGACATCATAATTCCATCAGTATAATGCTGACAGTGCTTAAGATTTATGAATGGAATGTCGTAATTATTTTTTTAGTAAACATATCAAGTTTCACTAATGGGGGGGCTGGAAGTACTAATTAGCTTTTGTTTTGAGTTTCTTTTTTTTCTTTTTTTTTTTTGCAGAGTATCATATAAGATGTGGGGAGCAGAGGGTGAAGGGGAAGGATCTGTGACAAAAACAAGCACACACACAATTTATGTATGGCCTGTAATTCAAGCAGATGTTCTTATATAAGGGCTGCAGGGATTAAAGCCTTTCTGCACATAATTCCATTTGCTAACTACCTTCTGTCTGCACAAACCTTCCAGGCTATGGGAGAATTTTGCTAAGCTATATTTCTTTAAAACAAGAAGGAACAGGACAGAATAATCTTTAAAATTTCTTTGTTTAGTCCTAGGGTTTGGCAGCTTGACTCTTTTTAACTTTTAAGCAGCTGTGTGATTTCACTGGAAGTTCCATTGGAATTACTATAACTGCATCAAACATCAATGACTTCGGCAGAGTTTCCTGAGGAAATCCATTCAAACCAGCACTTGACCATTGCTGGCACATATACACTGGTACTGCAGAAGGAAACTGAACGCATGCTGAATCTGAAGAATTCATAATAAAATAACATCCACAGCCTCACCCCTTGGTGTCCACGCTCAGAGTGGAGCTGGAAGTGAATTTTCGCTGTCCCATATGTCATATTGCTAACTATCTTAACAGCTTAAAAAAAATAGAAAAGGTTAATCAAAATTTGTCTTAGATATAGCTAGCGTAAATTGTGATTTTGTTGGATTTCATTAAAAAGCTAAATGCTGGCCCACCACCATCTGCAAATAACAAAAAGTTTTAAATATGTAATTCCAAGGCCATCTGTACCCACACAAGCTAGTTCAGGAATATTTTGTATAATCATCTTTTACAGTCCCTCTGCTCCATGAAAAGGTTTCCAAATGTGTTGCAAACACTCTGGATCCTTAGCAGCATCCACCTCAGTGCATTCTTTCTCAGATTATCTTTGAGATAAAGAACATGAGTCAAGAACATGATCCTATAAATGTGACAGCTAAACATAGAAACATTAAGGTTGTAAAAGACCTCTAAGATCATCAAATCCAACTATTAACCCAGCACCAGCATGTTCAACACTAAACTATATCCCCACCACCACATCCACATGCCTTTTGAGCACTGTAAAGTGGTAGGATAAATTTATGATCTCAGAATAAAGATAAACATTAAATCTTCATCTAGAGATTTGCTTTCAATTATTCTCATATTAGAGCATTTCCAAAGAAATCTGGATTGCATCCAAATAGTTTGGGATCACTTATTTTCTTTGAAAAGGCTTTTAATATGATGTTGATCATAGACACTCCCATCTTCTTTTTCTTCAAATATGTGACAGCAATGAAACCTCTTTTTTTATGCCAGCCAGCTGCGGCACCTGCTCTTGTGTTCACTTTTCATATTTCACTAGAGATTTGAGGCTTTGTATAACAGCTCATGGGCACGTTAACTAATTGTAGTCTCCTTATTTGTGCTTTCATCTTCAAGACACTGAGGATAAAATGGAGAATGGTACTGAATAATGGTACTGAATCCTATGCTTCAGGAGTATCAGGACGAGTACTGCGTGTACAGGAGGGCGTTTGTCACATACAACTCTGTAACTGTCTTCAAAATTTTGCATATAAAGGATGCAAAAACCCCCTCGATTATTCTAGAGACAAAAAACACAGCATGTTTATTGTCTCTGAGTTATATCATGAACAACATACTAATTCACTAATTTTTTTCAGCATTTCCAAAATAACAGATCCTCAGAAGTATCGTTTAGTCATTAAAAAAAAAAAAATAGCACAGTCAGGGCATGACAGTGGAAGCTTCTGAGAATAAGGCAGACATTTGGAGATCACCACTCAACTGCGAGACCTCCATCAGTGACACAACGGTCAGTTGTACGTGGTGTCAAAGGAAAACCACGGACAGGAACTTTCTTCATAATCTCAAAGTAGAAAACAATCCTTAGAGTAATTTAAAGAAAAACAAATGCAGTCTGAATACTTATTATCTTATTCATATTTCTATTTTTGTTTCTAATCTTGGCGTGCTTTTGCATCAGATATTAGAAGAATGAAATGTACAGCAAAAATGAGATTAAGGTGAAACTATGAGCTCACCTTTTTTTTTTGGCAATATAAGGCAGAAATTGCTTCCTTATTCACTTGCAGTCTGAAACCTGCACTGAATCCAGTGTGCCTAGACAAAGCATTAGAAAATCTCATATGGCATTTTTTGTAGTATTTTCAAAATTATTTTTAAATGCTTGCTTTAAAAATCCTTACACCTTCACTGAAAGAGAATGAGTGGGAGAAACAGATTTCTTCCTTTTTATATCAGAGACTAATACCTTCTTCACACTACTTTGAAACACTTCATTGGCGAAGAGCACATCATGAGAGATTAAAGCACAGGATAAAGACCCAAACAGACATCTTGGAAGAGAGAACAGCTGGTGACATGCCAACATTACTGGTAGGAACAAGAAATTCAGAAGTGTAAGAGGAAGCAACAATACAAGGCACAGCAACAGCACCAAATGAAACTTTTCTTCTGTACAGCTTTAAAGACAATTACTTGCCTGGATCAAGGACTTGTGCCACCAGTGGTCTTGATAAGAAACATATGGATGCATTTTACAATGGTGTGAGGATGCGATTCTGGTATTATTAGATCAGTCGACAGCATTCCCCCCAGGCAGTGGGCATATTGTGAGCATAATGGTATTAATTCTACTTCATTTGCTACAGCTTAGTTGTTTCCTTCGCATCAAAATCCTCATAATGAAAGAGATCAGAAAGTTTTCCATTGTACTGAAGTTCCACTGAAAGCCTTTTGGATGCATATTCCTAAATCACTGTTACAAAGGAGAAGTTCTTAAAACACAACACACAATTCTGCTTTACCGGTTGCAAAGACTCAGTTGTGCCTCTCAGTGCAGCAGCCTCTCATCACACAGAGTGCCAGGTACCACTCTGGCTTTGAATATTTGTGTAATTGACGGATTGCACATGAATGGAAGGGTGAGTAGGAAGAATCCACTCACATATATGGAGTATGAAGGATTGGTTTGGTGACAAAATGAATTCTAACAATCATATAAGTGAGAAACAGCTATTTCATCCATCTATTGTTGTTAGACAAAGGGATTCTGAGCTGTCTTCAAGCTTTACCATTCTCAGCTACAGGTTTTCTTAACCTAAGGGATTTTTGGACTGAAAAAATCTATAATGCCTGCTGTGTACAGAGTTTGCAAAGATTTCTAATGAGCGCAAACTCTTAAAACCCCTCTTCTTTTTTTAGATAAACATATTTGATCTTTCCAGTCATTATCATTTTAACTTGCAAAGTGACATTATGCCAAAAAGAAGGAATTCATAAATTAGTTCCAATTTAGAAAGTTTTCTTGTCATTGTATAAATGACAGATCTTTAAAAAGACGATTTAAAATGAAATGCAATAAAAAAAATTCACTTTTGTGGCAGGTTTTTCTTTTCTCTCTCTCTTTTTTTTGTAAGACTGAAAGAATAAAACAATGTGCTATCTAAAAAGAAATGAGTGGTGCAAAAAATTACAAACGTGCATGGACAGGGAACCCATTTAAATTCTTAGATTGGTTTAGGAAAGCTAAATTTAGTTGGGACAGTAACAAAATAAAATCTAAGCAGAAAACACTTTGAACAGTTACATTCACTTTTCAACAGAAATTAATAAAGTAGGATGCTACCCAGCTTCTTATTTCAAACCTTGCTGGTGGCTGGAGCTACTGATGTTTGGGATGCAAATCTGCTCTGCTGAACTCAACTCGAAGGTTGCTCACTGTGTTACGGAGCCAACACATCATCCATGCATTTTGTTTTTATTGTCTTTAAGAACTGCAAAATTTAGATGCAGAATTGGGTTTTGGCTTTCAAATACCTTTAATGTTTGGGAACACTTGAATTCTTTGATCAGACTGCATTTCTGTAATGAAAAAGATGATATGGATGAGAAATTATCATGAACACATGTGATGCCAAGGTGACAAACAGACTGGAAGGCAACGGAAGACTTCCACCAGCGAGGTTTAATAACTTCCAAACCTATAATTAAAAGTAAGCTAATGGGGGCCCTGGTCAACACCTCAGGTTTGACTATTCATGTCTTAATGAATTTCAATTATGATTTTTAGCTTAATTTTTAGGCAAAAAAATTTTAGATGGAAGGTAGCTACTTCTTCTCACTCAAGAATTCATAGTATTGTCTTATAATTCCTACATTACTACACTCTGTGAAAGGCAGACTAATTTTTGAGGCATTTTCACCTTTCACAGCTCTGTAGAAGCTTCAGTTGAAAAGTAATCTTTTGGGCAACTTAATGATATCAACATGCAGGTTAAAAAGTACATCTATCACAAGGAAAATACAATAAAATACTTTGGTGTTCTTTGTATCGGATAGGTACATGATTCACAGAAAAAAGTTTCTGTAAGGAATCAGTGCTACCATCAGCTAAGAGAACACTACTTGATGTATAGATCTACTGCCACAGTGCTGGTCATTTTAACAGAATCTAGTATTTAGTGCAGTTATGGCCATTGAATGCCTCTGTTTAGGTGGGTCTCTGTGTGTGTGTGCATGTACTTATATACACACACACTATGTACAGAATGATGTTTCTGAGGAAAATGATTCCAACTTAAGACTTTAGAACTGAAAATACATTCTACAATTACCTTAACAGCTGCTGTGGTGAAAAACCTGCTAAAGTACTGCTAGAAAGTGAAATAAAAAGAGGAAGCAGGAAAAAAAAAAAAGAAAGTAAATGTTAAAAATATTTCCCAAAATCATTTGTAGTCACAACTGAGGAGGATATTTTTATGAGAGGAAATAATGCACTATGATCACAAGAAATAATTCTTTGATTTACAGAGGGATTCTGAAAACTATGCTTTCCTGATCTCAAACTGAAAGACAGGTTTTGCATCATGGTTTTAGAAATCTTGAGCATTACCTTTCAGAGGTGAGTTTCAGATCAGAGGATCGATGAGGATTCATACAGGCCCTTAAAAAAAAAAAAAAAAAAAAAAAGAATTGGGAGACAGCTAAGTACCAGCCACTCTGAAACATCTGGGCAAAGATAGGAAACAAGTACCAGCTTATAAAAGAATCTTAATAAAACGCTCAAAGCCTGTCTTATTAGTACTGTGCATGAGATGGGACACCTCTACGGAAATGTTAAGGGGATAAATACCTCATGTTAAGGCACTAACATACAACCACAAGTGATCTGTGGAGATACTATTCTAGAATAAGCTCAGCAAATAACCTAGAGCTGGTTTTAGAAAAGAGCAGTTTAGAGTCTGAATACAAATGGGTCACAAAAAGGAAAAACCAGTCTATGATTCCTTTATGTCTCCTATATTAACTAGGAAAGCAAGGTAAATTGAAGAAGTTACAAAGGATTCCTGCCTTTACATCAGGAAATTCCCTTGACTTTGCTGAAGCACACATTGCCCTCTCAGTATTGGATGTACAGGGGAAGATATCAGAACTGGACAGTATTACTATGACATTATGGAATCAGCTTCCAATAATAATCAATTCAATTTTTTTAACCTTAACAGCTGCCAAAGTATAAAGCGTTCATAGCCGTTCACAGGTTATAACTTCATCTTCATTCTTCCAAAGGAATACGCTCAGAATATGTCTGGCTCCTGATGCAACCACCTTTATTTCAGGGGGGAAATTTGGATCTGAGTGTAGTCAGTACAATTTCAAGATAGAAAAGCCGCAACTGATAGAAACTTCAACATGATTAGAATGATCTGTTATCCCCACATACAAACTTCTCTGTTTTTCATTTTTACTTGCGTAGTAGGCCTCCTTTTACTACTTTAATGGCTACATTTAAGGCGGAAAGTGAAATGATTTTTAGGATAATGTTTTAGTGTCTGTTTCACAATGGTTTTTATTGAAGCTGTAAAGCACTTGCATGCACAGAGAGAAGAAGGTGCATTTTAGAAATAAAACTATTAAGTAACATTATTCTGCCATGGATCATTCCCACTGGGGATAGAGGAACCATTTGAAAAGCATAACTGAATTCAATTAAAATATGATAAATTTTTATCTCCATCTTACCCACACTTTCAGCATTGCATGCTGATCAAAAAACTAAAAAAAATGATGACTGTTTATGTTTAGAAGCTTTTGTATGGTCATATGTTGTACAATATCTTCATCTTTTCTCCCTACTACGTATAGTAGGGAATAGCTGGGATATAACAGTCTCCTCCTAGAAATGAGGATGGACATGTATGTTTCCATATCTAATTACCAATATACAGTCCATCAGTAGCAATCAATATTACCTGTCATAGGTAGATGAAGATATGCCTTTGCATATCATGGCAAGAACAAAGAGTATCCAGGGTAACAGAATCAAACAACTTCTTGTATCTGACACAAAATCACAGAAATATGTATCTAAAGCAAAATTCACAGAAACAACTTCATGATAGTTTTTCTAGGGGGCCAAACCCTAAGCAATGTATATATCTTCTTTTTAGAAAGCACACATTGACAGGGACCTTGGAGATATGTCTATTAATTACTTTGAAAAGGTTGCTTACTGCTTCTTTCCAAAGAAGATACAAACTGTCTTCTTTAATTAATAAATATAATAATAAATACAATATAAATACAAATAAAGTATTAAGAATAAATTAATAAATAGTTAATTGAGAGTTAAATTAGTATATATTTTGCCCCATTTTTCAGGTCACTGTATCCTATGAGTGATCTGCACACAGGAGATTAACAATGCCTTTTGAAGTATATTGGTTCTTCTATCACCCTTATGAGCACTGCCTCATATAGAAAAGTAATATTACAACCCAAGGACACAGTAGGGAAGCACCATTTCTGCTTTGCAGATGGCCAGCTGAGACATGAAGGAATTCAGTGATTTTTTCAATGTCAAACAAGAAACCTGCATCAGAATGGAGAAAATCTAGGCCTTCTGAGTCTTGGCTGATTTCCTGAACAATCAAACTATTCTTCTGTTCTGGCATGAATAAACCTCTGGTTGCAGATTGGATTGGTGAAAGCATCAGTTCATCATGGGATGAAAAACAAAAAAGAGAAGAACTATCTGACACAGTACAATATAATCTGTACAGCAGTTTTCTTCTCCAAAATTATAGCCCCAAATCTCATCTAAAGTTAAATAACATAGTAATTAAAAAAAAAAAAAAAGGCAGAAGAAAAATTAAGTATGTTAGACAAAGAGAAAAAGATGTTTCAACTGAGGCATGAAAATAAATGTAGATAATAATTATCACTTATGCAATGCTTTTTATCTTCAAAATGCTGTATAAATATTACTTTAAAAATCCTCACAACACCTCATGAGGTGGGAAAATATTAAGCATAATGTAACAAGTTACACCCTCATATGATTTATACTAATTTTCATTCTAGAAAATCTTGGGTAAAAAAAAAGCTTGGAAGGCTAAAAGAGTTTGTTTAAAGCACCTGAGCTGCCCTGTTCTACAGAAAAAGCTACAGTGCCATCGGAGAGGACTGCAGTTCTCACAGGCATACAGAAGCCAGCTTTAATTAATCCAGTACAGGCTCGGCACAAGCACAGCAACTAGTCAACAAAGCCAGACTGCAGGCACATACTGTAGGATAGTTAGCCTGGATCACAGTCAGTACCGTGGGGTCACTTGCAGGATACAAGTTCCCCAATTAAAAGCTGACCTGAGTACCTTGGACAAAGGGCTGTCATGGGGCCAGAACGGAGCACAGGCAGATCCAGAGCTGGGACTGGGGCTGTAGAGCTGGCTCCGAGGTTTTCTCCTTAGCTCAGAGGCAACCAAGCAGGCATGCACAGAGAAGCTATTTCACACATGACGGAGCTGCAGTGGAGATGGAACTTTTCCACCTGCAGAGCCTGCCAAAATAATGTAAAAGAGCAAAAGGGAAGGTGGTAAGTCTAATCAAAGACAATGTTTTGAGCTGAATAAAACACTTCACTGCATGGAAAATTCCATTAGGTTGATTAGATACTTGCCTTAGGACCCTCTTAAAACACCTGTTAAAAAAAAAAAAAAGATAGCTATTGCAACGCGGCTTAAAAATATTGGAAAAGCAGGAAATGGAGCTTATTAGAGCTCAAATTAGATCCAAGATTTATGTGAAGAACATTTGGCCTTTTTAAAAGGCCTGGTTAATCCCTAGATGGTTTTTATTGTTTCTATTATTATTATTTATTTATACAGTGCCATAGGTATACATGGCACTTTACAGACAAATAAAAAAAAACATGGGTCCTCCCCCAGAGGGTTTACAATACCTGATCCGGCAAAGAGTTAAGTACATGAGTAACTTCATTTGCAGGACTAACCTCTCTTGGAACCAATGAGATTTTTCAAAAAATCAATTTATTGACTTGATTATCTCTTCCAGGTCAGACCCTTTCATCTCAGACATTCAGTCTTAAGCTACAGGTAGAACTCAGTTCACAGCAATAACTACCCCAAGTTGTGCTAACTTCTGCTGGGCAAATCTTACAGTAGGATTTTGTTCCAAGTTACATATGATAAAGAGAAGCCAAAGCAATGAAGGGGCAAAGCTAAACAAATTTTGTACTGCTAAGTTTGCTGCAGTGAAAGTCTTTTACTCATATTTGGGATATTTTCTTGAGGCAGCAAAATTAGTCCGTGATTGAGAAACAGCTCCATGACACAGCTTAGTGTAAAACAGGGAATCTGTATGTTGTCTGTGTCCCTTCTTACTGTACATCAGTGTGACAGGGCTGGTTCTCCAGGGATGAGTGCCCAGAGCTCTCTATCTGCACTCTGAAACTTCTGAGTTTGAACATTACAACACATGTATTGTGCTTCAGGTATAAACCTGAAGTAATATTATATGGAAATGTTCTTTCTTATTTTACTTTGCAAAAGAAGCACTTCTGGTTCCCATTAAAGATCCCACAATACTGCTGTGTTTTGTTTGGAAGATGAGGGGATCCTGTTCTCCCTCTTACTGTCCTGATGTCCCTATTTCTGTGAATGGAAAATTGGAGCTACCTCAGGCCACTTCTCTTTTGGAGGCTAGTAATGACTACTCCAAATGTGCAACCCTATTTGCCTGCATATAAACTTTTAATAATGTTCATTAAACTTTATTACAATTGTTCGTGCAGCCAGATCAGGGTTACAAATTAAAAGCTCAATCCTGCAAACACTTATGGAGCTTTATTCATGTAACCAAAAGGAAAAATTTCTCTTTCTATATTCATACACTTAAACTGAATCTGAAATGCAAATACAACGCTATCTATTTTCTTATCCGCTGGTATTAAGGTTAAAAACATACTGCCAGTGAAGAAATTATATGCTCCTGGTTCATAAAAAAAGCAAACAACTCTCCAACCTTTCTGAGATTGCATCTTTTCAAAAATCATCATCATGTGGAAAAAAACCTTTCTTTTGCAACAGATTTGGAAAAGTCAATGAAAAACTGAACCATGACTGTAGGCACATAACGATACACAAAAATCCTAGGCAGAAGAGACACTGAAGTCTGTAGAAGTTTTGCAATAAACTTTATGGGCAAAAGGATCAAATCAAACCTACAGAGCCTGATACAAGAGACCAGTGAAGCCAGTCAGAATTTTCCCACTGATACGTTTTGAATCAGATGCAGGTACCAGCAGAACTGCAGGACTGCAGGCAAAAAAGCAGCCATAAAACCCAGAGTTTTTAAGGGAAACAGAAATGAGTGTCATAAAGCCAAGGCCAAACTCCATCACCAAGACAAGTACATGTGAAAGAATTATACCTCTTTTAGATCTAAATACAGTATTTATGATTATTTATCTTGAAGCAAAAGGTAAATTAATCCATTTATTTTAGAAATCATATCTTTATTTCATTGAGTAATTTCCTTTGAAAAGGAAAAATGTTCCCTAAGCCCATTAGCAGTTAAACCTGATTTTTTTTTTGTTTATATCTGAGATGAGGCTGCATATCATTATTCATGCCTAATCTAAATCCAAATGACTCCTTGTTTACAATTTGTTTTGTGTATTTTCTTATATAAGCAAGAATGAATATACTCAGGCACGGAAGAAATATGCTATATTGTCTTTTATTACGTATCTTTGGAATGTGCCATACATCATCTTTAACTCTGAGTGACATTCAAAATAGCCTGAGGAAAACTAATAAATACACATATAAATAAGGACAAATATACTAATATGAAAATCAAATGAGTACAGGCTCACATATAGGTACGTTAAGCATATGTATTATAAACAATGCAAATCATAATCTGACCCCAAATTTTTGAATAAGCATAAAAAATTACTTAAAGTTTATCTGGCTTGGGTGATCAGCAAAGTCAGGGTAGGGACACACACAGAGCTTGTTCTCTGACAGTAACTAGATGACAAAACCTCAGGTCTTCCACTTCGATCTCTGCCTGTGGGAAGACCCCATCGCGATGAGTTTCCTCTTCTCTAAATACTAGCACCCTCCAGTGTGCACACCCCGTAACATACACTCCGTCCTTGCCCAGCGAGATCCCCCTGCAGGGGCTGGAACCCTGCGAGCCCGAGCACTGACCGGGTGTGCAGGAGCAGAGACACCCAGGGCTGCACCCCCCCCACACTGCAGGGCTCAAGAAGTGATGGACCTCTAGAAAGAGCTGGCAATTCTGATACTCAGAATAATTCAGATGAGAAATGCTGTGAAAATTTTGAGACTTGCTTGCAGATCCACCCTTTCTAACCCCACCAGGTTTCCTGCCCTTGTCCTAATTTCCTCCACCTGCTGTTTCTCTTACACATTTTCAACTGGTTTTATCAGACAACCTTGAATTAATATAACCTACTTGATTCTTTTCCTCTCGACTTTGTCATACTTTTTTATCATGGTGAGTCCCAGAGCCTGCAGCCTTTCATCACGTGTGGGCAGGCAGCTCCTCTGAATTCCTTATTGGTGTGAGGAGAAAAGGACAAAAGTACTTCTCTCACCCCAGGTATAAAAGATTGTAGGTGAATTTGGTGCATAGTAAGACTCAAAAGGTTATATCCCATGCAACCAATTAACATTTACTCCTGAGCTTCTAACTACAACATAGTTTTGCTTCTCCTTTTTATTTTGGATTTTCAGTGTACGGTATGGCAAAAAAGGTTAAAAAAAAAGTGTTCAGAATGCTAGACAATTTCTCCTCCAGTAGTTAATAATACTGTTTCTTTTTCTTTTCTCCTTAGTCATAATTGCCTTCCTCTCTCAACAGTTAGATTGTGTTTTATTTATTTTTACTGTTTTTTGGTTTTAATATTTGCAGCTCTCATTGTTTTCTGCCTACCTGTAATACCATAGTTTTGGAGCATTTTAAGAATTTAAATTTCACATGGTCTATTTTACCAAACTTATTTTGCAAAAGTAATTCTCATATTCATGTACAGGGAAGATGAAATAGATATAATAACTCTAGAGGTAGTGACTGGTTGTAAAGTTTGACCTTATGAAAGAAATAATGTGATGACCATTGGAAACTAGACTGCTGGAGGTCCATGGTATTTTAGAGCCTGTTTCAATGTCCCTCTGAATGCTGCTCAGAGATATAAAAGCTGTCTAACCTGTCTTGCAACTAAAATAAAAGTTTATTCCAACTAAACTATTCACAGCATCAGATTCTAAGGGCAGTTGTGACTTAACAAAACCCAGGTCAGAGTCATCTTTGTGGAAGTGATCTACATACCTCTTTTCTGTTTCAGAATTTCTCTTCCAAAATAAATTTTTACAAGAAATAGAAGATTTTATAGAAAATTTAATTGTAATTAAGAGAACACACTTGTCATCTAAATGTGTGATTTACATCACAGTGGGTTTGGCCAGTAGCATATTCCCATATTTGTCACTGGCAAAACCTACAGTTATGTTCCAGTGAGTACTGCAGGATTTCAAAGGCACATGTATGCCAAAATTCTGCAAAGGAGCCACCTAACGTCTTTCATGACATTGATTAAAATCTCATATGACTTTTTTACTGATAGATTAGCTTTGGTACACAAAGTGCTAAGTAATGCAGCTGCTCTGAAATCTCTATCTTTGGTATGCCATTTGAGTCATCAAGAACGATGATGGAAGATGCTGATCACATTTTATAGCCAAACCTGGCCCTAGAGGTGTCTCTGAAGGGAAATCAGCTATACATGCAGAAAATGTAAGAAGGAAACACTCCCAGAGAGCTTACTAATAGGTCTTTGCAAGCTGTCTTTTGTATTTAATCAATTAACTAAGAACCATCATATGTTTAGGCACATAAGCTTCAATTTTTTGATGATATATTTTGCATGGATATTCTCTCTAAAAAAAGTACCCTACTTGCCAGTTCACATCCTAACATGGAATTTCAGAAGAGGGAGCTGGATTCCCTGACTGGTTTAGAAAATAACAAAAACTGAATGATCGTATTTTCAAAACGAAAACTCACCTTACTTTTAACTCTAGAATTGTGATCTGTTCCCAGAATATTAAAGCCTCTCTCTCCTTATAAGGTCAATATAATTTTATTCCCTTTATCCATACTACGTAAAGAGCCACTGAGGATAGTTAAGAGGCATATTTTCTAGTACCTGGGTTAAGGAGTAAGCTGGACAAGAGCCAAGATTGAAAGAACTTCATAACTCTGGATTGTAGGTCTCAGCTGATTGCCCACAGGTTTGGCTTAGTCTAAAACCATCCTGCATTTTGGTAAAACCTAGGTTCAGTCCCTTCATTTAAGTCTCATTAACAATATCAGTGACCTGATTTTTACAGGAACATCACCAAAAGAAATAAAGTAGGAAAACAGTTTCAAGGAGCAGGTCACTATTTCTCAGTGCTGGAAATTGAGATTTTGACAAGTTTTTCAGTCTGCTTTCAAAAAGGATCTGGGGCTAGCCTGAAACACACATTTTTGTATGAGACTGGTGGTTGTTGCTGCCCAGACTGCTCCTGTGTAATTTGGAGGATAATCTTAGCCAAATGAGGAAGATATTTGCATTTTGCAAATGACTGGCAATAGTCTAAACAAGAGATTAAGATGACTACAATTTCTTTGCTCCTTCACCAGAAACAACCATGTTTATATTTACCAGAAATCTGCATTAGCACGTATTTTCAAATGAAGCTGTTCTACCATATGGATCAGATGTTTCAGTTTACCTAAAAAGGAAAAAAACCCAGTCAATTTATGATGGAATATTTCTTTGAATGTTTCTATATAATGATGGGGAAGACTGATAACCACGAGATTTCAGCTGTAGGAAGGAAAAATGCCAACACTTGTTTGCCGCAAAAGATCTGAAATTGGAGCTGGTAACCTCAGTCTGATGGTTCATGTACTCTGAAGGTACATAAGGTGTAAATCTCCTCAATCTGCCAAACCATGAGGTTTCACCTGCACTGCTCTTGTCCTGCTGTTCACGAGCTATAAGTTAATAGACATTTAAAAGACTGTTTTTAAACAAAACAGATTATTACTTAGGTTAGCTGACATTAACATAATGAGAAAAAAATCCCAATTCAAATACAGTACTAACAGGCATGAAGGAACAGAGATATGACAGGCAAAATGGAACACACATCTCTTTCTAACATACAAAACCCTACCATTTTCCTATCAATATGGTGATTAAGCTTTATCAGCCATGCAACAATTGTTGTCCTTATTTATTTTTTGTGTTGTCAAAAGTTTTCAAATGCAAAAATGTAAAAGTCACAATAATTAAAGGAAATGCTGAAAGTTCATCTCTATGAAATTAAAATAAAAAAATTAGGAAAAGGGAAAAAGGAAGGAAAGAAGGAAGGAAGGAGTTTAAAACCTAGATGTTTAGACAGCCCTGCAAGCCCCCTTGTGACCTTAGTCTGATATTTAACAAAACATTAATCTTCTTGCCAGCAATTATAAAGAATACAGTGATGTAGCTGGGGCTCAGTGAGTGAGTAATAGTAATTCCATTGTTCTCTTTTATTTATGCCTTGGCTGTACCAGGCAGATGAGGTAAGTTGGGGGTTTTTATATGTTATTATTCTGAACTGGCAATACATAAAGGCTGATTACACAAATATCTGTCTGTTTCTGAACCACTGTTTCACACCTCCTTCCAGCTCATGATCAAAGCGTTTCAACATTTTATTATGAAATCGTGAATCCCTCCTTAGTTTGCATATGAATTATAGCTTTTTTTTAAAAAAAAAAAAAAAACCAACACTGGTGTACAACAGTGACAGTGCCTTTTGAACCACAGAACAAAACAAGGTGTTACACATTACTTCTGGAAGGCAATGACTTGCTGATTAATTCTGTGCTGGAGCACAGTCCAACCTCCCTAGTGAATACATAAGCCTTGAGACTAAAGAAAATTTTTTCCTGTGAACAGGCCAGTGATTTTTTTCACTTGCAATGAAAAAAAAAAAAAGCAGAGCCCTATTAAGAAGTTGAGAAAATGTTGTCATGTAGGTGAAATTTAAACAAAACTAAAGGAGCTTCCATCTGATTTTCTGAAATGCAGTAGCTATACTAAAAATCGAAAATAATTGTTTAGTTCCCACTGTACAAACCTTGCATTCTGAAAGCTTCTAAGGGGATTCCACAATATGTGCATAAAACATGCAGAAAGGATGGCCAAGGAGGTGCTGAAGCAGAGCTCCCTAAGCTATAAACAGGTGACCTGTCTCTTCTTAGGAGACCTGTTGTGGTATCTTTATGACTCATACTTACTCCATTTCAAGGATCAAAAACCTCATGATGTTCAATCTTTCTACTTCACAAAGTGGAGGGGTAAAGGTATCCACACTGAATTTCTACCTTCTAAGAAACTCATATTTCAAAGTCTCAGAACTGTGAATCAGAGATAAAACTTCCATTGACCTTTGCAAGAACAGCATCCAGTTGCTGATGTTTGTACTGAGGTGCCTGTTTCTATACGACATATATATGTAATTGAATGCCAACTGTTGTTCTTTTACATACCCCATGAACACACCACGTTTTCTTCACAGTGAAAGAGTGCCATTCCCATAAAATATACTTATATTCTACAGATTTTTCAAGTTTGCTTTATATAATGCAAATATGAACTGTGAACAAACTTATGAATAGAAATAACATTTTATTAGGGCTTACTGTTGGTGATTTGCAACTATTAATTCTGTTGAAAGTCATGCCATTTGTGTCACTTCAGTCAAAGCAGGATTTGGTCTGTAATTATTGACCTCTTTTATTTGTAATGACATCTTCTCCCTCTGTTCACTTCTCTGTACTGGCAGAGACAGATTCAGCTCATCTTTATAAATCTGATAATGTCACCAAATCAAAATTTAAGGTGGAAGGGTAAAGAGAAATTGCTTCTATGTTTCATTACCTGCCAAAAGAATGATCTAAATTCTGTCTGCTGCACTTCCATACGGCTGTATGGTGAAGGAACATGTGGCCAAGGCAACAGCCTGGCTGAGAACACTTGGTTTGTTAAAAGATTTTTCAGATCATTAGTAGGTAGCTGAAGTAATTAACCTTAATACAGCATTTGTTTTCTGAACAGCTAAAGGCTTAACTTGTTACACTGAGTAGTATTTTCCTTTTGGAGTAAACCCATGGAGGTTATCCAAAAGCAGATTCAACTCCACGGTATGTAATGTAACCTGGCTCTGTATCCCTGGTGGCACTGCAGGGGCTGTGAACATTCGTACATTGCCATTATACCAACCATGCATTTCTTTTGCCAGCCAATTCAATAAATTTTGTAAAACTAGCTACCAATTCAGATGTTCTTTGTGAAATAGCTCTGAATGTACATCTTTGACCTTATAATAATTTCTTTAGTACAGTCTAAAATGCGGTGGGGTTAGATTCTGCATATTAACATAATTGCATTTTCTATCCTAGCATATTTTAAAGCAGAACAGCATTACATGTATGATATTAATAATTATGCTTTTCTCAGTATAAATACATTTTTATAGAAATGAATTAATTAATATATAAAACCTCCTTGTGCAGACTTAATAAAAGCGCCAGACTAGAGAAGGAGAGATCCCTGTCTGAATGTCAAACTTCAGAAAATAATCCATCTGGTTCTATTCACAGACAGACAGGCCACATCTCTGAGTACCTTGCAAAATCAATGCTCTCCATGCATGAGACACAAACTCACAAAGGCAAGAATTCAGAGCTGAGCCTTAAGCCCTGTTCATAATTTGTTTCATTGTTCCAGCACATATGAGATATGTAAGACCCCCAGCAGCTTTGAGGCTCCTGTTCTGTTCCTGCACAATAGGGGTGAGTTAAGGATTGCATTGTATCCATATCCTCTCTGTTCTGGTGCCTGTGTAAGATTTAAAGAAGATATTTAATGTTATCTGAATGAGGTTTTACGATAATTTTGAAAAAACAAAATAATATTTGGGAAAAGTAATAAAATCCTCTCTCAAACTAAGATACATTAAAACTGGCTCAGTATATCATGCAACTCATTATGTGGGATTACACCATTCCTCTGAGCTATGAATTTACATAGTCCTGGAAACCATAAGAGATCAGACAAGGCACTTGTAGCCAATTCTGTAAGAAAGATATTTTTAATTTGAGAAAGTATACTTTTGCAGGGCAGATACTTATTTGCTCAACCTACTAAATGTCTACTTCAAAAACTAATTTTATGGAACAAAATTTATCAAAGCTAATGTTATATAATTTGGCTTTGCCCATTTTTTACACTATTATCTTAATAATTATTTTGTAGTGTCATGAATCCTAGACTTTTCCAGATAGATATTGCATTAGCTAGACTTTAATGGATCACAATTACAATTACTTTTAGAAACATTACTGTATCTCTTGCACAGAATCCGCTACCATGGAGTATTTAAATAATATATCCATACAGAAAAAATATCATAACTAGATGTGGTTATCAAAACAAGTTGAATTCAAAAGGCTTAGAAATCCTCATCCTTTACCCCTTTTCTACTTAACGGCCTCTGAGTGTATAGAACATGAGAACCCTTCTGTAAAATTTGTAAAAACCGTATTTCAATATAACCAATACAGAATTAAGCTGCACGTTGCATAAAGACTTGGAGTGCATGTTGAGACACTCAGAACGAAAAAGGCTACCCAGAACACAATGGTATTGTATTATGCTGATGCAATTAATGTATTATACCATTTGTCACACTGCTGGCCCATGTAGCCTTGTATTCTCTGCCTAGAAATAGCTGCTGGGTTTGCATCAGACTAGAGATAAGATTGTTCACAGTTCTAGAGCTCTAGGTCAAGATGACTTCCATGTCTCCCAAAACTGGAACATATAGAGTATTTTAGTTAAGTATTTTTGACTAGAGGACACCTTTAAGAATGAGAAAAGAGTGACAAGCTCAGCACAACTGGTAGAAACCCTAGAGGCCAAGGTATTTTCATTTCAGGTTTCTGAATTATTGAGGCAAAAGCACTGTCATGAGCTCTTATTACCCACAAGCAAAGTTGCAAGCAGTAATGGATTAAGAAAAATACTGAAGAAACATAAGGTGAAACGACGAGTTCTTCTGGAAGTAAAACAACCTTCAGCTTTCTTAGGATAGGTAGATGACACTCTGAGGGCTCTAGTTGTACTAAAGTTGGCTGAACTTCTAAGGGAAGTGGTTGTACTTTTCTTTTGAATAGTCCTGCTGCCAGAACCCTGAGGGTACCCTTCTAATTCAGGAAAGTGGACAGAGAAACACAAAGGAGGAGGATATAAACACTGGCTGATTAGCACACATGCATCTTATCTTTAAATTTTGTGAGAAATGTTGCTGTTTCGTTTCCTTGTCTCTCCAGCTGCACAGTTACTAAACTTCTGCTGAAGTGAATGAGGAAAAAGTGTTATTTTTGGGCTCCAACTTGGCATTCAACACTTTAAGACTTCTGTTGTAGGGAGGTAAGCTCAGCTTGCCTCACACTTGTTGCTGCCATATGGAATTCAGAGGAATCTTTGACTCCGGTTTCTTCTCTCTTTCATATTTGATGCTACTATTTCCACTATCAACTGCATTTAATACACATTTCCAAACTCTGTGCTTACTGGTGCAGCAATTCAAATTGTCCAAATCACTCACTGTAAGAGTCTCCCTGACAAACTTGCTACACCTTCGTTTTCTAAAATGGAGGCTCATGAGAATCAAGTAGCTCAGGTGACTTTCTATTTTCTCTCCAAATATTCTCATTATTTTGATGTTTGTTACATTTCTTGAATTCATTGATGTATTTCACACTGATGCTCAGTTTACACAGCCATTTTGCAGTACAACTGAAAAATACAACCATTACTGTGATTACAGAAGCATTTGATGATTTAAAACAAGCTGGTATGGTAAGACCTATTCATAATTTCAGGAAAGTACCAAACCAAAAGGTCAAAAGCTCTCTCTTGGCAACCAACCTCCGAGGCATGTAAAAAATCAAACACATATACTCAACAAAAAGTTTTTACTAGGAACTTGTGTTACTGCTCTTGGGCACACTGGACCATCATTCACAGAACCCACAATTAAGCATTTTTTCCCCCTACGCTCCAATAGTTTTAACAAATTTGCATTCTCTGAGCACAGCTTGTCACTCCTCCTTTTCCCCAGTGGGCTTCACCTCTTTTGCCCAGCATATGAGGGATCTGGAACCCTTTCCTAAAGCAATTTTAACCTACTTTTCCCACCTTCTGGATAATTTTGAAAGGAAAAATTGTCTTCTACTGAGGTTACTCGACATTAGCCTAGCCAGCTTTGGGAATATGTCTCACAGAACGTTTAACAAATGAACAAGAAAGCTCTGCTCAGATAAATAAGCCCTCAAAACTGCGTACCATGTTGATGGTGGTAGAAAGCATTGCAGTAAGCAATAGCTGCTGTAGGCCTTGCCCGAGAAACTCTAGGCTAGACCAAGACCTACAGAGATAGTGAAATGCCTAATTCCTGTCCAGCTCAAGGAGAGTCTTAATCCCTGCAGTCTGCACCTTAGAAGTATTTGCAAAAAGAAAATGAAATGAAACTTGGGCTCTCATGAAAGTTCATGTCATCTTTGCTACAGAAATGGTTTGGCAAACACAGCCAAAGATACCTGGCTGACACAGGCAGGGAGGTAACCACTGACTGTGCAGCTTCTAAGTCAGACACATGTTGCACTGCTGAGCGGAACAACTGTTAAATACTTTTAAAAGCTAGACTCTAAATGCACACACAAAATGGCCATGGGATTAAGCCATATACAATTTTTAAAGATCTCTTTTGTCTCTGTAGCATCTGCTCTCATTATGAACTCATTTTCTTATCTATTCTTAATCCATTTGTTAAATCTGAATACAGGACAAATATTTCACTGGCTTACATGGATAATCGAGACTGAAAATAATAATTGCAATATGGTTAATTCATCAGGAAAATAAAAAATACATTTGCACAATTTTAGCACTTCTCTTTCAGTGTAAATTTGCATTGCTTTGTAAATGAGGCTTATATTTATCTATATAATCTCAGCATCTTTAACAAATTAACAATAAGGAGTATCAATGAAAAGCAAGTTATAACCACTTGAAATAAATTAAGATGCTATATATATCTGATACACATTCTTCCCAGTCATGATGGGACTGATGTAAGACCATCACTTCAGTGAGATATTCCTGTCTCTCAGACATTTCCTTGCTCTCTCTTGCCAAAGCCTATTGTTAACTGTTCATGAAAGGTCTTCCTAGAGACTGATATGTTGCACAGAGTCCTTAGCATGCCTCTTTATTCATGCTGAGATCATATCTCCTGATTTTCTAGCTCTTCTCCTCCAGGTTCTGTGCTGCAGTCCCTTCCTTTTTGAAGTTTCTATTTTCATAGATGACCATTACTTTCTTATATTTAATTCCTCCTAAGTGCTGTAATTTCCCAAATGTTTTTAATTCCATAAGCTGTTTCCTGTGATCTTCTCCAGACTACTTCTCAGCATGGTTTTCAGCTTTCTCTGGGGCTATATTTTTTTTTATCCACCTCTTCCTCTCCTCTCTTCCCTCAGCATACAACAGCACTGGCCTCCTTCAGCCATAGCTCATTTGTCTGTTTAGCATCTGTTTGTCATTCATACCCCTTGATGTTAGAACACTCATCTTTTTCATATTCTCATCTACAGCCCACTGTGAATACTTGCACAATGCTTTAGAGTCATCATAGAGCATTTAGCTCTATTTATTCTAATAGGATATTTGCCTCCTTATCTTCAATGGCCTCCTTTTCACCCAAGAAGTTTTAAGATTGTCACCCCTATTTTAAATTTACTGTTTCCTGCAACAGATCTTTAATTAGAAAGCTGTAATGGGACGGTGTATTTGCAGAACCCTCACTTATCCAGCCTCCAGATATAAGAATCTGCTCCTAAATGCAGAATTTTTCAAAATGCAGGTCTTCCATTACTTTTTATTACAGATGAGAGAGCCCACTGAAAACATCCTAATTTTTCCCCACAACTCAGAATTCACAAACCCCACAATTAAACTCATATAACTTAATGAAAAAAATGCCCTAACATTGTGGAATTTACTTTGGATACAACCACTGCTAAAACTGGTATGTAGTGGGCATGCTCTTCTAAGCTTTCTCTCTTCTGTTTCTCTATGCAGCTGTGAATCAATGAAAGCTAAACAAGGTAAAATTTTTACACAATGTTCTATCCTGAGGCTAAATGAGGTTTGGTTTTTTTTCCATTGCTCTGAAATTATTATAATCAGTATATATTTTTGAAAAAACTTGAAGGCTATAATCATATATCAGGGCATGTGTGACATGAAAACATACCCATTTTTTATATAGCATAAGAAAGCTTGCAAGCTATGCATGTGAGCAATACAGTGAATACAAAACAGATGAGGAAAGCCCAAGGTAACAGTGAGATGATAATGGCTGGTGTAATAAGCAGTGCTACTGCACCTCAACTGCTTGGCTATGATTAAACTAATTTAATAACTGCTACCATGCTAAGAAAAGGCATTAATAGCAGAATGGTGGTTTATTGTCTGCTCTCTTCTGTAATTTACTCAGCACCAAAGTATTTATTAGAAACATATTTATTGTGTACTCACTTTTGGATGTGCCATATGTTCCTCTACTTATGATGTAATAATTTGTGTTTGTGTTTTGTTTTTTTTTAAGTACTGTATAAAAAGACTAAAGCTGAAACTGGAAAAAGTCACTAGATACCAGTGTTGAACGTGAGATCAATTTCATAGAAAGACATTCATGCTTCTAACGAGAAGTTTGCTCTAATGAAATGAAGGAGATCAAAGATGATAGAAAGCAAAGCTATGTAATGAAACAGTGATTTAAGAAGCCTGGAACATTAATTTTATTTTCATTGTAAGATAGGTTACTTGCCTTACTGTTTGGTATTGTTTATTCTGGTGTCTGTACATGGTTTTGATTATATTAATTAGATTATTGGCCAAATTCTAAACTGTTGTAAATCAAAATTGCTCTTCTGACTCCAATGAATGACAGTGACTTATACCAGCTGATGAGCTTCCCTTCAGTGCCTTACAAATACAGGAAAAAGAGTTTGCAAACCTTCTACAAAGTTTGTTTGTTTGTGAAAATGTTACAATGTATTGCAGTTTTGCAAATGGATAGAATTTCTTGCTGTAAATACTTTAATTACTATTATAAAATGAATTGAAATTTAATTAAAGATGAAAAAAAGCACAGTGGAAATTTTTAAAAGGATAAAACCAGCGAGAAACACTCCCAGATTTGAATGTCATTTTAACAGTAATCTGAACCAACATCTGAAATGTGTTATATAATTTTAAACATATACTAAAAATTATTTTCTTCCAGCTTAGAGCAAGTGCAGACTCAATAGTTGTTCCAAAGCTTTTAGTTATTTTCCCCCTCAATCTCTAGACGTAAACAAAGAATGCTAATTAAAAATGTTACTTCAGGCAATAATCTTGTCAAAGTAGTTAAAGAGGGCTAGACTCAATCATCAGAAGGTAGGATAACCTCTAGAGAAAGCATTCATCTTGTAAACACATTGCATTTATTCAAGCAATTCTCCAACAGTTTGAAACCAATGCCTTGAATGTTATTGAAAAATATAACTTTTGCTTTTAATGAGATACTCAAATGTGTGTTTGCTTCTCTTATTGTATATAATGAACATGACACTTCCAAAATGCACTTATGACACTAAATATTGTTGTACCCTTATTCCTTGAATTTTCCTTGTTTCTCAGAGGTTGTTACCACTGGCTTTGTGTGGTATTTCTCCACCATGACTGCAGTTTTAGTGGGATTTGTGGAGTGTTCAGCACCAAAGGGAAAAGGTAAACCTGATTTTTAAAAGGCTGTCAGACTAGTTTGTGTGCAGGCACAGATAACCTGCTACTAGCTTGGCTGGGAGGCTCCTTGAAACAAGGAATGTAAGCTCAATAGTTTCACCTGGGCACATCCAAAGGTTTGGAAACCAAGTGCATTGCTCAGGGTCTGAAGCTGGACTTCCCACTAGAAGGTGACCTAGGCCTTTGAGCAGGCAGAGCTGTGGTGCTGTCACAGCCTAGAAGGTCAAACCAGGGCCTAAAGGCATAGCATGGGGGCACCTGCTCTGAAGTTTAGACGCAGCCAATGAGACCTATTAGACTTCAGCCTGGAAAGCATTTTCAAGTGTGGTCTGAAATGGCAAGAATTTGAATGCCTCTTGAATGAAAGCTCAGTCCAGTGAAGATGGAGCACCCTGTCATGCCAATGCACTGAGACTGTATTGAACCCTCCATGAAAATCAGTAAAATCTCCAGGGAAGCTGACCACTCTATTCCCATGGCACTGACTGGCCCCCACGATGTATATTTGGGTAGCTACTTTCAAACAGAGCCTACATGTTCCATCAGTAAAATGCTGAGGATTTCTATAGATGGTGCAGCTCAATATGCAAGTTCAAATGAACTTGTGTTCTGTAATTTATGCCTTTCTTTTTAAGACAACACGTCCTCATGTTTTTCCAAGAATAGATGTATAACTTAGTCTTTTGGGCACTGATCCATTTTACACATTTCCTGATCTGCCCTTTTGTTACTGGAAAACTTATTCCAGGATGAAAACTCCATTTGTGTAAGAAATAAAATCAATTCAATTTCACGTTGAACATAGATGACAGTTGCACAAACCTGTACGTACTGTCTTATGCACAAATGTTGATATTTATCAATATTATTTAGAAGCAACCAAATAAACTCCTTCTAGTGGACCAGATTTCTAATGGGTATATTTACATAAGGACTTGCCTTGAACTTAGAACAGCCTGCACGCTGTATAATGTTTCAAATAGGAGTGCTAAAATGGTGCATTTCTTTCCCATTGAACAAAGATTTTATGTTTCTGGCAATGGCAATGTAAGTAATGTACTTGTTAGCCAAAAAAACCACTCAGAAAATAACCTTAATCCTACTTTGATGTACAAATGTAACAACAGTGTTCTTGAGGAATGGATACAACCCATCTTATTTTTACTTTTTTTTTTTTTTTTAATGTCAAAGATGCTTATCTAAGTGAAGGGTTTCTTCATGGATTACATTTCCTGATTTTTTTTTTCTGGGCTACCCTCAAGATGAATGAACTTTATCTTTTCAGGAAGTCAAATTTTTTATTTAAAATGTGAGATCTTGTTGAGTCCCAGGGTTAAGTGCACGGTTTCAAAGCTGATATACTTTCAACATATGGCTCTCTTATTTCTAGCTATATTTAACATTCTTTTATCTTGAAACATTTTACTCGATTTCTCAAACATTCTTTTATCTTGAAACATTTTACTCAATTTCTCAGAAATGCCATTTGTTTAGTTTTTTTTTTTTTTTTTGTGAATCAGGTCTCCAGCAGGACTATCTCTTTGCTCTATTTATATGCAGGACACAATCCTGGCAAAAATTTAATTCCAGCAAGTTGGAGAAATTCCACCTGGATGAAGTGTCCCACAATCAAAGTGGCTGTGTGTTCCAGAAGATTGTTCATTATCGGATGACAGTGGAGAGTATGTGGCATTTCTCTTTGCATCAAGGGAAATATCATCAGTTATGCAGGAATTTTACCTAGGCAAGTGGGCCTAAATTATTTTGTTTTGTGCGTGGCCTTGCTCTCAGAGTGTTTTACACTGCCAGTCCTTACAGAGCCCCAGGTTAGACTGGGACTCCTACTGAACCTGGGAACAGTGCACTGCATTCTAGACTATACACATTTCATTAATAAACCACTCCCAGACATTTCCCTGTACAATAGTTCAGTCAAGGGATCAGGACCTATGAGATACAAAATCTAAATCATAGAAAGTATTTCAGTATTTCACAGTTATTCAGAAGAGAAATGCTAAAACATGTTTCTGGGAACCATGCTACTTCCAAAACCATTAGGAAAGAACCAGTTCTGGATAAACATGAAGCATTTTGAGAGCTACAATAACGAAAACATGAACAAAGTTTACTTTGTGATAAGCAGTACTGTTTCATCAATGAAAGTGTTCTGTTAAGCAATTGGGATAAGATCCAGAGTGTTCCCTGCTAAGAGAAAGCAATCCTTCCTGCAATACCGTGCAATAGGTGCATAGTAATGGTACTACATAGTAAGACAGGGCTACTAAAATGACAAGAAATAACTCCTGAGGATACTTACAGTGGGAGAACGCATGATGTATGAAGGATGGAAAGAACGTTTCAGAAGGCGGACCTACAAGGACGACGGCGGTGCAGATCTCCCAGACTTGGACAGATCTGCCAGGCTGGAGACCTGTGCGGTTCAAGTTTGAAGTTCTGTGTTTGCATGTTTATTGTTACAGTTTTGATTCAAAAGCTTTACTGTCACCCCCTTCCCGGTTTCTCTCCTCGTGGTTGCTCCTCTTGTCATTTCATTCCCATTCTCCTCCATCCTGTCTTCTTCCCCTCATGGTTTTCCCGCCTCTTGCCCTAACCCTGGTTTCCTGTTGGCCCTCAGTTCCCACCTTTGGTGGTCGCCCATTGGTCAGCCCTCACCCTGATTTGCATACTTCGCCCCTCTCCGTCCAATCACGGCACAGTTCTAGAACCTTCCCTCGGGGCCCCTATATAAACCCACGCCACCCCTCAGGAAAGGCTTTTCGCCATTTCACCCCTCACGGTGTGGGGTGTGCAGAGAGTTGGCATTTTTCGGTCAACTGCCATCAAATCTGGCACCTGAACAGGAACCCTGGGCAAAGGCTCACCGCTTACCGCGTAGAAGTTTCCCCAGCAGTCTCTAGGCTCACGTGACAGAGTGGTTTTGGCTCCCCACTTGGACTGCCATCCACAGTTCAACAGTTGGGAAACTTTGACCTGCCTGCTGGACAAGGTATGCCCTCAGCTGTGAAGCTGCATTCCCTACCCCACACTTTTTCTCAGATTTTATTTTCTTTTATTTTACCCAAACCATGGGAACATCCCTTTTGAAACGGGAGCTGGAAAACTATAATCGTCTGAAGAATCTAATTCGCCTTCATGGTCACCCTATTGACAAAACCTCCCTGAAAGCACTTGTAAAATGATTTTACAAAAACAATTATGTTATCCCTTTCAACATTACATATGTGGATTGGGACAAATTAGGACTTAGGCTTGCTTATGGCAAGCCACACAGCACCAAGATACCCTAGCATCACAGGTGACAAGATCACGGCATTTAATTTTGGGAGTGTTATCGAAAATGGAAAAGAAAAAAGCAGTTACTTTTGAGGAAGGGATAGTGAGGAACGAAGCATGCAATCAGAGTCGGGACAAGAGAGAGGGAAAGAATACCCAGTTTTAGAGCTTCCAGTATATTCACCACGGACCCAAAATGGCGTGCCTCCTTCGCCCTCACAAAAACAAAATGGCTGCTCCTGCCCTCACAGCCCCCCTTCCCCCTCACAAAGCCAAGATGGCGGCATGCAGGGCCCAGCCCACACTGGCTGTGACGCTGATCAGAGCCGGTGGGCCAAGACTAAGCAACAGGCTGGGACTGTAGACGACTCGGAATTCCTTAAAGCCTTCCCTATTTTTTTCCAACCTAAATGGCCACCTGTATGGGAACCAATACCTTTCCCAGTCTTGAAAGATGCAAAGAAGGCAAGAGTTGATTATGGACTTAATTTGCACTATGTTATTGGCGTATAGAATTCCTTGTTTTCAGCCTATGTTTGTACACCAAATGATATCAAAACCCTAGTCAATGCCTTACTTACCATCATGCAAGTGAGATTGATTGATAATGAATAGAGGTGCCTTAACTTACAATTAGGATACTCTTTAAAAGGCAGAATTGAGTGCCACCTCCTTCTTATCCCCTGAGTCTCACATCCCACCAGGTCTGCCCTTATACCTGGACAGGAAAAAACAGGTAATGGTTTAAGGTTTTAATGAAAAAAAAGGCATCCACTGTGGCCTAATCAGTCACATGGATGAGGCAGCATCCTCCCCACTTGCAGGTTCTGGGTTATAGTCTAACCACCTCCTAAATATCTGTATCAATTTCCTCAGTTCGTCCTATTAAGTTTTTAATAAAGAATTTCTAAAGTTAGGCAGAAATAGCATAGAATCATTGCAGAAATAGTTCTACAATACTGTAGAAATATTTACTGGAGCCAAATATGCTTTCACATAGGAGGGGATTATCCCAACATTTTGTATTCTAGTGCAGAGGCAGCTTTCTTAGACCAATCGCTGTAATCTGGATGCAATTATCTTTTTTTCCAGAAAAGATCAGTTTTTAAAGAACTTAAGAAGATTGTATGAATCTTTCTGTTTTTAATGAGATGATATTTGCTGAAAAAAGACATTTTTTTCTCAAATATTTCTTAATATTCCATTACAAAACATAGATTAGTCACAAGAAAAGGCAGTTAAAGCAAATTATCTGTTTAAGTGTGCTGCACAGCCCCTTGCTTCCCGTAATATTGCACTGAATTTGATAAAAATAATCTACTGGAGAACTACTACTCAGCATGAATAATTGTGAGACTCTGCCTGCCATATATCTATCATGATCATCTAAGATATCTATATTGCCCTATAGCCTTCTTACACAATATTCAAAGTGTGGAAAATAGCACAAAACCTTACAAGAGCTACAGAGAAACAGTTAGGATTGATTTTTTTAGTACCATTAGGTCTATTACATTCAAGTACCTTAAAAGTGAATAATAACAATAATTTTTAAAATTACAAATACAAGTCTAACTAAGGCTACAAGGGCAAAACTACTAAAGCTACAAATTACTGTGATGAAAGTTCAAAAGAGACATAATTTAAAAGAGATTTAAGTATGTGCTGCTAACACTTTTATTAAATGGTAAACCTATATACTGGAGATTTCTGATCGTGACATATATTGGAATTTACACTAAGGAGAGATGGCTACTCATAGACATTATTATTTATAAATTATATTTCTTTTATGCAATGCATACACTGTGAGAATTATTTAAAGGAGTGCTGATATTGAGAAATGAGTATTGATTAAAAGACAAAAAATATCACCAAGAAAATTAAGCATTGAAATCAGACAAAAACAGTGAATAAAAGAATGAGCAGTACCCGTAACTTGGAGTACCACTTCCTAAAAAACACATACAGTAGCAAAATCTATTTTAATTGCATATGGGGACTTTGCCTGGATTATGCCCAGGCACATGACAAACCACTACCAAGTCCCCTGTTGGGAGTAAAGGACAAAACGGGCTTTTACTTGGCTTGTTGCCACTTTTCTCAGGAACAATAAGTCAGTCACTAGTCAAAAAACAGAGTCCTCTGCATCAAGCCAGCCACCCCCCAGGGAGGCTCTGGCTGGCAGTAGTTCCAGGCAGCTCCAGCCTCCCAGTGCCCAGAGATGGGGGCTGCCAGCCCCTCTCTTTGGCACCAGCTAAACTGGACCCCCCAGTTGTCCCCTCTCTTTTTACAACTCTTCCTCATTGCTCTGATCACATGCTTTTAAAAAGTTATTGCATAGCAAAGAGAGGCTGTTTGAGAAACCTAGTCATGAAATATTCTCCTGATTATGGAGTTGTCATATTTTATATTTCCAAATGGTACAAGCTTTCGTTGCCTCGTTGGCAAGAGTAAAATGTACAAGTCTCTTGCATCATGAGTAATCAATGGTTAACTGACTAAATAAAGGACCAAGACTATCAGTAGGGCCCCAGGAAGGATCTTGATAAGTGATCTGGAAGGCTTCTAATTCTCTAAAATCCTAGAAGGCTTAGAGGTCCTATGAAAAACAAGTTGCATAGTTTTTGTAAGCACTCAACTAGTGCTTTTTTAACTAATACTTTCTCAATTAATACTGCTTTAAGCATTTTTACAGACAAGGGAAGGATTTAAACAATTCAGTGCCACTTGCCATCATGATAATACCATACACACTTAGCCTCTACCCTCTGAATTCCCAATTTGATGATGCTCAAAATTATACTTTATTACCCCAAGAATCACACAGAGGTTGAACTAATGCCTAATAAGGAGGGTTCATTGGGACGTTATTCAATATTTTGTATACTTGCTCTGGAACCAGCTCTTCTATTTTCCAGTGCAAATCTAAATATTTTTTCATGGAATAATCTTATCTGTGGGTTGGTAAAGTAGATGAATATTTTTCCATTAATTTTTTTGTACGTTTTTCAACTAATCTCAGCACAACTATATTTGCTTTTCTTCGAGCATGGTTTTGGTTTCAGATCTCTTAAGATTTGTATGAGTTCTCCAACAAATTTAGTAACATGATCTTGGTAGAAGATAAAAAAACAAAAGGAAATTATTATATGACTTCTAGATACATCAGAAATAACATATTAAGACCATAAAAATTTTCATGCTTATAATTTACCTATTTTTATAATAACATAGCATATTTCTCTACATCTTTTATTACCACTGTACACTGTACTCCCTATAGTTCCCTTAGAATTGTGTCTGAAATGTTTATCAGTAGTCGATTCACACTTTTGAAAAGTGCCTTGAAAATGCAATGCATAAAGCACTAGTTAGCCCAATGAACACTGGTTTATATTTTTAATTCTACCTAGAACATGTTTGCATTGATTTCAGGTCAGAAAAGATGCTAAATGAGTATTTCCATAACTAAAAGAAAAAAAAAAAGATAATAAAAAAGCTGTAGGTTGGATTTCCTTGCAGTAGTTAATAACATACACAACAATATACGTCATTTTAAACAACTTTGGTCCCACCATTGTGTTTCATGCCTTTGTTTCACAATATGAACATCAATAAGAAAAACTAAAAATAAACATCAAGAATAAAACCAAAGATCCTAGGTGCTAAATCTTTAATGGAAAGAACAATGAGGAACCAAAGAAAAGGCCCCCACATTCACACAAACACGGACACCTCTGCTTGGTAAATTGTTTTTCACACAACTTCAGAGTAAGCATTGTTTGGAAATGAACCAGTTCCAGGTCTTATGCAGAAATTTTAATGCAACATATCTCAAATACGTGCATTTCATTGTTTTTGTGATAATACATCCTGATTCCAAAAACAATGCTATGCCCATATATATGTGTGTAATTTTTTAGGGTTACTTTCTGAGAACTTTACCTTAAAGTTTTGTCAGTTTCTCTGATTTATTTCCTTTAACTGGGGTCCAACCCCCAAGGCAACCTTCATAAAGTCAATGAAATTATACAGGTGGAAAACACAAAAATGTGGTCTCTGGATTTCAAACAGTGACGGTATTGGTCTCACCATTAAGCCTGACACAAGAACCTTTTAATTTAAATGTAATCTCCAAAAGACCAAATTACCAGCAACATGTTCTCATTAATTCCTGTAAGGGATGCTCAAGCTCTGACCCCTTATTGTTCTCCTTATCGAGAAGTGGCTGAGTCATAGTATTAATAAGCCATCACTCATTTAAGTGGTCATTCACTGCTGGGTGGGGAAAAGATAGGCTCATCCTTTTGAAGTGGGAATAGGCAAGCAAGGCTGCTGTAACAGGCTGTGATTATTTTCACTATGAATGCTCTCCCAGCTTTCAAAAATTAAAAGGAGCACTCATTTTCCTGCTTGAGTATTTCTCACAATGGGAAAAAAATGAACACTTTGAAATGTAAATGATTTAATCTTTGCAAACCCCTGCTTCAGAGGGAGGTACAGCTTCATTTACAAAATGAAGACATTTTAGGAAATGATTATCATTGTAAAATTGAGGTCAGCAGGGAGTCTGAGTTCAAACTCTTAGAATATCAGCAGTGTAACAAGTTTGATCTTCCTTACTGCATTGCTTGCATTTGCTTCTCTGGGTTCCAGCAGAGAGCCATTGTCAGTTGGAACTTGTTCCCACTCATTTCCCTTGGTTAAATAAAATAGTTATGCTTATTATTTAGAGTTAGTCAGTCCAATAAAATTCAGGACAAGGCTAAAAATAAAAAAGGGAAGCTGAAACTCATTTTGATTGATGTATACACTAAGTGCATATTCAACTTAGAACATTTAAAGGTTGACAGTGCTGAAGACAATCTTTTTTTTTTTTTTTTTTTTTTAATGCTTAGTTTAGGCGATAGCATTACTATGCTGTCCTACCAAGGTTTGGGAAGGAGACCACCCATAATGGTGAGAGAATATTTCATTTAAAATTTAAACATTAAGTCCTTAATCTCTCTTCTGTGACTTCCAAATAGAATGACAAATATTGCTGGTGGCAGTATAGGCGTTTATGGTATCAGTCAGGATTATTATGAATAGGTGGAGATGATAAATTTGTATAACAAAGTTCAAATGATAACAGCTGCCATATGACAACAGCCATCATGGAGAGCTCCCCTGCGATGATGGGCATTTCAGCTGAAAATTATGGAAGTCTATCAGAAATGAATCTGTGTGAAACAGAACTCAAAAAGGAGGAGTTACAATATGTTACTGGTGATCTTGAGATGTAAGTATATCATCACTTAGTCAGTGTGATATACTAATTTTCAGTGGAGTCGCTTATCTCTCTACCATTCCTGAAGAGACATTTCTGTCTCCCAGCCTGATACACTGAAAAGTATAGCTTAAAATTGAAATGTCAAAATGCCATTTTTCTTACAAAGATCCTTGATACACCCTTAAAGTTACACTAAAACGCCATTCAATAGAATAGATGAAACTATGTTACTGTGTGCAAGAAATACAGCCATATATCTACAACATACAAGAGAAAAACACTATATTAGGCAAAATTCAGTATCTGTCCAATATCTTGTAAAAGGATAGCTAAGAATGAAGGGCTGCTTGTATTCAAGTTAATGTGATACAATTTGAAGTAAGGATAAAAGCTGGGTAGCCAGACTTGCAGGATGCTTGCCCAAACCAGCTTTATGGAGGTTTATCTTTACTAATGATGAAAAGAAACATATTGGTAGTGGTTTTTAATACTCCTCAAAAACAGAAGAAAAAGGTTTCTATAAACAAAATCACAGAAGTTTTCAAAACGTCCAAAATGCTGAAAAATATGTTATCACGTTTGAAAAAAGAGAAAAGATCTAAACAACATCCACCACATAGCCAGTTTCATTGCTTACTGCTTTTTGTAGTTTAAGCAGGTGTTTTGTTTGTGTGCACTGAAGTGTGAGGAAGCTGAAGGGCTCCATTATAAGCACCACTCTGCTCCCCTTCTAAGCCAAGTTTGCAAGCTGGGCAATTGCCCCAGCAGAGGAAAGCTCCACACCCTTGCCTCTGGGCAGGGCTTCTCTTTCTTAGAGGAACCATTTACCTGACAAGTCGTGCAGGTGCAAAACAAAGGAGTGTGACCAGAAACAGACTGAGGAAAAGTCTCGCAGAGTAAACTGAGCTTTCAATGCACGTGATCAGGTGTGTCCTTCTGACTCCTGGAAACTTTACAGAGAGTTCGGGATGGCACTGTCCTGAAAGACAGCTTGTTCAGCAGAAGACTTACTTCTTTCGGTCAATATTACTCTTTTAACTATTTAAAGGTATATATGAAGTTTTAGACTTGGGGCTTGTAACAGAAGGCAGACTGTGAGAGGGTCTAAAGCTGGATGAACTTAAAGTTTAATATATACATATATATGTTTTGATGAACTGATACTGTAACATAACTAAAAGCCATTCCAGATCGTAAACTCCCCGGAGCAGAGTCTACTCATTCATTTGTACAAAGACATCAACACACTGCATGCTGGGTAGCAAGGAAGATACCCCTCAGCCTTCCCCCGTCTCATACTCTTCAGGAGAGGGGCCAGAGCACAGGAGGGAGCAGGAGTCAATGTAATCAGCCTTTGCTGAGCTAGAAGGAAAATCCAGGGAATTCATAAAGATACTGAGACCTGAACTTTTAAGCAGACTTCTATTTTAACCAGAAGAGAACTTATTTTATAAAGATTATTATCAACTCTGTCCTATTGCTAACAATGCTTAAGATTGTGGGTTCCAGTTATTTTTCTCAGTTGTGAAAGGTCAGACCAAAAGTAGGAGCATAAACCCTGCGTGCACCTTTAAACGCGGGGCAAGAGGTACCAGTGCTACTGTTTGGATTTTGCTTCTTTAGCTCCACATTCTGGGCAAATAATTCATATTTTACACAAAATTTTTTGAGAAGTTGAAATAAGCTTTGTATGAGAACTTCTGAAATCATGAAAAAGGAAGCTTAGCTACTTTAGGAATGATCTGCTTTGAATCTCTTAACAAATACTGTGCTTTGCTTTGTCATTAACTCATTACCTCTGAAGTTCTCACAAGCTGCTCCCAAGTAATTTTCTTAATATTATGTTCAGTGACGGATATTTTACACATTAAATCTATTTTTCATGTTAGTCTAATGATCAAGAAGGCTGATGTAATCCACTGGGGGAACATATATTCTAGTTTTCATTCATGCTTTAGAGTATTGTCACAGTTCAGCACAAAGGAATAATCTGATTGTTTCTCATAAAGCAAGAACAAATCATGATTGAAGGATTTCTTCTATTTAAAGCTATGCTTTGCAAAGCCTATTGAACTTGTTAGAAGAGTCATCTCCGATGCGTACACTAACTACACAAAGCTGCTGCACAGTTGCCATTCAAGAGCTAATTTAGTACCAAAAGGCCAATATTGCTGACTTGCAGATTACAAATATCACGAGATATTAATTTATTTATATTTAAATCAGGATAAAAGATTAAGAGAATTTTCAGTAGATCCATTTCCAGTTAAAACGAGCATAAATTTGAATTACTTTTTTATGATCTTGTACAGCTGGGATTTGAAAGAGTTGCCGCCAGAATGATGCAAGGCATTTGCCTTTGACAAAGTAATGCAAAATTTGTGTAAGTGGGTGAAAGAGCATTAGATTATATCACCTTGTAGGTCAGCTGGAAAATGCAATATGTATTCTGATTATGAGAAAACAGAGTGAAAGGCAGAAAACAGGTGCTGGGAGATTGAGTTTGTGGGTGCGGCGGGGCCGATGGGTCCGGGCTGCCCCCGCCGCCTCCCCGAGCCCGGCTCCGGGACCAGCAGGGACGGCTCTCATGGGTTTGACCTCCGGGCAAAGATAACTCTTTCATACCCCCTGTTCCACTTTTCCACTTTGTATCCAAGTCCTCCGCTATAAAATGTAAAACCAGCACATAGAGCATACTGCTTTGGAGGTCTGCCACTTGCATTCAAGCAACCATTTGTACTTTTGCAGGCGTAATCAATCTCCTGTTGCTATCAGCAGGGAGTGGGGCTTTGCTGCTTTATGGCTTAAAAGTAGTTTTGTGCAAATTCTACTTCCCTCCCCCCTCCCTTTAGCTCCACTACTCACAGGATTTCCAGGGACATGGGCTAGAGCTGAGAAAAGAAGCTTGTTTGATTTAAGCACAGAGGGGTTTTTTGTGTGTGTGTTTATATTTTCTCTGCATCTATTAAGGGGTGAGGGGGAGAGACTTCATTTATATGTTAATATTAGCCGGCACCCTGACTAAACTGACAGAACTATTTCATGGGAAGCTGACAAATTTTGTCAGCTAGGCTATCTTTCCACATCTCAATAGTGGCAATAATCTTGATTAGCAAAACAATTGGGGGCCAAAGAAGTCCTGCTGCTCCAAAGACCCTCTTCTCAGGTTACAGTTTGCTAATGTGATGAATCCAGAGAGTCCTTCAAGCTTGAAAAAATTCCCAAAAGCAGCTGAATTTAGGCAAATGAAGGGAACCATTTTGGAGGCTGGACAAAAGGGGTTAATTTGATCGACCATGTCTCCATAGTCTTATAACAATCATTTACTTAACAAGCATATAGAGAGTCATTCCATGGAAACTGGTGGAGTTAACAGAGGAAGTTCGAATAGAATATCTGTTTATCCCAGATGTGTGGGAATTTTAGCCAAAAAACAACACCACATAATTGCTGCCTGTGGTATTGATTCCTACACAGAAACAGGAGCAGAACTAAAGGGCTCTGAGCACGTTATGAAGGCCTCGGCTACGAAGCAGTACAAGCTTCCATTTTTATTAGCTTGTTGCATTGCTAATAAAATAATTAGAAATTAACCATTTCAGGGAAACTAAATGAATTAAAAAGTTTCGTGCACTCCTGTGTTCGGTGTGATTTAAGGGACCTTTTTCTGTTTTCAAAAATAATTTTTTGTAATATTTTTGACACATATTAATACACATTCATGCCATTTATTACACAATTACATAACAAGCCATGTTTTGAATTTTATTTATGCAGCTCAAATCTGATGTATTTCTTCTAGTGTAATTATGCTGCATTTACTTTAAAACCAGAAACTAATAGTTACTAGAATTGCAAGTACATGGAAATTTACTTGGTCCGGGTCAGCATAAATGTATAATCATAATACACCATAGCCATCTTACTTTTGCGCCCTATCTCCCACCTATTTATGCATGTCATTATTTTACAAATTTGTCATAAACTGATCTAAAATAGCTGTTATTCATGGGAGCGTTTCTTTTTAACTCCGCTTGATGGCTGATGCAATTTGCAGACTTGCATTGAAAAGTTTACAATTAAAACTACTAACTAAAACTACATCTCTTTTCACACAGTTGTTCCCCCACCCTACCCCCCAATATTTTTGGAGTAATTTCTTATGTTACTGAAATAAAAATTACCACTTATATCATCTTTTTTAAGACAAAGGGATTTGACCTTGTGTGTACACACTGGCGAATATTAGCCTAAATATACATTTTGCCAGACATCAAACACTGGGTTCTTAAAAAAGGCTGAACTGATGTGTCTTCAAGGAGTTTCAGAACCAAACTTTACTTATACATTATGCACATATGAAAGAGGGACCACTTATCATGAAAAATGAGAGGAGGAAGAACTCTGGCATTTTTACTTCTTGTTCTTTTGCACATTGGCAGTGCTATACGGACCATTTAGCGGGAATTCACTCTTTAAAAGATGACAGTTACGATTAGGAAGATTTTGATACAGTCATCCAACTCTCTTTACACTTCAAACTATTTTCTTGATAACAGAATCTATGACGAAAGTCTCCAAATGCATTAACTTTAATGTGAGCAATTAAACTGTTTTTTTTTTCAATTTCCCTCAAATTTGTGATAGGATGTGAATGGGAACATGTTTTTAAAGCTGTTTACTTCCACACTGAAATACATGGACAGAAAGATTTATCCAAACAGATTTGTCCATACTCTTTCACAGTGACAACAGTGAGGAAAAAGACTATGCAGAATCTCCACCCATAAAGAACCTCCAACAGTTACACTAGCACAGATGACTGCTCATTTATATTTAATGTCCAAGATGGATATCTGAACCATAGCATCAGTTGTTCCTCATTTTCCCTCCAAGTCAATGGATGCCTTTGAAGATTAGGTAATACAGATTACTCAGAAAAACTCTGTTTGACGGCAGGTGAAATTTTGCCTGAGCTAAAATGTTTGCCAATAATGTGGCACACTTGTAAACAATGAAACAGACTTAGAGGAGTGTGTGGCCCCCTCTATTTGTTTGAAAACTCTGCACACAGCCTCCATCTTTTCAGCATTCTGTGCTTCCAAATGTTCAAAACTGGATTAATTTTTTAGGAAGCTGAGGTGTTCTTTTTATACCATCTGTTACACACTACCATACTGAAAAAGAAAAGGAAAACACATTATATGACTAACATCAAACTGGTACATGCCCATTAAGAATCTCATAGTTTTTATCACATAGATCTCTACCTCTACAAAATTATCCATCTTTTAACTCTCTCATTTAGTGCTGCTTTTAACAATGACACAGGTTGCAATGACAGTACCAGCAGAGAAGCTATGCAGCCCTCATGCCATGAGGCTGACAAGGGACTCAATCTATCTATGCTAAGATTTTTTTTTTAAAAAAAACTTTCATTTGTTCAACCTTTCAGAACAGCAGAGAGCATCTAAACCTGAAGTTTCAATCCAAAAAAAAGTATCCTTATGCCATCACATGTGGTTTGTTTCCTTTTAGGTTAATGCGGTACAAAATTTCAAACAATTCCTCAGCTTTGAATCTTTTGTACATCTTGAGTGGATCAAACCTGTGTGATCCTGGCTGTGCACAAGTTAGACTCTAGCAATGACCCTGAGGGAGGCTTGGAAGTTTTCACTGGAAGAAGGACTCTCCCCCCTACAGCTGTGGCACAGACAGCCCATGGAAAGGCAAAGGACTCCAGGATGAAGTGCCTTCTCTGAAGGACCTTGGGGGCAGAGATGAGACAGCCCGGAGGTGGCACAGTGCCTTTGGATTCATTTCCTCACCAGTTCCTTGTGATACAGGATATTTCCTTCCACATGTTTGTTGATATTTACACAGTGAGATGAGATAGTGACTGGCCTTAGCTCATTTCAAACTGTAATTGTTTAGGTGGCAGCACAGATTCTGTACTTGATACATTGAGAGAGAGAGACAGCATTGCTGTTAAGGCTTGGTTTAGGCAGGATATCCAAAGCTGCTGGCTGTAAAAAGGTAGAACTAGCATAGGTACTAATACTGTTCTGTGCTAGTATTTCCCCCTTCTGACATGATTCCAAAAAGATCATAAGTGAAGAAGAAACTGGCAATAAACATGCTTTGCACAATTTTAAGGAAAATAGCTTTGGTCTGGTTCCAGATATCGTCAGCAGGATGAACACAGAGGGTAACATTTAGTTATAGATTAATAATCCAAGTACAAATAGTTCTGAACAAATAAGAAAAACATAAACCCACAATATTAAGCAAACCACAGGACAAAGATCACTCTAAATTCTCAGAGATATAATATTTTTAAGTGGGGAAACAAACCATACAGAAGTCACTGAACTCTGTGATGTCAATACCGAGGTGAACCAGCCTGAATGATGTATGCAACAAAGAGTTATGAAATGTAAAATCCAAGAAAAGCAGGTGGAGTTTACATGAACAGCAGTGAACTCACTGAACCAGAGAACGGATATTTTTTTCAAAAGTTCTCAAACTCCTCTAACAGAGAATTTAATGCCAGGCAATACATAAAATAATCAAGAAAATTTCAGAAGAAAGCAAATTAACCATAAAATTCCATCATTCTAATGTTATTGAAATATGTTACTGCCACTGGGATCAATTTTAATTATATAATCCTCTGCTTGCAAGACTTTAGCTAGAAGAAGGAACCGATTGTTCACTCATCTATGAGTAAATGAAGGGAACAAGAGACAAAAGGATTTCTTTCACCAGGAAAACAGCAACATGTTTCCCTGAAGAGACAAATTTTGAACTATTGCATCAACTGCAACTCAGCTTACACAGTCTAGTTTTGCACTGTGCTTTTCAACGGGTCATCCTGTAGCACATGCATCGTTACCACTGAAGAATTATTCTAAGAAAGGTAAATGTTGTACAGGCCAGAACTAACATGCAAAACCTGCTTCCCCACACTTCAGTGAAGAACTACAGAAGAATATATGTTGAGAGTAGAATTTTCCCATGAATTTTGCATTAATACTTGGACAATAATTCTGTTATACTAGACTAGGGCATAAACCATTTTCTGTCACCCATTGATAACAGCAGAATGGTCATCCGTCTATCACTGTAATAAAACCATTTTGTCAGAAAAGGTTGTTAGATATCACACAATGAATGCTATCAAATTAGCTATTATCTATCCACTCCAGACAATCGTCAGACTGTGTTTCTCCTCTGAAAATTAAAAGATACAATATTATAGATCTCAGGTCACTAGCACTTGAAAGCATTCCCATTATATCAGGGTTTATTTATAAATAACTCGTCCTGCAAATTT
>JAWWMO010000022.1:8835521-9022395 GCA_035047845.1 Dendrocincla fuliginosa
TCCAACATGAACCTTTTCAAAATAAGCCTTACTGCAGAGCAAAAACAAACCCCAACATGTTAAGGCTGATACACTTATATCGTAGAACCAAATAATTTTGTTGTTCTGGATTTATACACAGATATTTTCATTACTGTTACAGTTTACTTCAGATCTTTCCTCCGATGTTACCTAATAATACTTTATGTAGGTGAAGTGTCACTGAAATAGCTATACCCTTAGTGAAATATAAACTCTGAACTTGCACAATTGTGCATCCTCTTTAACAAAAGCAACTTAACATTTCCAGCTGTTTTTCTTTATGAATGTATTCATTCTTGCCTTATAAATACCTTGAAAACTAAAAATATTCCACATAATTAAATTTTTAGTTCGGCTGCAAAAGTCAACATTTAATCAACATTTTCATACATCATAGAGAATGAAAAAAAAAAAAGATAGGTTTTCATGCTTTGAATTAGCACAATTTATACCTGAAATGTTCCTGTACCGTCTGAGGTTTGGTAATACTTGTGTCATAACTAAAGCTTTCTCATGTCCTGTCAGCTTCAGTTCCCTGTCTTATTGCTCAGAATGTATTTTGCCAAATTTGTAATAGTGGGTAACACACAAAGCAGCTTTCTTTTTTTTTTCTAAACAGATGATTTCTTAAAATTTTTGATGAGATATGAACCAAACTTTGATCTTCAAGGTGAATCATTCATTAATTATAAACAAAACTGATTAAATCTGGGACGCATCAGCATATATTGTAAAAATAAAAGCTTGCACAAGCCTTTTATTTAATATTAACTTCATTATGTTTTTATGTGAATTCTGGGAAGTTGGTCATCCTAGCTTAAAGTTAATATTTCCTTAGAAAAAAAACACCTGTATCATGTGATTATTCGTTGTGTAGTTAGATGGCTTTATACATGTTAATAGTTAAACTACTTCACAAATGACATTAAAATAGAGAAGAGGAATGTAGAGAGCTTTTATTAATTCCGTTGTGTCTTGGAATTACTCTGACACATAATACAGTCTAAAAATGTTTCTAATCGGAAGAATGAAACAAACACATTCAGAAGAGCATATGCTGCTTTATGGAATTGCACATGATAGAGAAGAAAAAGACATAACGTATTTCCTGTCCTTCCAGGATGGTCTGTGGACCAGTCTAGCTCCTGCTTGCAATTCAAAGCAGTTCTTTAAAGCATTCATCTTTCTTTTTCTACCGTTTATTTTATTTTTGATAATTTGACCAATCCATTGAAACAATAAGCAAGCTGCAGCTGTTCATGAGAGTGGAAAGAGAGTCATACCTTTGACAATTATCACTTTTTGCACTAATAACTGGTTGTTTGTTTTTTTTTTTTTTTGGGGGGGGGGGGCAGGGGAGAATAAAAAAGATGTTTCCTCAGTATGACAAATGGTAAAGCAGGAGTTTGTGTTCCAAGCATAGTACTTATAGATAGTACCTATGTCCTTCATAGCTGTTCTAGATCCAATCTGATAAGCCTGAAGTTCTTGCATGTGGAGGATTTTCCTGCCACAGAACAAACATAAGGTCTAGTAAAGGCTGTTGCAGCTTTGGGAGGAGTTACCTCATCTATCTGAAACAGCAACAGCTGAAATCTGAATATATGAGAAGGAAAACTTCAACTGATAGAAGCCAGAACCCACCTCCAGGAATGCACGAAGTAGCAAACTTGCCATTTGGATAGGAATGTTTTTCCCTTTCTTTATTCTATGAAGACAATGCAGTTTGAAAGTTTGGAAGGCACATACAGAAAACTGTACAGCATAATCTAAACACCTGGATCTCTCTGAGCACCTACCCTTTCAGGAATCATTGACAGTCATAGTTACTAATGATTTCCACCCCCCATCCCCCCTCAAGAATATATATGTTATACACACAATACATACATTAGGTTGCTATCAAGAGGCCATGCACACAATAAAAAGCCATGGGTAGTGTCTAACTCTGACAGAGATACTGCATCTGTAAGATCCACAGAGGCTACAGGAGCTGCTGTAAGGCTTGGGAGAAACAAAATGTTAGGCTTAAGGAACACCTGAGACACCCAGCATCACAGACTCCTGTTTCAGGAAACCATACTCCAGATTTAGAGTGAAATGGAAAAAGAATGGAATAAACAGGAAAAACTTCAAGAGGATAGATCATAAAAGCTGTGCAACCAGAAAACTGCTCACTGCTTTATCATCCACGTATTAGCATACCAAGTTTCATCCAATGGTTAGTTACACTGTAAGGCTACATCTGGCAGTCACAAAATCATCAGTAAGGTAGCTCCTAGTCTGAACCGAACCAGTGAGAATATTCAGTTTTATAAGCTGACATGCATGTTTTAAGGAAACATCATATAGGAAACAGCACAACTGAAAATCCAAATCAAGAAACCAATCTACAGCCACAGAAAAGTTTGGTTCCAGGTAAACACAAAACAGGTAAGACAAATATGTCCTTTCTTTCAAGGGTCTTTAACTATGAAATGGAGTGGAAAATGAAGAACGAAACAGAATGGAAAACCAAACCAAACAAAAAACCCTCAATAGACAGTGTTGCTTTGTGTCATGAAATTAATGTCCAAATTTTCTACAACTTATCCACAGTACTGATCCAAGCCCTGAAGGGCTGCTACAGTGTCTTCCCCTATCTTATCCCCTCAACCTCCATCTGCTAATAATGATCTATGTAATCCACGTGTCATGTGATATAGTCATCAAAAAGTGATGTACCTGCACATAACACATACAAAACAATATGAGAAGATATTTTTAAAAAGAAGAGAGAACCTTAAACATTAGTAAGTAGCAAATCTGTGAAATCAAAGCATTTTCCTCCTTTTTTTATAATAGCCTTTCATTCTTTTTATGATTTGTCTTTGAGAGCTCTTAAGCTCTTCCTGTGGATGACAGTTGATATTGTTCTTCCATCCTGCTGCAGACAGCATAAGGGAGGGAGGGAAAAGAAAAAAAAACCCTATTGTACAGCTTTTCGTCTCTGAAACATGATTTTTATAATTAATATATACAACTGAGAAGAGAAAGGTACGTTATAATGAAGTGCAATTAAGAGGTGTTTGTTCCTGTCCCACACATAAGATGACTATAATTTCCATGGCTGTTTAGAAGTCAACCATTATCATTACATTTCACACATCTTTTCTACTTTTTTTGCACTCTGATTTTGTTTATTTTCAATTAAAAACTCCAAATAAACATGCATACAGAAAATCTGATATTCAAGTAACATCATCTTTTAATTATGCAGCGATCATTAAACCTAATGCTTATGCTAACCTTTTTGGATTTAATTTCATGGGCATGAATGGATCTGTCAATTTTGCATTAGATTTAAATTCATGCAAGGGAGAACAGAATGTACATTTACCCAGTCTATATTGCATGCAACCACTGATGTATTATTAGAGGAGTAATTTAAGTGTATTCTTTTGAAACTGTTGTTTTTAAATTCCCCCAGTCTGTATCACAGCATAGTTTTCTACTTTAAATTTTGTGTGAATATTGTTTGCATTACTGTAGTGACTACCCCCTCTAATCTCACATACACCCAACACAAAGAAGCAATCACTGCCTGGGAGAGATGTGAAGGTATTTAAGGGACAAACTATGAAGAACAAGACGCATTCTGACTGATGTGATGCTGACATTTTTGTTGCCTTAAATGCAGCTCCCCTGAGAGGGTTCCTTCACATCTGTGTCCTGGCTGAAGTTAGGACCAACCTAGCTAAAGCCACGGGAGGTCAAAGCTGGGAGTCCTGGCTCCCCTAACCCAGCAAACAGACCTGCAATGACCAGGCAAGTTCAGAATTAAAGCTGAATCTGTGTTGTGAGCTGAACTGCCATTAATGCCATGGGGAATCTAAACAAATGCTATCTTTTTGGTTTAAATTTGTAAAACCTTTATAAACTGAGAAGCTACAAAGGACCAATGGCTGACAAAGGGATTCAGACAGACAAACTGAAAATTATGGCATTAAAGTCCATTGAAACACATGAAAAGATTAACAATGAGCACAGGGGGTTTCTGCACTGAGGCAATTTACCTCCAGTAGGAAGTAGATGTTACCTTATCTTCAGAGGAGAAAAGCATTTTTCTGTTTAGGCACTTCTATCGCTGAAAATATTCATTACCACTAAATTACTTGATATGTTTCCCAGTTTTGCTCATCTGCAATTATTTCTGTAAAAAATTTTGACAGACATAATTTAATTCTCTATGTGCACTTGTGCCATTTAAGCTAAATAACTTGGTTGCTCACACAATGAGTATGAACTCATTTACCAAAGTAAATATTTTCTTTTAATTATTTTCGTATGTTTTTGTTTCTACAGAATACTTCCTGAGAAAAATAGTTCAGTTTTAGTTGTAACAGACTACTTGCAATCTCTGTAAGACACCCTTACAGTTACTACTGCTGTTTCTTGCTTTTGTTCATGGCTGTAATTCAAAGAGATAAATGTAAGTAAATCTTCCATATTGGAAAAACACATATTGTCCCTTTACCCCTTTAGTTTACAGCTTATCTTCATGTTGGTACTCTCTCTCTCTCATAATATACTGTTCCAACAAGTACTCAGCCTTATTTGATTGACCCAGAGTTGATATAAACCATGACAAGGACTTCTGTACATTAAATGTTTCAGAAAAGTTTATCCACTTATTGTCCATTTGCTGTCTATACTAAGTGCATTGACTTATAGCTGATATTTTTCTGACTTTAAAACTGTTTTCTTTAAATTTAATATAAATGGATGGAAAAGCTTTTTGAACAGTCTGAAACATTTTTTGAAACTATGCAATAGAATATACTATCAGGTTGATATATTATTTTGCATTGTTTCCCCTTTATCTTCTGTTTTATATTAGAAAAAGTCATAAAATCTTGTATTGCAAAAAGCCAACAATTCAACCAGCTCTATTCCAGAAGTTAAAAAAACTTCAGTTTGCCAAAGCACGGATTGTATCCCAGCTGCTCTTTGGTAAGATGTGTTAGAGTGACCATACAGATTTCTCACTTGCATGATGAAAGACAGACTTGGTGGTATTAGCACTTTATTCACTGATTAGAAGCAAGGAGCCAGCCAGAACCACATCTTTCAACAGCTAGAGAAGATTAGAAGTTGTATTTTAAATGTGAAAATACAGCACCAGTTGAAAAAGTTTCCAGTCTTGATGATTTTATCCTTTGGGCTGCACAAAAGCAGTAAAAATAAGACAAAGCTTCCTATCTCAGTCTCCTTTCTAGACTTCCTAACCCCCTTATTAATCCTTCCTTTCTTCTCCTTTCCCATTTTATTGGGAATCATCTATAAAGCATCTAGAAGTTGTTGAAAGGAAAAAACTGAAACTGCATGAGATAACCAGCAGCTGCGCCACGAAGTTGCATGCAGCCTGTACACAAAACTTCAATTACCAGCTGTACTGACTTCAAAGGGATTATTTACGGGAATCAATGTTCTGGTGTTCTAGTGTGGACACAATCCTGATCTAAATGAAGCAGAGAAAAGTGCTGTGCTCCTCCTCTCCCTTGCCCTTTTCGGTAAAGTTCTCTTTGAACTTTTAAGTGCTGCTTATTGGTTCATTTCCCCACTTCTTGCCAAACCCTACTCACTTTTATAACAGTACAGTTCAGAACTCTATTATACTAGTAATCAGCCTTATAACATCTTAACATTCATCCCATAATGACAGAAAATACTGAGAATTCAACATGCTAGAGCAGTAAGTAGAGTAAATCATACACTTCCAATGACATTCATAGCTTGAAGTATTCCACTATTATAAGTCATATCGTGCTAAAGAGATTTCACAACATATCTTCACTCCTCCTCCTTCCAAGGTAGTCTTTAAATTCAGGCACAACCCACAGTTCAAGTTTGCTGTGCTCAGAAAGGCTCTAAATGCTCCCTGTAGCACAGCAGGAGGCTCCTTTAAGGCAGCTGAGATTGGTGGGTGGATTGAGAAGGCATGAGACCACAATTATACCCCATTTCAATATGTCTGGAACTGTAGTGGCTCCAGACAAAGAAGTTGAAGTGTATAGGAGCTGCTATCTCTGCAAGACAGACCTAAAAATACCTGTCAGGGCTGCAGATTTGGAGCTATTACCAAGAGCAATTCAGAGAGTTTTCCTGCTGGGAGCCAAAGGTGCTACTGAATCTTTCACAACAGGCTGTTTGGGGTATCTGGCTATGAGGGACGGAAGCACAGATGTTTTGGAGGTGCACTGGTGGATATTCATCAGTGACAAGAGAAGATAGGAAAGTCTGGAATAGGATTCAGCTTCTAAAGTTGATTCTAAACTTGATTCCTAAATTCTACTGAAAGTATTTTCAATTTTCTCTTCACATTGAGGATCAGTATAGATCTAATGATAAACCAAAATGTATCCATGTCTCGCAGGTTTGCCTTTATTTTTTGAAGTGTATGTGACTTTTTTATGAGCTACCTTTAGCATGAAGCCATGCAGCAACTTGGGGATTAATACATACAGTGGGATGCATTTCATGCAAGTATCTGTGTCACCCAACACTCTTCTACAGTAACTGTAACAGTACAGTAATAGTAACTCTGGTGACCAATAAAATAATCCCCGAGTCCATAGCTCACATGGACACAACTTGCTTTTGCAGTTATTAAATTCAAAATTATTTTCTTCTGACAAATCCTCACAAACTTCCTGCATTACTAATATCTGCCACACCAGAGCACTTTTCAGGTTTCAAAACCTGAGAGATTCAATAAACTTCACAACCTTCCTACGAGGTAAGTACCAATTTATTATCTCCCTCTGAAGAGGAAGAAAATGTTTACACTGTGGAAAAGCTGGATGCAGTTTTCCTTTGAAATCTGTAGCACAGACCTGTGATTTAGGTATTTGTGGTTTGAAAAATTTGTAACCTAAGTATTTTTACCATCTGTTTATTTACACTGGAAGTTTTTCAGTACTCATTAAGAGCACATCACTCATCATACACTCTCATTTGCTCTGCAAATTAGGTGCTTTTTATTTATTTACAAAAGCTGTATTGCTGAGCTGCAATTTTCTCCTAACCTGCACATGAAGAATTATAAGTTTGAAAAGTTTCATTTGATCTGGAAAGCACAGAAATACTGCACCTATTCAGGCAAATGAGGAAGTTTTTCATTTCAGTGAAAGAGTATCACTTGGATATATTTTGAGCAATAATGTTTTTACGCCTTGGTTTCAGCACTACTATGAAGATTTCTGAAAACAGCTTTGCCTATCCACAAGCTCTCCAAACTTACTTTTCAGAAGAAATACCACGGTTTTTGTGTGAGCTGAATTATAGGGAATATGAAATTATGGCATAACTGGTTAAGTTGAAACAAATATTCTTTTTTATTAACTTTAGTGAAGCAAGGATTTCTTAATGGCAAGGAAAAAACCTGCTAAAAGCTTACAACCCTCCAGAATTTGATCCTAATGATAGAAACACAGCAACAGCTGAAGTCAGGTTTCCAAAGTGAAAACCCATTTTCCACTGGCCTCTAAAGATGGGGTAGTAGAAACTGAATTCCTTACAAATCCTTTTATTAGCAGCAAGACAAACATTAAGAAATACTCAGAATTAAGACAGACACCAGAAAAATACAAGTACAGATGTTGATGTCAGCTTTGACAGCTACACTGCTGACTGGCATATGCATGTTGACAGCTGAAGATGAAGGGCTAAAGTAGGAGGAGAAAAATATTCCAATTCAATTTAATTGATGCAAATGACTAAGACATAAGTAACTATAACATGAGCTATGAAACAGGAATACCAGATTCAAGCAAATTTAAGTACTTTGTGAATTTTTATACTGAATAGATACCAATAGATCAAAGTCATCCTCTCTACCTGTAGGTGTGTTTTTAAAATCATTCTAAGGAAAAAAACCTGAATTTACCATGATGAAAATGAAAGAACTAAGATCATACACTGAAACAGTTAATCATTTCAGTAAATGCTGATAGCCCAAAAACTCTGCAGCCCAGAAATTAGCTGGGAAATACACTCAGGGATAGCTGTTTTGCAATACCCCAGGGAGCACCATACATTTTCTAGATTTATCCCTCTGCTCCCCATTATTCCTTGTTCATAAAATATTTCCCAATTCAATATTTTACAAACAGAAAAACAAGAGACATTTCTTTTCCCCCCATGCACATTAGTTTCTCTTATTTTGATTTGCCCTGTGGTGTTTGATGACCCTTCTGGCTAAGGCAAGTGCTCGGAGATCTTGCAGAACTTTGGCAAAAATATTACAGTTTCTGGAAGATTTTTCTGAAATCACTGCCAAACTTGTTCAGCACTTAAAACATTTGTGACTATAAATGAGTATATAATTTCAGAATGGATCTACACTGAAGCCTATTCAAAATAACTTATTTATATATTGTGATTACCAAAGTAAATGAAGAGCAAGCTTTCCAAAACTGTAGTTCTATTCCACCTTGAATGCAAACTACAATTTCAAGCAAATAAATTTTAGATTCTTTTTACTGTAGCTGTCCTGCTTGACACTCAGAAAGAAAAGAAAATGTTTTGAAAAAGCTTTAGGATTTGTGTAATTATTTTTTAACCATTAGGGTTAAAAAAAAAGCCTACAACAAACTAGAAAAAAAAAAAAGGCTGCTTGGCACAAAAATAAATGTCTTCTTTAAAACATTTTAATCACTTGTAAAAAATAAAGGCCTCTGCAGATTGGATATAAAGGGAGGGAGGCAAATTCATGAAGTCCAACAACCCTGGACAGCCTGGAGAGGTGGGAGATGAAAGCTCAAAGCCTTTATTCTGGATGAGGCCAACGGGATGTCTGAAGCTGCAATTCCTCCTTGCCATTTACTTCAGTTCCTCACAAACATTGCTTCTGCATGTACCATAGCACCAGCCACCTACTTCAACATAAAAAAATTGACAATGTTACAACTTGTTCTCACACATTTTGTCACATCCAGGTAAATCTTGGTTTTGAATATACCCGAGAATTTACTCAACATTTGGGTATTTCAGTATGTTTGGGTTTTTTTTTTTTCACTTGAATGTATTCACCAAATCCAGCCTGAATTGATCACTACTTTGGGTGCTAAGAATGACCATGCCCAGTCGATTGGTATTTACCAGGAAAAACCATCCAAAGAGAAGTAATCTAGATATCTACTGTAACTTGAAGTATCCAGAGAATAAAGTCCCTCAGACTGTGTTTTAAAGATATGCCGTGGAAGAACAAAAAATAATATTTGAAATAAACTACAGATTTTTCTTCTGTCAGCCACAGAATCATCTTCAAACCTATTGTGCATGCAGGTGTCTCCAGGAGCTCATATATTACATGCCCACAGGCAAACCACCTGCACGAGGACAGAAAGCACCTGGAACACATGGTTCACTTCAGAGCACAGGCTTTACCTGTAACCCCTCTGATCCTAAGCTACTCTAACACAGGGAATGCCCAGAAACACCAATGCTGACCACGCAGCTCCCTTCTCCTTGGGGTCCTGCTGCTGCCAAGCTGTGCCCTGACAGTCCCTTCCCAAAGTTCCCTCCCATGGCAAACCCAGAGCATACACATTGTCCTTATAAATTACTGTGGGCAGGAGGACTCCAAGTTCAGGGTGGAGTTGACTCCAGCCATTGAGACAGTTTGCCCAGAGCGCAGTCTGCACTCTTGAGAACTTTAGGAGAAAGTCACCTGCCAGCCAGTCCCAGCTGGTCAGGAGTTCCTTACTTCCAGGTGGTCTAAGTGATCCCAAAGCCTGGCAATACACTGCTGGAATAACAGTCCCACGGTCTTTTCTGTTTCTCCCTGGATAATCAGAAGACTCTGAGCTGAAAGCTGTTTATGCAAAGAGCTAGACCCCACTTAAATTGGAATCCAATATCCCAAAATCCGTGAACAGGGAAACTAAGGAATATTATTATTATTTAAATTTTCAAGATACTGGAGACACTCATACACACAAGATCAATCAGGCAAGTAAATACCATCAGTCAGAGGGAAGCCTGTTTCATGGATGCTTCTATTTTGAAGGTCCAGTATTCATGAATGAAACATACTATTTCAGTCCTCAAATCTGTGTACAATTTACTATGAAATGTTGATTCATAATTCTTCAGGCTTTTAATGCAGGAATTATATGTATATTTTAAGATAACGATACAGGGCACTTCGTAAACACTGTCTTTGATGCAAAAGATCAGACAACTGTTACTGGCTTTTATTAGTGGAGGAGGAAAGTGAGGCTTGGCGTCAGCAGACAAACTATTGTATGTACAATATCTGTGACTTAAGTTTACTCTTAGTTGGCTCCTTTGTAAATTCCCCAGGCTCTATGAACTCTCGAGTTGGGGCTGATAAAAACACTGAAAAATAAAAAGGCATCCAAAAACGCATTTTATAAATGCAGCATATTTTATAAAAAGCAATTTCAAATCTGCTCCAGGTAGACACATAAAATCTTATGAATAAGTTCAAAGCATGGTTAGAAAACTTTTATGCGCTTCCTTAAAATAAAAAAAGAATGCATATGCATGTTTTGGAGAATCTTTGATATAGGTATGTGTGTGCACAAAAGAGTCTGAATTAAATAGTTTCTTTGGTATGAATGTGTAAACATCAGGTTTTGCTATTAATTAACTTTTATTTTTGCTCTGACAAACAGATGCTCCAGCAATAGAATAGACACTTTTACCAAACACTCTCTACTTGATTCAGGGTGCCATGCATTTTCAGCGAAGTTCCATATCTAACAAGTCAATATAGGGCACTGCTCTAGTATCACACTTGATGGGCCTACTCTCTACCAAGGGACCAAACTGCCCGGGGCAGCGTCTGTAAGTGGTGGCAGCCAAAGGAAAGGCCATGCTGGTGCGAGTCCTGAATCATTAGGCTTCCTAGAAAACAACCGCTCACGAGATCTTTATGTATTAAATGTAAAGGAGAGTCCTTATAGTGGAAGCTCAAAGAAGCAGCAAGGAAAGTGTTGCTGTTTTTTCATCTCCTCAGCTTCACCTTGCCATGAAACACACATACTTCTGGAGGCACACAGTGATTAATCACGAGCTGGTAGTGGCATCCAATATATTTTTGACATAAGATATACTCTTCAATTATTCCAATACTACTCATAACTACATTTAAATAGAATAGCATTAGTTGATGAAAAAATACTTTCTTTCATCCTGCTCAGCATCTATCAAGAACAGACACCTCTTTCATAAGCCTGCTAAGTTCTTTGATTAATGGGAGGGAGAAAAAACACACTAACTTGCACTTTCGGCATCAGATATTGTGCATTCCAATAATTTTTTTAAAAATTACTCTTATTGCAAATCCATATATTAGCTTAATCCACTTGGTATCTACAGAGCAGTATTTTCAGCATCCATATAAGATATTTTGTTACAGTTTCCAAGTTATTTTTAAATTTTATTTCGTTGACTTTAGCCATTAAAATGTGGAACTAACATGATTCAGCCACATGGCAGTGAAGGTACTACTTCAGGCAAGGACTCCTCTCCTAACTAGACTCCTAACCTCAGACTTGAACACTTAATAACAGGAGTGGAATTGAAAAGGAGGAAAACTGCATTCTCTTCTATGCTTTGTCCTAGAGCTCACGGATAATATTCTAAAAATCTCTTATTCAAGCCATAAAACCATGAGTTATTCTAGCAAGATGCAGTGGCTTAAGCACTTCTTACTACCCAATTCAATGCTTCTGTTACAGCTGTTTCTGACACTCACCTCGCAAACTGGATTTGGGTTAAAAAGGATGAAACAAAGATGAACATTTTAAAGACACCTTTGGTTCAAGTACCACCATATTTAATAAAATATCCACCTTTGGGTATGGTATTAACCCAAACCTTTTTCTTCTTCTGGGTTTATCATCTACCTACATAAAGCCTGGAACAGGATGAGTAATCAAGAGTGACTTAAGCTAAAAGAACTGTCTCAAAAAAGTGTCAAATTATCGATTAAATCCATTTAATTAGAAAATGAAAACACTTTTTTAAAAATAAAAGAAAAAAGCGGGGGGGGGGAGGAAGAAACAATCACCCAAAATTAATAACATGCTTTTAAGAAAGTAAAAGCAATCGCACTGTTCACTGGGACCGAATTGTTGACCTATTGAAATCAGATTTCACTAGTCCAGAATTTGGGCAAAACCCACATCCTCATTCTTCACTTACTCCATTTGCTGTGATTGGTCACCACATGCCACACTAAAAAAAATATATTCAGAAAGGCATAAAGTAATATTCTGAGTAAAACAATCCCTGACAGTAACATAGAGAGCATTTAAAGAGATAGATGAGCAGATAAAGTGAGGCATGATGGGCCTATGCAATTTCATCAATCACAATTGCACCCTTTGGAACAGTGTTGGCACTTGGGAGCCTCTTGTAAAGGCGGCAAAGGGAAAGATGAGGAATCATTTATCAATGCTTCTGACCTCCAGAGAGAAGCAAAAATATCAGAGGCTGGGAAGTAGCTGTTTAGCATCCCTTTATTTACCCACTTCATTTAGTAAATGTATTAAATTAAACTGCAGATGTTCTGCTGTCAGCACAGCGGGGTAGTGGCAGAGTATTAGCAGGCTGTTTCCTGATAGAAACATTTTATGTACTGTAAATAAACAAACACCATTTTGTTAATTAGCAAATGAATTATTTTTCAAAAATGCTTCACTAGGCTCTTTATGGCCCAAGCTACTGTAATTCCTATTTTTAGCAGAGACCTTGCAACCAAAGAGGGAAAGTGTTCAAGCTCTTGAACAACTAATTATCTTTATTCCAAACATGTTTCAAGCTATATATTTCAGTAGTACTTTCAGAATCAAAATTACAGTAACTAGACAGAAAAGAAAACCAGACTGAAAAGAAAAACTTAGCCATCCTTAAGAAAAATGTCAGCAATATCAAGTTTACATAATTTCATTTTAAAAAATACTTTTGTTGTTAATGATCAGAGGGAGATTTTCAGAATATCAAGTGGGAATAACACATAGAAAGAAAAATTAATACCTAATAAATTTAAACACAGACTCATATCAAGCATTCTCTCATAAGAATTCACAATGAAGGACCATTCATAGTTGAGAGAAAAGAAAACACACAGAAAGTCAAACCCAAAGTAAACCTAATACATGATAGTTACATTTCATTGCATCATTGTGCTCCTTTGTTCCAACTTGCTGGCTCAGTAAAGTTTTTAATAGACAGATGGCTAATTTTATCATTTCAACCCAATTTCTTACTGGACCAACTCCAAAGATCCAGTGTTAGTGTAATGCCATGGATAAAGGTCAACAGAATAAGAGGAGAACATATGCTAATGTCAGCATTTCATGTAGTCTTCTTTAACAGAATATACAGTGCTAAGCTGAGGGATTTGCACTGGCTCAACACTAACACCATATGGGTGGGCTGTTGAAAAGTAATGATGGCCTAAGCATAGGATCTTAATCAGGTACTGATGGCCAATGAATCAAATAGCACCACACAAGTAATCACTAAGTGATTAAAAAAAATTACAGAAGATGTATTGCTGAAATTACTCTGCTAACTAGGGAAGTGATTTTGTCTTAGCTAAAGCCTGTCACATTATTACCTCTTAATCTTAACCTCAATCTTTTTTATCCTCATACAAATCTCTCTCAAATAAAAGGAACTCAATTTTTGGTTGTTATGAACATTCACATGTGTAAGGAAAGTGTATTTGCAATCTGATAACTCCATATTATTGATTGCTAAGAATTTATGAAAGCTGCACATCAAGGGCTTTATTCCTCTCAGTAACAGCATGCAATAGGAAAAGTCCTCACAGATTTCATAGGCAAGCCTTTACTTATTTTCAAAAACATTGTTTGAACTGAAGGAATGACTTGGTTTTATTAGGTAAGCAAGGCTTGACTCTGTAGTATACACCTAATAATTGTATCCCACATTACTGATGCACAAGTTAAAGTGATACTGGGTACACATGGCACGTTGCACACCCTGCATACTGAGATCTGTGCTGTGTGGATGTAGTAGGGCACCTGAACACCCTTCTCTTCCTCTAGTTAAAAATACTGCCTGCTTAAGGTAGCCTAGACTGTAACTGGAATTATCAGAGGCAGCGCACTAGGATGGATGGCTAAACAGATCCCATTTCCCTTAGAAATAAATAAGCACATATATAATTTGTTAGTTGAAGAGTTGCAGTTAGTTTCTTCAATAGAGGGACTACAGAAACGCCTGAGAAATTGTAGCATCATACCTATAAACTCAGTTTCAAAGACGAATTCCCTTTCTGAACTCATCTTCAATTCCACAATGTATCTCATAGGGAGCAGTTTCATGTCACAGCTAAAGCAATCTAAGTAATCTCATCTCAGAAGTGGCAGTCTCTCCTCTTCCCACCTTGTCAGCTAGGTATTTTTATTTTTATCTTCTCCATTTGGTTTAGCAGAATACAGATAATTTTCTATTGCTGATGGGAAAAATCAAATAGCTTTAAATTGCATCAGCAAGAAGACATGTTTGTCTCTAAATTAAATGGAGGGTAGGAGGGAAGAGGTGTGTAGAACTGCCTCCTTCACTCTCAGATTAGCATAGCTGTTACGTGAGGCAAGACACTGCAACCTGTGTCCTTAACGCTGCAGAGAGATGGGATGATCTCAAAGCTTTAAGCACACAGGTGTCTGGTGTGTGTACAGTGATTCACATGCATTTAATGGGAGCTTGGGGGCAGAATGGACAGAAGGGGACTCAAACCACAATGTTTTTTTTTTTTTCCCTTCAAAAGCTGCTGTAATGTCTCAAAAATAAGCAGTTGCAGTTAAAAGAAATAGTTTCAAATATTTGACCTTGATACTCAGTGCTGAAGATGCAGATACAATGCGAACTAATCTGAACACAAGATATTTTTGTAAATTAAGGCTTTGCATTAGAGTTGTATGCTTCTATTCATGGGGCACTGTTTACACTAAGAAACCCTTCACCATGCAGATGGGCTACCCTCACAAAAGGAGAAAAGAGATTTTAGAAGTCTTTCAAATCCTTTTTTATGAAAACTTGATCAATTCTAAACCCAAGTAGTCTCTGCAAGGAACTCTGTTCCCTAAATTTCACTTCCTGAAAATGACTACCAACCCTTTCAGGCATGTCCACAGGAATTTATTCAAAACAAAACGAGTAAGCGGAACAAAGCCTAAGATTCTATCTATAGAAACCAGCCTTCAATAATGCCGGGGAAATAACCTCAGAACTCAACTTTTGTAAATAAATGCTTCTATCACACACTACTTTGAAGAGTTTATTTACATATCCATAAAGGATCACATTTATTTTTACCCAATACATAATGAAATTAGATTCCTTTACAGTAAATATCTCTCTGATTTATATTTAAAATTTATCTAGGAAAATAAGACACTCATACTCCAGAGTAAAACTTTACATAAAGCTCAGGATCAATACAAATAAAGAACTGTTTTCAAGAGACAAAAGAGATTTACAACAGAAAAATCTTAAGGCAACTCAAAGATTATTTGAAACTAGTCAAGGAATGAAATCCTTAGGAGCTTTTTAATATTCAAACCTGAATAACTATGGTCTTTATTTTTGCTGCTAATATGAAATGTTCTCACTAAATTTAAATATTGTGAAAAAACATTCAGACTAAAAACAAAACACAGCTTAAAGAAATGTCAGACATGTACAAAATTACTCTGAAAGAGAAAAAAGAAGAAAGAAAACCCCCCAGAAATTAGGCCAGTTTTTAGGCTACAAGCCAACTGTTTGCTCTACTTTGCTTTATTTATTAGTTCTTAAGGTATTTAAAACTTCAGCATTAAAACTGGAGAATGATTTGCAAATGAATGCAGTTGCAGTTGTGAAAATATAACTCACAGCTGAATGTGGGTTATTCAGACAAATGGCTGCTTTGTTAGAGGAGGGGAAGTGAAGTTCTGTGTTAATTTATTACAAACTGCAGCATTTCAACCCTGATGTCCAGGCAACAATGTTTTTTATTTCAAGTAATTTATAAGTACTTCCCATAGCACTTAACAGTGATGTCTTTGGCTGTTTCACCATGGTACAAGAGTGTATATGTATTTACTGTGGGAATTTGTTTTTAATAAAACTGTTGTAAGGCATTTTTATTCCTTCTCTTTGTTACATTAGAAACATTCTCTGCATAAGTAATGCATTTTTTCCTACTTGAAAGGCAGCAGATTATGGCCAGCACTGTATTTGGTTGTGTAAAATAATGACAGGCTAAGTGATTTCTTAACCAATGCAAGTTATTTCATTTGTCCTGATTTTTTAAATTTTTTTCCTCCCCACTTTAATATTGGTGATGGTGCATGACTTCTTTAAGGTCCCTGTGTTGGTCAGTGCCCAGATTAGATCTGGTCCACATGAAAATAAAAAACAATGTCTAACTTATCCAAGGTAACTGCGGCATCTTTGAAGAAGGGATGACAAACCTGCCATGTCATGCAAAAATGGCTTCGGCAGTTTATGATAGAAAAGTATGTATTTTACAGCTAATCTTCATTTGACTTCTGTTTAGAAGAATACAGCTATACTTTTGTAAGGTCTTAAAAACCTAAACATCAGGAATGTCTTCACTCATTTAGGTAATGTATCACCCAAAATATAGGGAATATGGAATATGCTTATTCTCATACATTTATACCATTTCTTTCAAAGGTTATGTAAATTGTTGCAACTCTTATGGCAAATAGAACAATCTAGATATAATTAAGTTTTGAACATCATGCTCCAGAGGCTTTTGCAGAATTACTATAGCAGTACAAAAAATTACAGGCCAAATATATCCTCATTTAAATCCTGACATCAGATAGTGCATGTAAATTTGTTACATTTAATTCCTTCTAGAGCAACTAAGTTGCTTTAAGAAGAAGAATATTTGTAAATAATACCATAATAAGGCTTTTGTGAGAGTTGTTTTAAACTTCTAGTAGAAGAGCTGGCAGGCATTGAAATACATTAAAAAGTTGCAGGTAACAATAAGTTTGTTTTCTGGGACAAAGTTAAAACAATCAACATTCTGCGACTCTGCTCTAAGGTCCAGACTTCCACTTTTACACAGTGGCTGTTAGATACTCGGCAATGGTAATTGGTTTTAGTTTTCCTTTTCACCATTTTTTTGTAAAAAAAAAATAAAATAAAAGTAAAATTATTGTTGAAGTGAAAGTCCCAACTCCTCTGCAGAGTCATGCCTGGAATTTTCTTGCCCAAATTCTAACATTCAGTCTTTTGTCAGCCATTTTATTTACTTTATACCTACCCTAAGCCACTTTGACATTATTTATGGGAAAAATGCTTGAGCAATTCTTGCATAAGAATCAAGCAAAAAAGTTCTCATCTTTGGTTAAAAAAAATCATTTAATCAGTTTGTTGCATGTATTTGTTTTATCCTCTTCAAAGCAGATAGAGGGGAAAAGAATGAAGAAAAACTTCCCATAAAAATGCTTTTAAGATCTAATTCGGAGAAACAGAAAATTTCACCTCAGAATATATTTAGCATTGTTATAGAACCATTTCCATAAAGCTACGTAAACACCTAGAAGTAAACACCAGAAAAAACTTGAGCCTCTCACATTTTGTGTAATCCTAGTGATTTCGAGTAAAAAGAGATGGATTTTTTTGTTTGGTTCAGTAGTTCATTGTACCTCAAAATCCATTATTTTGTTTCATTCTCTTGTACAATGTCAATAATATTTTATTCTATTTCTGAATAGTTCTAACATGTTATCTGGGGTCAGATCACAAGCCCTGACAACAGCTTTTCATATAAAAGGAGAAAAAATTCCCAATCCGACTATCCATGCCCATGAGCAGCACACAGGAAAGGGACAGGGAGGTGCGAGCTTTCCATGTTTCCTATGGATCCAACTGAGTTACTGTCTTGTGTGCATGGAGTGCCGTGGGAGAAGCACAAAATCCATGGGGCAAAGTTCAAAACAGCAGAAAGTAAACATGTGTACGTTTGTGGGGCTGATTCCCAGTCTCATACCAGTAGCTACAAGGACTGTGAAATATGGTTTATAGATAATTGATTATCTCTAGAGGAGGAGAAATTGGAAAGCGAAATACTAGTTTGTAATTATTCCTATATGTTCTCAACTCTCTAACTGAAGCTGAAGAGAATGGTGACTCCTTACAATCCAACGTTTCCTGTTAAAGTTTATATACATTGAAGTGGATTACAAAGGAAATACCCACACACACACACCCCACACTCTAAAAGATGTTAAAATCATATGATTTGCAGTAACAGTTAAGGGAGTTTATGAATTCCGTGCATATCCACTGGATTTCTTCGAAACACTAAACCATTAGGGTACATTAGAAATGACTGGAGAGCCAAAAAGAGGCATTTGGATGATACTGGAACGCCCAAAAGAAGGACATCTTCTCAGCACACTCAGTGCTCAGTGACAGGACTCAGTGGGGAACAAGGCATCTGTTTCATGAAAAATTAAGACTTGGAATCATGCTGCTTTTCAACAAGAAACAAAACTAGTAACTTCTGTCATTTACCATGAAAAAACTGGCTTAAAATACATCTATCCTACTCAACAGCTCGGTGATCACAGGTATCCATCAAAACTGCAGAAACTTCAGAAGTTCACATCCTAAATTAAAAAAGAAACAACACCCCACCAGCCCCACCTGAGATTTCCCATGTCATCACGTGTGTCCTACCCACTTTGCTAGATGGTTTCTAAAACACAAAGAGATCTCCTCTAGAAAACCTTGAGCTATCTGAAATGGCACCTGGCATTTATGCACCTCCAGGCTTCTTTTCTCTCTCTCACTCTTGGATTTTTGTTTGCTTGCTATTAGCTTTTTTTTTTTTTTTGGCACATAGGAGTTTCCTATGGATAATTCTTCCTGACAATCTCTAAGTAATTAAATTCAATAAATATTTTAGCAGCACAGATGTTGAACAGGTTTAAAAGTGGTAAAGAATAGTGTTTAAATAACTGTCCTTCAGCCATTATCACACCTCCAGCCCCTTTGTGGAACCATATTCTGTTTTGTAAGTCTGTGTATGCTTTGAATGTTTTTTAGAAGTGGGCAAAGTAGACAGATAAAACCAGTAAAGAGAAAATAATCTTCTTGCAGGGTGTGCTTTTGGCAGATAAATAAGCTTATGTTAAGTTACATCTTATACTCCACTTAGATTGCTTCAAGACAGTCTAGACATGCACAGAAGAAATTATCCAAAAAAACCCCTGAAGCATGCTAAGTAGGGCACACACAGTGTGGGACACAGCAGCATTAAAGCTGCCTCTGCATACTTCAGCTGCCTTGCATGCAAGCATGCAGATACAATTTTAAATACCACCACAGTTTTTGTCCTTCTTGTTGTTCAATACAGTTTTTATTGCCACAACCTCTCTAACATCATGGGGAAAGTTCTGGAACTATGAAATAGGCTATAATATCAGAAAGTCTTAATCTGTCTTTTGGGATCTCCAGTGCTCAGGTATGTGACTATCCAGATTATTCCCAGACGTTTTGTCATACCATTCTGATCAGAAACCCTTTTTTTTTTTTTTTTAAGCTGCATAATTAGATTGTCAGTTTTTCTCTCTACAGAGTACCAAAGATAACATGATGCCTTATGTTACTCGTAACTGCTGGGAGCAGTGCACCAGTTATTACAGAGCTGAGACAGCTCAAAGATATTTTGTCATCCATACTTAAGTGAAGAAGGAAATCTGTAAAGCTTCTTAGAAGGTCAGGTTGCCTGAAGTATAAATAGCACATTTTACAGTCAGAAACATGAGGTGTTTTGGTATGCATGTACTCTGTGGGGTACTGAACAATTAACTGTGTCCACTATTATTCCTCTGATTTAGGCTGTGATTTCAGAATGCAGAAAAATAGGGTTTACTTTCCAGAACAGATAGGAAAGACCAATATGGAATTATTCAGTCTGCAACCTTCTCCGATGCCAGATTCTTACTGGCATTATTACAAACATTATACTGGTACACTGAAGATAAATCAATCACACAGCAGATACCACCACCACCAAACAAACTGCAGGAACACAACACTAAACCACTTGGATGCATCAACTGGAAAAAAAGGTTAAAATAATTGAAAATAGAAACAGTCCATTCCACAAAACTGAGGCATGAGTAAACCATGAATTTGCAAGGCAGGGCTTCTCTTCCTTCCTGTCAGAGCTGACAGGTCTCAAAGTTGAGAAGTTCAGGACTAGAATCATGAGAAACTGGATTTGTAATCCCCTCCTCATATAAATTGGACATTTGAAATACACTATTTTTAAGGAATTTGAAGTTCTCAGTTTTGAACATGCATTTACATCACTGAGATTAAAGGAGACCCCTCAGACACTCCATGACCAAACCAGCAGGATTCCTACTTGAAGACAAATAGAGCTCATTCTTGTTCTAATAGGCATGCTCACAATAACAGGGCACTGTATTAAAATTGTTACAGATAAATGACACTAGAATCAATCTGAATGAATCAGTGAACAACTAAATTTCTAAACCCTAAGCCTCCAAAATCCAGTGGTCCAACCCAGGCTTACATCAGAACACTCACCTATAGAACCAAAAAGTTCTACAAGTGCAAGAAAAGGCAGAATCATGTACCCTTCAGTCTATGTTTGCTGTGAACATGGACAGTCAAACAGCACCAGAGCGGGAAGAATGAGGAGGGAATGGCAAGTTTCCTCTTTCAAGACAACTAATGGCTTCTCCTTGACATAGTCACTGACATTTTTTAAAGCCTGAAAATACAAGAACTTTGTATTTTTAACTGTATCTCCAAGGAAATTGTAGCTGTACCTCTAAGACAGATTGTATATGTCTTCTTTCTTCCCTATTTTACAGTTACACTGCATTCTCGTAAACCAACAGAAATACAAGCCCTCTGCAACACATGTTGAGAAGGACTAACACCAAAATTTTGCTCTTTCTTCCTAAGTATGTTTTCTAGTCTGATATTGACTTAAAAAAAAAAAAAAAGAAAAAAAGGAAAATAAAAATAAAAATAAATTCTGGTTTCCACAACTTCTTTTCTACCTACTTATCCTGAAAATACAGTAATGGTAGATTGACATTTCAGAGACTTGACAAATACAACCACAGAGAGAAACAAAGGTAAATGACAGAAATAAAGCTCTTCTCTGACTCACTGCTGGGGAAGCCATTTTGACATTATCTCTAAGCTACAACTTAAAAGTAGTATCTTTTAGACATTTAAATATTCCACATTAGCTTAATCAGCAACACACAAAGCTTTGTTTTGACTCCTTCATCTTCACCTGTTTGGCTTCCAACACAACACCTACCGCTCTGGGAGCTGCGACAGAAAGACATTCCCTACACATTCTCCTAAGGACCAATTACATGCACTGCAAACTTTCTACTCTGCTCTCTGTCGTACATCAGTTGCTTTAAGACCATTTAAAAGCCAACAAATGTACATACACAGATTTCTGTGGTCAGGACATCTGCACTTTCTCAACTGTTTCTAAAGCAGAAAAAAATGCCTATTAGTATAAAATTTGAAGAAAAATTGCCCACAGGAGGAATGGGCATTAGCCATGCTTCACTTCCCTCCTTTTTGTTGACATATGAAGCACTTTTTTTCTCTTCCTTTCTTTCCAATTCACAGTGGGTCTAAAGAGGTGAATCAGTGCACAGAGAAAAAGAGAGAAAGAGAGGGGGAAAAAGAAAAAAACCCCACAACCCTCTTTTTCCAGGGTGGGTATGAAATATGAAGGCCCAACAATTGTCTGAGCTCAGTGCATTGGAATAACATTGGTTAAATTATGGATAGTTTTGAATAGTGTCACTTTTTTTTTCTCTGCAGATGGTTGTTCACACAAGGAGTCTGGCCTGCATAATTGTATCACTAATAAGCAGTAAGGCAATTAGTTGTGTAAGTGTGCTATAATCATTCTAACAGAAGAGATGACGAAGAGACAAAAAAAGGAGGGGGGACAAAAAATGTCTTTTCTCAATTCATCAACTGACAGCCATAATTAGATATATATAATTGAAAATTCCACAGTAGGGGGGCCAGCTTATACAAATGAATTTTCTTTGCTTCTCTTATGCATTTTTTCCTTTCGCCTGAACATTCCCCCCAAGAAAAAGGCAGAAAATTTGTCATTCCAGGGGAGCGTATACTGTATGAACCGCAGGCTGCTCATTCAGAGCAATGATGTCAGAATAACATCTTTCCCCCCCACTAAGAAATAGACAGCTTTGAACTGAGCCTTTATTAGCTGTTTTCAGTCAGTAGTGAACTAAAAAAAAAAAAAAGAAAAACACCAACAAAAAGCTCCCACCACCCAAACCCCCATAACACAACAAAAAGAACCCCAAAACCAGCACAGCCTTGGATGATCTATATCAGTTTGCAGAACATGAAATGTAAAACTCCAAGAGGAGAGGTCACCTTTTCTTTTTTTTTGCTATTGACATGAAGACGGCTTGTTTTTGGTGCTGGGGGAAGAGTTCTGAGTTATAATAGAGCATTACATCACCAAGTATTATGGGAAGAAGGGGATTTCTTTTGAGCGAAGCCTGATTATCAAAGGCTATAATTAAATTTGGGCTAAAAATGCCCAAGTGCTTATGAGTTTGTGGAAACTATGCACAGAGCAGCTTTCCACTGAATTAATCAGCTTGCAAGTTTTCATTATTCTGGAGCTTCTCTTTTTAAACTGTAAGCTCACAATCACAGCTTTTTTTTTTTATCAACAAACTCTTCTAAAATTTAATTGGACAAACCTTAACTGATTTTTTTTTTTTCCCTTAAAGAAAGAGAATGTGAAGGCTGGAGCTTGTTAATTGAGTTCTTTAAGTGCCCCCAGCTGTGCAATAAATTTTCAAAGCTCCACCACTGCATTTTTTTAAATGTTTGCTCCCATGTTTTTTAGTTAAAAATATTTTTTGAAACAGAAAAAAACACACAATAACAGACTTCAGAAAATTCCTATACATACAAATTATCCTGGATTATGAAAATTGAAATATTAGCAGCTGATTAGAATTTAGCTGCACATTGCAGGAATGTTTTCAAGGACTACAATTAATTAATTAACTTCTAAAATAATTTAGCACCTCTTTTTTTTATTAAAAAAAATGCTCTGTGTTAGATGTGAATAAGATAAAGTATCCCGTGTATTTGTTCCACAACAAGATCCTGTTATCTAACATCAGTGAAATGTTTTCTGAAACATTATGCAGAAACTTCCACTAATTCAAGGACCATATGCTTGGCAGGATAAGTCAACATAGTTCTATTATCTTAAAAAATATCAGTGGCCAGTGTTCAAATCTGAAGGCCTCACAATGAGAGGATGAAGATGACATGAAAACCTTTATCCTAACATCATGTCATGTAAATACATATTTTCATAATTTACTAGCTAGCTATATATGTTTAACTTCCTAATGTTAGGTGTACCAAAATATTCAACACCAGATTCTCCTCCGGGCAAAAAAACAAATGGGGGGATTAAAAATATACCTGGCAAAGAAAATTTACTGAACATACTGATCATTGCAGTCTTAACAGATATGAGTAACAAACTTCTGGCACCTTGGGGCAGCTCAGAAAGTTTGTTTGTGAAGAACAGAAACAGTATATGATCCAAGACATGAAAAATTAGTATCTTAAGTATCACATACCAAATCACTAACGGTCTGATGGGAGATCATTGTGTTCTCCTTGATGAAAATAACTGACCCTGGAGTACCCCAGTACTGACTTATACTCATTTTAGTACTCAAATTCACCCTGTTGTACAAATACTCATTGCTCTGCAGGTCTGACACATCCTAGCTTCGGCCTTCAAAAGGCTGAAGTATGCAAATGAACACAGAAACCTCATGCGCCAGTGACAAAATATGTGACAGTACTCTGCTGGCTCAATAAAAGCTAAATATGTCTGCAAAAATGCTTTTGCCACCAAGTGTCACAGATTAGGTCCCTGAGTGCTGAGTTTAACAGAACCTGACGTTTCCAGACTGAGACCTAGTGAGGCCACTCCTCATGCAATGAAAGATGTCACTTGCTGCTTTTCTATTCGGGACTCTGCATAGTCAGGACTCTGCCAGGGGTTCTCTGTCCTGACAGCACGCAAGGGGTGAAGTGATCTGAGCTCACACATCCTCCCAGCACTCAGGTCTTGGTAGGGCAGGTTGTGTAGGGGGAGTTTTTGCTTTCCCCTTTCAGGTTTGTAGTGTCAGGCCCAACAGCATGCCAAGGGAACAGCTCTTGTTTGGGTGGCTTTTACACAAAATTTCACATAACCACCATAGAGCCACAGGTTGTGCCAAAACCTTGGAATGAAATGACTGAGCACTTGAAACCCCAGCCATTATTCTGGAGATCTGCTGGTGATTACTATTATAAACATCTTCGAATTCTTTAGGCTATTAGGAATTTTCTGACTCATCCCAACAAACTCATTGATCCTACTGACTGCATGAATAGACCTACATTTCTCAACCTACACTATCTATCACATTCCAGAAGAGAAAATGAATATTCAGATAAGATCTTTGTTTGTTCATTATTTCAAGCTGTTTCTTCAGTTCATAAAACAACATTTTTCATTAGCAAAAATACAATTGGACACACACAAAGGAATGAGAGTTATTTGGGAACTGCTTTTTTGAAAACCAAAAAATAACAACTACATTTTTCCTTTTGTTACAGCAGCTGCCTCAGGTGTTCTCGTTCTTGCAAACAATATAATTTATCAGATATTCTGAAAATCTATACTTAAGAAGTTAAATGAATGCGCATTCTACTGTATTATTTTTCTTAAAGAATTAACGGTTTTATTTTATTGTAAAAGATTCTTGGCTGCATTTCCATGGTGCACAATGACACATTTGGTTCTTTGTGTTTCTAACTAAGTAATGACACAGTTCCCCTAAACCATGAAAAAGGTTGTGTTTGACCAAACAAGAAAGGATGAACTTCTTGGAAATTCTATTGACTGGATCTTGAATTAGACCCAGAACACTGGGACGAATCCTTTCTGCCCTGCAGACCTCTGCTAAACCTGGCCATGGCTGCAGTGGCACTGCATCGTTTCCTCCTTATTCACAGCGTACAGTAGTATCAACACAAACTGTACTCAACTGCTGAAAGCTTGATTCTCAAACATATGGATACGTTGAAAATTAAATTGCAGGGTTTATTTGAATTTATAGACAGCTCGGTGAATGTATTTTTGAGATACAGTCTCCGTCAAGGAGATAGATGTCACCTGCCATGAGGAACATGATTGTATAATGTTAAAATGCCACATTCCCTTTGTAGGTAATTCTATTCAATTGCTTCCTGCAAAGATTTGGGTAATGAACACTTGAGCATCTGTGGTGTGGCTTTTTTTTCTTTTTCCTCTTCCTACTCCCCTCCTCCCCCTTCTCAGAATCTTTCTCTGGGTTTGTATTTCTTTATTGAATATAAAACTGCCAAGATTCTTTTACCAAGTTCACTTTTGCATTATATTACTGTGGTGTTTCTACTCTTTTACTAAGACCCCTACCACTTCTAAACAGGAAAATGTTGCAGGACAGAGCAAAGAAGATCCATGTGAAATTACTGAACCTGTGAGGCAAATTATTCTCTAGAGTCAGCCAACACTGTGGGAACGGTTCGACACTCTTTCAGTTAGAGTGGCATTATCTTGTTTGTTTAGATTCAAAGATTTTTCTTTTCTTTTTAATCACCTAGTCAATTATAATTGCCACCCCGCTATACAATTAAATCCAAATAATCTTTCTCATATCTAATTCATTTTCTGAAGAATGGCATCTGGTCTGAAATACTGGATTCTATCACAGGAAACATAAATAAACAGCTTGCAGGAAAATTTAGTACACGCAACCCTTTCCTCCACCTGTAAATTTTTTGTTGCTTTCACACATTGCCTGATTATTTAGATTTTTGAAATACTTTGACAAATTTATTCCATTTGCACACACTCCGTAATCCTCAACTAACTGGTACTTACTATTTGGAATTTTATTTACTCAGATTAACAACTTGCAAACAGAAGGCTAAGCTAAGTTCTACTTGTCTTTGCTGTAAATTGAAAATGTATCATGCTGAAAATACAACCAATACATACTTGCTCACACCACAATCGAAAGTAAATAATTATACCAAATATTCAACCAAAACAAATACCAAAACAACACAAGTCATCTGACAGCCTTCTCTTCCCCAATAGGCTCTCAAGCTGGATTAGAAAATGTTGATGAGAATAATTAAAAAGTACTGACAAACTAGAGTGTAGGATGACTCTTACTTGATGTAGAGCTCAAAATAGAAGGAGGAAACTATTTGCATTGCATTCACAAGAGACCATTTTCCTTTCATGATTCTTTTCCTTGCAGCAAAGTCTAAGAAAAGAAACCAAGGCCTTTTAAGAAGATCAAATACCTCAAAACCTTGCTAAAAGACTGGAGTAAAGACAACTTCAAGAAGTTAGAGATTTGATTTTCTCATGGAAAAAACATATATATAGGATGATTTTTTTTTTTTTTTTTAGAGTGGGGCATCTGCTTTCTGTGGCATGCCCTCAAACGATAGATGATTGTTTTGCCTGATAAATTATGATGGCTCATCAAGTTTCCATATTACCTTTCTAAATTACTGTCAGTAAGTACAGCACAGTATCACTGAAACATACTTTGTTGTTGAAAACAATGTCTTTGCACCAATGCATGACTTAAAAAGCTAAACTAAACAAAACAAACATCTACAGGTAACAATAACACAACATAGTGCAGCATAAGTACATAATTACCACAGTGACATTAATTTTCTCTGTCAGTAACTTTAGAAAAAGTTACTAGGGTCAGATACTTTCTTTTTCTGTGACTGCAAGCTGCTGCACTGACTGCTCTAAAGGAAACCTCTGGGTTTATCTTCATCTAGATGAATGGCTTGTATTACTTCCATTTACTTACTTTTAGTTCACAAAGGGAGACCTTGGCTATGGAGAGAAGATTTGAATCTTGCTTATGTCAAGAAAAGAGGAAGAAATGTAGATATAGCTATATTTCTGAGATACAATTAAAAAGCAAGTTCTACTTTAAAACAACAATAAAATAGATTTTCAAAATGCCAAGATTTGAAGAGTAAATAGTTGTTCAATACTAAACCACCCTTGTAACCTTAGGTTGACTCTCCTTTTATATATCAATTTCATGAGTGCATATTGTTTGTTTTCCAAGCAATTAAGTGGAGGCAGCACAGTAAACTGCTCCCTCTTAGTTTTTGAAAGCTCATTTTTGTAATGCTACACACCTTTTACACAGGTGTACAGGCTGAAAATCTTAAAAGTAGATTAAATATTCCTCTTCATTTTATGATTTTCAGACTCTGAAATTACTGTCAATCTCTAACAATGCTCCCAGCTTTTGGATGGCAACAGAGCTGTGAAGTAGCAGCAAAAGCTGAAGGGATCAAATTTCTTAGATAACTGCCATAATAAATACAAACCCAAACCTCTTCCTTATCTCCACCCTCAACCCCCCATTCCTGAATCCTCTTACTAAAGGGAAACAAATCCCAAACCAGTAGTAGGAGTATAGCAGACAACTATCAGAGCTGAAAAGGGCAATCAACAAAACTAGGGAGCACAGACTTCTTTAAAAGGTGTTTTAAGATATGAAATACATTAAAAAGAAATAAAAATAAATCATACGAGATAAAATGCTTTCCAAGATTACGGCAAGATGATTCTGGCCCCAAACATAACAGTATTTCACAGCTTAGCATGTTTTTCGTAGTGACACATTGTGCCAGCATCCACCAAAACTGAGAAACTGTAACGAGGCAGGAGGTCAGTCAATGCCACCTTCGGAATGGGAAAAATGGGCTGGGGAAATGTGATCCACGTATGTGCATCAGGAAACCTTCTTCCACCCCACTGGTTAATTTTTACCAGCAGATCTCTTGAAAAGCACTGTACTGTATCAAGGGCCTTGATATTTTTAAAACAAAGAATTTATGGGCACTAGAAGCATAACCTACCTCCCTTTGTTCGCTGAAATACATCATCATTTTGTGTCTTGTGGTAGCAAAAGTAATTTAGAGGATTCTGACAGAAATAATATATATATCATTAAATCTGTCCATTAATATACTCATGGTATATTATAAACATAGCAGTTTGTGGATGACAGAAACTAAAACCAACTCATTTGTTTGTGTCAGTATTAAAAATGCAACACATTTTCTTTCCAGATTCAAGCCAAGTGAAGAGAGCTTTCTGAGCAGAAAGTTATCTCTAAACAAGGCACAAGGAACTCAGATGAAAATGTAACCTTTGAACATCATTTCCAATTTGCCTCAGCTCTTAGCTGTATTGAGAACAATGGCCTCAGGTCCAAGATCAAGTTGCTCACAAACACAAAATAGTCATTATCATAAATAACATTACTATTTGCAAGGGACTTATAGATTCTAAACCCAAGGCTTTTAGGGGCCTAGTCTGACATAATCAGACACTGGAATTATTAACATCTACTTCTTAAAGAGAAATCTAAGCTGATTTATCAGCATGGTAAGGCTGAAATGAATACTGAGCTATGCAGAATTCATATAAACAGTACTTGAGACGGTCTACCTGGACAACTTAATACTGCATAAAGCCCACATTACTACCCTTCTATTCACACATCAGACATAAGTGTCTGTTTATGTACAGATCAAAGACAAGCATAAAATTACAAGAATAGAGTAACTTTTGCTACTAGACTGAACACGCACCACTTTGCCACGCAGGAAGTGACCATGGAACATCTCAAAGTTTAAACACCCCTGCAGGACCCTAAGACAGACCAGCATCACACAAATGGATAGTTACAAGCAGGGCAGGGTAAATTAAGCTGCCACTGGTCTCCTGAGATGCAGTATTCAAAGTCTATTATTACTAGCTAGATATTTTTAGAATGTCATAACATATAGAATCTGTAATTCATAGCAACCATAGCAGTAAAAACCTGTCAGGAGAGGAGTCAAGCACACTACATTATTGTAAGATTAATATAAACATATCTAGAAAAAGACTCCCATTGCATCCTTAGAGAAAAAACTAGTAAAATCTATGTACTTCCTAAAATTTTCTGACTATAAAATGAAAAAAAATTACAAGAGTCACAAAAGTGGCAAACCCAGTACAAATATTCTCTGACAATTCTACAGAGATAATAATACAGTGTACCTGAAAACATGATTTAACTTCACAATGGATATACATACTATATAAATGCCTTCAAACTGGGAGCAGACTTCCCCATTTTTCCCACCTCCTTTGTTTTATGTCTCAAGTGTGCATGTGCAGAGAAGGGCAATGGAGCTGAGGAAGGGTCTGGAGTCTCTGAGTTTGATTTTGTATAATTTAGAAAAAGATAGCTTATATTCTAGTACAGCAAAAAGCGGTCTTTTGAAAGATTCTAGTGGTTGCACTGAATGTCTGAATTATCAGTTATGAGAATGAACAATCTTTACTGTAGTCTAAGATGCTGCTAAAGCTTCCCACACAATGCTAGAACATACCAGGCAGCTCTAAGCCATCATTTTGAACATGAGTCCAAGTTAAGGTACTTTATTTAATTAGCATGACTTCAGTTATCAGCTTGTTTTCACTGGACATTCTTTACTTTTCTGGTGTCAAAAATAGACATTACAACTTTTTACTATTTTTCAATACAAGAACAAAATCATAACATCAGAAACACTACATCAGAGCAGGAGTGCCTATGCCAGCAAATCCGTGAGAGCAAGTGTAGTTATAATCATAATAAGTTCAATAAGAGCAGTATCATTAAAAAGGAGCAGAGGCCCAGCATTGACTAATGCAGGTGTTACGTCTTTACCAAGGTTACTGGCAGAGCACAGTGACGAACCAGCCAAACCAGTCAATGTGACAGGATTTGTGCTAAGATCTCCTGCAGAGATCTGGAAGAACAGCTGATACATAACACGAAGACAACTGCTGTGCTTTTCTTGCTTCTGCACATGCTCCCGCACCAGAATTTACAAGGCTGAAGAGATTAATTCAGACAGTAAGGAATTCCCCAGAAAACTAAGTAATAAATGTTCAACAGGCACTCTACTATTCAAATATTTTGTGCTCCTGCAAAGGATGCTAATGAAGTTGTTTGCAGTGTTCTCCTTTATGTTAGTAAAGGGAAATATCCAGAAGATCTGCTGAGGTACCACGTGACACTTACTAGTGATAAAGGGGTTGATCAGCAGCAATAGTTTTATGGGAAAGCAGCTACCAAACAAGGCCACAACCTGAAATAACGTGGCACAGCGTAGCTGAAAACTGTCCAGCTTTTTGTCTCCCTGAAACAGTGTCACTAGCAGGTCAGACTAGAGTATGGCCAGCACTGCCTGTGACTGGTGTCCAAGTATCACACATGCTGCTTGGAGCAGATCTGCAGAAAAACAATTGTTTCCTGGTTCCCAGTTTTATTGTATGTGCACAAACGCATGTACTAAACAGCAGGGATGCTTCCGGCACCACGAGAGCTAGCTCATGTTCTTTCTCTGCCTGGTTCAAAGCAGAGATTTTAACTTCAGATCACCCTATGTCAAGCAGAGTGGGGAAATTAATGTACCTTCTACAGCTGAAGAAAATTCCTAAATTATTTCACACAAAAAAGTTAATCCTCTTCTTCAGGAAATTAATTAGAACTATATTATTTTAGGTAGTATGTTAAACTGCAGTTTAAGTTTCCTTAACTGTGGAGTACTGAAATCTGTCTGCAATTCTCATTCTATTTTGCTTCTTCTTTTTCTTTTGTTTAGTTTTACATCTAGAAAGTTAAAATCAACTGTCAAAACCTCATTTAGATTAGCTAGGTTTTCAGAACTTTGTTCAGGAGTTCTTGAAAGATCTGCTTGAATAATAGCATCCATCTCCACAAGTACATGAAAAACTCCCAAACAAATTTAAAGTACTCCTAATTAATATATTGCAACAGATGTGCTCAATAAATATAGACTTGATTCAGCTGTTGAGCATTAACAGGATCACTATTTCATGATTACCATCTTAAAAGGATCTGGTTTTCAAAAGGAAAAAAAAGAGCATTTACTTTGTGTTTCCAAGACACTCACTATTCCAATAATAGGGCTAGAAATCAGGGCTAGCAAGGAGAAGCATATTTAATTTTATTTCTATTGGCTTACTTCTATATCCCCTACACCTCTATTTATTTCTAGAGACCAGTTATCAGAAGTTGCAACTCAACAAACCTTTAATCAGGCAGAGTGGACAAAGCAGAGGGGACATGGGCAGATCTGAGCTGGTGGGAGAGGACCAGCCAGCTTTGCTCTCAAACCTCTCTCAGTGCACATCCCCTCTAACAACAGAGTTGTAAAGGCATTGTTACACAAACCTCATATCTGGAATTATTGCACTTGTATGTTATACTTCTGCACACCCCCCACAGAATTGCCACATGCAGAGTGGTTTAGCTGGAAACAGGATTCACATTTCTATTAGCCTATAAACAAAGCATTAATGTGACTGAGGAATAAATGTATAGTGTGCAGTTTCCCTGTTTGAACTCATATTTGGTTTCCAACTGTATTCTTTACTATGTTTATATATGTTGTGTATAAATGCACATATATTTAACACAAATACACACATGTAGTCCATAATATTTATAGTCACACCAAGAAAAAGTAGACCCTTACACAGATTTTGAAGTTGCTTTGCCATTTTATCAGACGAACATGACTGAAATTCTATTCTCACTGCAATATAACACAGTCTGTCTTAGTATTAGGCATCTTAATAATTTTATTGTATCTAATTTACAAAGCAAAAAATCCTTTTTGCTACTCCCCCTCCCCACCTTTCAAAAGGGGACTTTTTACCCCTTGTGATCAATTTCATGCCATTTACTTTAAACAGAGATATCAAATTGTTAAACATTTTAACCACAGTATGTCCTGGTAATTCAATCCTCTGGATTTGCTTGGGTGTCTCAAAGTGTTTTGAGTTCAAACGGCAGAAGGAAACTGCAGCGCTGGTCAGTCCCCTCTTAAATCTTCTTATGGATTTCATTTGCTGTGTGGCCTGAGAGAGGTCAAAAGGTTTTCTCACAGAAGTAGAATTTGAGAAATAATCACCTTATAGACCCACTAAATCAATCATAATTAATGCACTTGCCCAGTTCTGTCAGAGAATTGCTGCTAGAGGGCAAAATAAAGAGGCCCCTTCTAATACAATTTGAAAAGAGATCAGATCTGTCATTTCATCTAATAATTGAGCCAAATGAGAAAAGAGAAGGGTCAGAGTTCATCTGGTGACCTTATGTAAACCCAATAATACATAATTCATTTTCATTTTATGGAATTTATAAGATGCTGTAAACTGTCAGGATACAGACTCATCTGCTTCAGCTTGCAACAAAACCTTCCTGCTCATCACACAACACACACTGAGCTGCCAAAACTTTTAAGTGGTATATTCTGGCAGAATAATCCAAAAGCCTTCAACAAGGACTGGTATTTAATTCATTCTTCCAAGCGTGTGAAGTTAATAACTGAATAAATCACTCGCAGCTCTTTCTGAATGATATAAAACCTGTAATTTATTTACTGAGTGTTACAAATACAGTTAAAACATGTTTTCATGCAAAATGGTTTCTTTTCTTTTTTATTATTGTTATAAAAGATTTATTTTTTTGTGTGTGAACATAGAACATAAATACATATGCCCTTAGAAAAGAATGCTTCTTTCCATCTCAAGTCTCAACTGACCACATTCAGCAGAACTCATTTCAGTTATTAACTATAAACCAAAAGTAATCTGAAGACCTATTAAGGAAATATCTTGCTAGTAGGCAGGTTGGTCTTAAAAGTGAATATTAACTGAAAATATCAGAGTTACCTTTCCAGTCTGACTTAGCCTTTTTAGTTCCTATGCTGAGCTACATTCTTTACTCAATCACACTGCCACAACCAAGTTAGAGCTCCATCTAAGTAATAAAGGTGAATTGATGGTTTATGAGTTATTCCTCAGTGCTTTGTCTCCTTTAATGTCAATACAACCAACATGTAGCAGGAGCATCTGGGCGTTTATGACAGAATTTCCTAAGGCAAGTCTGGACTTCTGGGGGGAAGACATTTTTTTTATTGAACCAGTCAACACATAAGTGATGGGGGGAATCAGCAGGGATGCTTTTGACTGATTCAAAAGTTTGAAATGGAAGCAAAAAAACTTCAAAAGGCAATGAAAGCTGAGAATAAGTCTAAGCAGATATATTAGTCATAGCAAAAGATACTAAGATCCAGCATAGAGTTTGGCTTCATGATGTCCTTGGACCATCATGAAAGTTTACAGAATACTTCTGATACTTGGTTTATTGAGAAATGAAGGGGTTTATCCTGCTTTTTACACCATTTGTGAAATACTCCGGACTGCAGATAAGAAATAATGCTAAATAACTGGAGCAAAATATAGGTACTCTCGACTATATTGTCCACTGCAAATCCTGCTGAATAGAAGCTTTATGAAAGAAACAGCACTGTCTGCTTGATGTTTCACTGGCTTATACAGTTAAGCTTCAAACTCCCGTTCTGCATTGAACTGCTTTGTATAGCTGAGCCTGTAAAGCTACCATAAAGGATAACAGATGATTGTCCTTGACATAATGCATTTCAGTACTAATTATTTCCTAGACTTCTCAAAAGGTTGGGGTAGGAAGTACTGAGCAGAATCCATGCAGTGGTCAGAAAAATCATACAGCGCTCTGACAGGTTCCCAGCTTATTCAGCCAGTGCAACTTGGAGCTCTCTTAAATTTTGACAAAGTCCGTTGTATTACCTGCTCAGTCAGTGTAGTGAAAGCACAAATTTAAGTCCTCTTTCTTCTCAGCTGTAGCAGGTTGAAGACTAAGCCTTTTTCCTTCTGTCATACAACTCTACAGAGATCACTTTAACCATTAAGAGAAAGAAATATACTAAAGTATACTATTCCATACTAAACCACCATATGGTATCATGTTTCCAGTTAAATGGGTAATACATGAAACAGCTCCTCAACAGCAGCACTGACAACACCACTGCCCTGCCCTTCTATACTACCATGAACATATGATTTTGGAACAGCCTTATGAAGGATCATATTCTGTAATATTCACGGAGAGGAAAATAAAGGCACAGAAATAACAGGTTGTTTTACACCAAACACTAAAACTGAAATCAATTATTGTGTTTTTTGTGTCATGTACCTTACCAATAATCTTTCCCTTGTAATTCTGTCCTCAAGTCATCGAAGATATATTTCTTGCTAATTAATGGCAAAAGTTAATTTGTATACATAAAACCTGCAAGACGTAAGTATGTCACTCTCAAGTTACCCTTTATCTATTTACCCTTTTTTTAGTTTGAAATGACAACATCCTTGTATTTGTCATATTGTTTAAATCTGACCTTTGATCCTAAGGGTCACTGCACTCCCTGAGGTCATCTGCCCATCTGATTAACACATTCCATAATTTTGGAGGTGGCCAGTTTAGTGGTCTATCCCATTAATCATGGCACTAGAAGCAGCATGAAAAAAACACTAAGGTTATCAAATCCCCACAGGAGATTAGGAAGTTAGATAAGCACATGAAGTTTAACAAACAAAAAGTACATGGACAAACCAAAAGGTATTCAAGGCCTGAAACCTGACACAAGCAAAGCAGCATGAGAAAAACAAACATCAAAAAGCTTCCCTACCTCTCATTTTTCTCTTACTAGATTCCATAAAGCTCTGATATTTCCTCTTGTAGGTAACATGCATTTTAAGCCACAGGAAAGTGTGAAATTATATAAATCCAAACTCACAGTATGGTACAGAAATAAGAAACAACTCAGACGGGTCACCTGCATGGGATACCAGTGACAGAATAACATCAACCAACCACTAATATAGCACGGTTATCAAGAAAATGATTATGGGTGTTGAAGTTCAATCAGCCTGTGAATTAGTTCATAAGAGGAAAAAATGGATTTCTCATGATGGACCTTTTTGTATTGTTTATTACAAAATAAATAAAAACAATAATATAAGCAAAAATAAATTAGAAACAGCCTTACATAGTAGAACATTATCCTGCAAATTAAGTTTTGGATCTGACCACTTTGCTGTCTAGGAAAGTTGCTTCAACATTTTTAACTCTTCCCTGGTCTTTCCTTCACATATTTTTAGAAAGCAAGAACCAGCACCAGCTCACAGTACATTCAGTTGCCATGAAGTGTGATTTTGCTCAACATCTTGAAGAAAAACAGTAGCTGAGTTTGAAGAGAGACTGCAGCAACTGTCTCACATGGTTGGTCTTTCTTTGCATTTCTTGATCTAATATAAAAATTAATTACTACTATGATGGAAATAAGCATTGGATATTCCAAACAAAATAACTACTTCCAAACTACTTTTTTACTTTGCAATATGGACTGATCTATTTTAATTTCTATTAATTTTTTTTTAAAATTGACATTCTTCTAAAAACAGAATTGGAAGATTTATCATTAATAGTTTAATAAGTGCCTTCACAATTAATAGAAAGTAAAAATAACCATGAATAAATAACAATACATAAGAACAGATCTCCTATTCATGACATTCTGCCAAATCCAGTCGCACACAGCTATTAAAAATTTCAAAAAATAAAAGCCAGTCAGTAAGTGCAGGAAGGGAAACTGCTGCTTGCCCTCAGCTGTATAAGAATCAATATGGCTGGTTTTGGCAATAACTTACTGGAGCTGAAGGAACTGCAGCAGAGCCAACAGCGCCCTGACAGTTCAAACACAACCCTTTCCCTGCCCTGTAAATCTGCCACGCAAAACCAGCATCAGGCAGGACAGCAAGGCCCAGACATTGCAATCTAAAGGTAGCTCACAGATTGGGAGGAAAAAACCCCCACACCAAAACAACAAAAAAATCTACCCAAATCCCCACAACTTCAAAACTCAAAGCTGAAACTGTATTTCTCTCTGTTGCTATTTAGCACAATTGTATTTTCCACCTCTTAAACCATTCTGATTGAATGCTAATGAATACAAGGCTTGCATTAACAAAAAGGAGACTTAAATTTGTGTCCTCCGTTTTGAATGTATAACCATTTTCTCTCATAAAAATACAATTGGTGTGTGAAAATAGGAATTTATCAGATCAGATGGAGGACCAACAGGAATAATTTCTATCTACTTCCTTTATAATCTCAATTTGCTGTTCATCAAAACATGCTAGCACACTGACCAAAGCTCGTATGAAACACATCCCCCATCTGTGACTAAACATTTAATTGAAGTTTACAAAGAGGTTTAGGATCTGGGTCACCTGACAGACAGAAGAGATAGAAACCACTGTAGATATAAGCAACAGCAAATAGTTCCATTTCTCTTATAAGATTAGGAGGAGAGTTAAGCTGCTTGAAAGCATGCTTGCAAACTTTATCTGACATGGGAGGAGGGGGCAGCAACAAGCACAATTCTTTAGAGGATCCCACTATTCTTCAGGCTGGGCTGAAATGCCGCCTTTGCTCCCTCCACACCTAACAAAGTCAGCTACCACTGCCTTCCAAAAGACACTTTCTTTTCCTGACTTACAACTGAGTGCAAGACCAAAACCAAACCCAAGCTACCCCTAACTTCTCTGTCCACCTAATGGCAGATCACAGCAATAAATCACAGAATCACAGACTAATGGGAAATAAGCAGCATCTGCTCTGTGCCTTAAGAGCAAGGCATGAATACTATGAAGAGCCTTATTTTCCTTGTACCCAAGCAGGCAAGACAAAGATCCAGTCCAATCCCACATGAAGATCTGGTTAAAATAAGAAATATTATCCCACCAACCCCTACATTACTATTAAATTCTTCTTTGTAAAAATATGGTTGAAAAGTTTTTCACCTTAATACATTAAGCAGTTTGCCTGAACTTTCCATTCTTGCTCGAAGGCCATTTAAACAAAACCATCATGTTAGAAGTATTGAATGATATTTCTGTGATATCTTGAAACAACTGGCAATCGTTCTGTCTTTCCCATGCTGAAGAGATGCTCATATTTAACAAAGCAAATGAAAAATTATGATTGTTATCTAAAGTAGGGGCACAATTAAAGAAAATGAGATTTGTTTATGGAACAACATTGGCTGTTTTTTTCTTAGTTACTAATCATGAGTTTAATTTTTAATGGAAAAGCATTCCTAGCACAATTAGCACTCAATTTACATGTGCATCCATAGACCCAATTAATTAAATTTTATTGATGCCTAGTTGCTCTTTAAAATGCTTTCCAAATGCCTTCAAATTGATTTTAAATGGTTGACAGTGAAAGTCAGTATGTTCCTGGTAGTAACCCTACTGATTTTTACACATATGGACTTTCCATTCCATAAGCACTCATTGCTTTCAACTTTGTATGTGAGAACGTGTTCACTGTTGTGTAACACAGTATTTGGAAAAAGTTATGCAATGAAATGCAAAGTACCAACATTAGAGTGTTTTTGGAAAATAATGGGTGTATTCTGGTATTCATGGACAGAATATGGCAGTAATGTCTGTAGAGTGCTCAAGAAGAACAGAAAGCAGCATTTGACAGTCTGATTAGTGATGGGTGATTTGCCTCAGCCACAACATTGCTAATAATCCAGGAAAAAAGGTACTGGGTCAACTCATCAAAATTTTCTTTTGGGAACACTTTCAGTTTGTGATGCTGACTTTTTCATCTCCCTTTCTTAAATGATGTGGTATTTATGTTTTTCTTAGTCATACTGTAACAGATGTGCTTATGCCATTGCCATGTTATACCAGCTAAGGAGTTAAGAAGCTCATCCTTGGGACAAGCCTTCCAGACAGAAAATTGCTATTGCTTCTGTTTTATGTTTGGGGAACTGAACCACAGAAATCAAAAAACTGATTTCAGATCTGTTGAGCGCAGTAGGAATTTGTAGCAGATTTCAGCACTGAGAGACTTACATAAAGTCACAGAGCAGATCCCAACAGCCACTGCTTAAATCTAAGCACAGCAGGCTTGTCGAAAGACCTTACTTGTGTTCTCTATTAGATGAACTGTATCAATTCTCTCTGTATACTTTAGCCCATTTTTCATATTTTATGATTATTTCTGTTAATGTGCCCTTCATTCTCTGGGTGCTGGAAAGTTTCTGCTTTATGTTCTAGCTAGGAGGGCTGTGTATTTGTGTCATGCATCATTATGACAAGACCCAATAGTTGTAAAACCTTCTCTTCTAGCTCTGTGGGAGGCTGATTTTCATGACATCCTTTATCCTCCAAGAAAGTACCTGCTTAGCCTGGTGTTACCTTGATGTTCCTTATCTAGATCATATCTAATGGGAAATGCTACCTCAGCTACGATATGAAAAAATAACTGTCGACTTGCCTCATAAATATGTTTTTTAGCAATTACACTTGTTACAAATGTCTTTCACACATAGTGAGTTTCAGGGGATTACCAATTAGTCTGAAAGTCTAGCTTTTATTCATACCTCATAATTAGCCTTACTTTATATGGTTTATGTATTTTTAAAAAGCTAGAAAATTATATGAATGTGGATTCATATATATGTAATAAATTTAATATTGCCAAGAGACAATTTAAATGTTATAAACTTAAATTCATAATTTAATGAAAGCATTTTTCTAAATGGAGTGTAACATTAAAGCCTCTAACAAATTCTATCTAGAGGATTATACACTATGATTTTTCATTCACTTAACATTGTGATTTAAACAATATTAACCATCATATCATTTCATGTTAACAGAAAGACAATCAAGATGAAATCTTAATTACTAAAGAACTGTCAAGAGACATTAACAATTTAATACTGAATTTTATAAAAGTAATGATTGTCCTATTACATATGCTGTAATTTCCCTTTCCTGACTGCTCTAATAGTTTCCTCACTCATTAAACACTTATTTTCTCACTACCTGCCAGCAGTTTCATAGGTGGCCTCATTTAGAAAAACTGAAAGAAGATAATATGAAGGAAAAATTACAGTTGAAAAGAATTACAAATGTAAAATATAAACCCAGGTTACTTTGTAAAATAGAGTACACATACATAGTGCAGCTGCATTTGAGAAATGTTTCAAGGAAGATAATGAATAAAGAAAAAAGTGACTCTTGCATCCATATAAAAGACAAAATCATAATTAAAAACTTTGAGATTGAATCAACACTGTACAGCTATCTATGTGGTATTTTCTTCATTTGATCTGTTCCTTGAGACAAAGAATATCAAACATTAACTTGCCATAACCTGAATAAGGTACAATGAAGTACAATTTTTCATATCAAAAACTGATATAGATGTAAAATCAATCAGTCAGACAATTAATTAGTTTCCAGGTTAGCTGCATAAGCTACTGAGCCAAGGGCTGAAATAACCCCCAATATCACACTCCTAACTTGTCTCACACTGTCATACCGGAGTGCCTGGTGGAACCAGAAACGTGAATCCTTTCATTAGCAGCTATTTGGTAGTAGAAAGTGTTAGTTTTTAGAAAAAAAAATATTATTTTCAGCTTTAATTTCTCAAGAATTTCTTTAGGAAAACTTTTCTCACCCCCCTCCCACGGGAAAATTTGAAAATTCTTGCCTTCTCAGACCAAACATCATTTTAATCAAGGGATATTTCTCAGCATGTCCTGAAGTCTAGTCAGATGCAAACAGCTTCCAAACTAATGAGGACTGTCCAGGATAATCACATATATTTGGAGTCATACCTTTGAATAATTACCCTACTTGATTCAGAGCAGAGACTTGAATGTGTTTGCCCTGCAAATCCAGTGAGTGATGAAGCAGAGAATGCACGTGCACACATCCATGAGACTGAAAGGTTTCATTTCATTCCAATCAAATCAGTGGCATTTTTTTTAAACTTCGATTTCATGAAACAGCCAAAAAATCCCATTATAGTGTAAGTTTTAATATTTTTAAAAAGAAAACTGATGGAAAGAAAAGTATTTATTGAATCCATATTAGAAAAAACAACAACAAAGACTGAAGTTTATTAACTGTTTGGGGTTTCTTTTAGCAGTAAGTGTAGAAAAAGGGAAAATGTTCAGAATTTATATTCCTAAAAGTGGTATATTTACAGGAAAAAAAAAAGAGATTTCTACAAAATTTTCCCCAAACTTAACAAAAAGAAGGACTGATAGCTTTATGACATCCTAGAAATCCATGTATAGGTTTTATAAAAATTCTGTGTGCCTATTAAAAAAAAAAAATCTCTAAAGATTAAATTCTGGTTTGTCTTTATTTGCCACCATTTTTACTTAGCCTTAATCTAATATTTCTTAAGGTCACTGAATTACAAATCTCTAAGCTTCAGCAATGTTCTGCTCAGAATCAATCACCTTAAAGATCCTTTTTGTGGACTAATGATCAGGTAACTACTCCTAGAAATGCATTTGCTAAGGGTGAGTCTATTTCTTAACCACTCAGAGTGCAGGAGGTGACCTGTAAATCACTGTGCTCACAGCTGACACTGCCCAAATATACCTTGTACAGGAATGTCACACACAGGACCAAATTCTGGATACCTTGGGAAGCTGAATTTGCCGATGTCATTTGTCAGAAGAGATTACATTGGGGACTAGGAAACAGAAAATGTATCACAGATGCTGAAAAAAACCCAGACACAATGCTGTAAGTATGCCCAAGAGTAACCTCAAGCCAAAAGACCTGCTTGGAATTCATATGGTGTAAGCTGAGAATGTAAGATCTGGGTCATCAGATAATCATCAAGGTAGAATCTAACTGGCTTTTAGGGTTTAGGAAAGATTTTCCCTTTTTCCATATGGAGATTATGCCACTGTCATGATGTAAGAGGGCTTGTGCATTTCATTCACCTACTTCGGAAGCCTCTGGTCAGACAGAAGATAATGGATCAGAAATACACCAGGTTTAATTTAGCACACTGGATAAGCACTCGAAAATTTCTGCAGACTTGTCAACAAACACGCTCCACAGATGCTATATTCTGTTATCTTTAATCTGCACCGACCTTTCATATTGACATTTTAAGTAAGTACCAATGTCAGCAGAAATGAGAACAGATTCAAGGGCTTTAATCAAGCTGGAACCACTCATCGGTTGCACACCACATCAGCTGGGTTCTGCCTTAAGCAGAGCTGCCAGTACACAGTTAATCTCCATTTCTCAGCTACTTCCAGGGCTCCTGGTCCCACCTCTTCTCCTCCAAACTGCTGATTGAATCCGAAAGTATCTAGCTGTAATCCAACAAGTGTATCTGAAAAGGTGGTATACCTTTTTTACCAAGCTCCTTACACAAACAGTTGCAGAACACAGCTAAAGCTCTTCAAACAACTACTCAGTGCTTAAGCCTTACTCAGTCTGGTGACAGTTCCAGTCTGAGATGGTTGGATGGCTTAAGCAGACAGAATCTCTATGGAACTCAGCAACAATATTGATAGCATTATGACTACATGATGTGGGCAGCACATCAGGTAATGTGGAATTGCCTGGCTGTTGTCAACCACTCTCAAATCCCTAATTCTATTTAAGCGTGAATTTCTGGCACTTAACTTCAATCCCCAAATCATAAGAGCCCATAAGATGAATTTGCGAAGTGTTTCAGAGTTTAGCACTGCACTGTAAACAACTTGCCACACGGCATGTTCAATGTGAATAAAAATGTTTGTGTTCCTGGATTTTGCTGTTATGAAATTTCCCTTTGAATTGGGATTTATGGGTATTTCAGTTCCAAGCCAACAGGGCAATATTGACATTCTCACAGGGGTGTGTGAGTAAAAGTAATCACTAATAACACTGGAAGAATATCAGTAACTGTCATTCAGGAAAGTTCTTACCCTTCCCCCTTGCATCCAGATTTAAATACATCATCCTCTTTAAAGTGGGATTTAAAACCCATCAATACATCTTCCACCTTAAAGACAGGCCTATGCTGCATGGTGGGATTGTACCTTCCACTTCTTAATATTGCAGCAGTTTCACAACTCCTGGGGACTGGCAACAAGAAAGTTTAAGGATGTTTTCCCATTTCACTGTGCAAGAATTGAATTAACACAGCATAATAAGCTCTTTATGAAAACCCATCTTCCTCAAATATTCACAGGAAATATACTCAAACCCAAAATATTCACAAGATTCTTGCCTGATTTTATACCCTCCCCTTAATTTTGAAACGTCTTGCCTTATTCAACATGATCCTTTTCACCTTTAAATGGGGAAAATACCGTAGGAAAAGTAGAACAATGTAGTTTTGCAAACAGTAGCATTTCATCTGATAATGAGCTGTAACAGAAACAGCCCACTGCACAGTAAATTCAGCCTCTACTGAGAAAATCTGGGTTTAGGTTTTTAGACTCCATTATTATCCATCTGTTGCACTCAGTTATCATTAACTCAGTGTTTGTCAGGATCCATTAAGGCCAATTAGCATGTCAACAAGTACAGATAATACAGTTAAATATCCATCTAAAGCCCTTCATACATGGTATTATTGAGCATGTGCTGAAGCCAGCAGCAGAGACAGGCATGGGTACCTCCACGGAGGTACAGGCTTTATTAATACTGACCGGCAAGTGACATTTATACAAGACACTATTTGAAATTTGGATTATCAATCACTGGAGTAATTCTGAGCTTATGTGGAGACTTATGAAGACAAACGACATAATATAAAACCTTGGATGACAAGAAATAAGTGCTTCAGTGTTGTTTTAACCATAATATTGAAGGATGTGAGCCAGATGAAGCATGGTGAATTAATTAATGCCTTTGATTAGAGAGGCCAAAATAGATGGGAAGAAACAAGGGAATACCTCTGGAAACTGAGGTTATAAGAAAGACCTCAAACCAACAACCACCAACTGAAACACCCCCCGCCAAAACCCAACCCACTCCCCCAAGCCCCCCAGTTTACAAGACTGAGAAATTTCAATTCACAGAGAAACGCATAAAGTAATAATTCCAATAATATTTTTGGAATCCAGCTAAGTGAGTCACTAAGCTCATCCACAAACATGCAACAATACAGTTTACAGTATCAGAACAAACTTAACCAAGATGACAGCTGTTTCTTTTGGATGACTTCCAGCTAAATGAATTAACACTTTGCTTAGTAGGAATGCATTCTATTTGAATTTTCTTTAAACACCTCATATCAATCATCATATATCTCCAAGTTTTCTTATTTAGGAGCAACACAGTATAACAACTAAATCCTGAGTATTTGAATTAATCAGTACAATTCTAGCTGTGCTTTTTTTAATTTATAAAGAAACGTTTCAGCAATTTCAAAAATTGTATTGTAATATATGCCTACATTTCCTTGGATCCATTTGAAGAGTATCATTTCACCCTTTCCAAGATAAAGACTGAAAATTGTTATATCAAACATTCTCCAGTAACAGCTCTCCAATTAAAGAATAAAACACAGTCTATTAAAGAAATACAGACATCCTTTTAAAGAAATACGCTCTAATTCAGTCATCACTTCTAATGCTTTTTGTGAAGTCAGAGTGAACACTCACACATATCCCGCAGGATCATACTTGGTCCAATATTCTTTTATCACTGATAAGTACAAGATCAACCAAGACTCAAGAAATAAAAGGCTAACAAATTTGAAGGAAAAAAAAAGGAAACTAACTGTAGTCACCATAATGTGTTGAAGACCATCACTGCCACATAAGACCCTTGCATAGTTCAGTCTAAGCTAACACCCATCACATTTTCCTGAGGATCTTTCTCTGGAGCTGGCTCCCCCAGCAGTCACTGTCCCTGTTTGCTGAGCCAAATGCACCAGGGTGGCTATTTCATTACTCCTTCACAGCAGGCTTTCAGATAAACTTTAATGTGTACAGGTAGTACAATGAAAGGCTGTGTTGATTAATGAAATCTCTGAAGGACTTGAATTTGGTTTCAGTTCTGCTTTTCCCTTCATCTTTGCCATTCCCAGCATGGACTACGATTACATGTGGAGAAAGAGGAAAGGTAACAAAATCCCTGTAGCTGCTTTCTCTGGATGCGTTAGACCTCAAATGCTTAATACTTTCTAGGGCACATTTCTACAGACCACGTGGAGGATGAAATATGGCAGTCGCAAATCTCAAACCCGTTCCACAGTTCTGAACAATTTTAGTATTTGCTCTTATTTCTTTCAAGGGCAATTTCTAACTGAATCAAATAAACTATGCATACAGATTTTAGTTCTGTGTTGGAAAAAAATATGCCAAGAACAGGAAGGAAACATTCAAGAACACACTTGAATACTTAGAGTTTTTGCTATATGGGCTGAAATTTTATCAGAATAATTCCTGAAATTTTGATATTTATACCCAAACCAGTTATTTATATCCAGGTTTGCCCACGATATATCTTCAAATCTAAGTATCTGATTTTTGCTAAAACTTAAATTTGTGCTAAAGCATCTTTGACTGGGCACCTCTCCTCTATTTTTGTGCCTATTAAATGGCTTAAAAGAGCCTTCTATAAAAACGGTCTGCAACAAAACAAAAGCTTAAGTGAATTATTTCATTTACCTAGCAATAGTTCACTGTGCTGGTTACATAGAAATTCTAACACAAAAACTTGCTTTCTTCCTTCTTAAGTTTCCATTGCTATCTGCTGTAGAAGGAGACTTAAACTTGTGCAAATGCAACCAAGAAAGGAAATGCACCGACCACAAATCTGTCATTTTCCAGACCAAGATGGACACTTGAGAACAAGTACAGAAAATTATAAGACTATGCCTAAGGTAGGAAAATATGTTTTAATTCAATCTAAATTTATCTAACAAAAAAGAGAAGCACTTATGACACAAAAGGACCACCAAGACTTACTAGGGGAAAAATTATTTAGAGCCTCCCAAAAAGTATCACTACAAGAGCAATAACCCCGGGTCACACCTGTGGTAGAGCACTCTTGGGTTTTTTCCCCCCCCCCCCCCAAGCATTTATCTCCTCTTTTATTTACTTTTCTTTCTTTTTTTTTTTTTTTTTTAAATGGAGACTTCAGAGGCAGTTGTTAAACTAAAAACATCCCTTTAGGTTTGGGATGAAACTAAAAATCAAAATCTTCCTCACTGTAGAGCAATATTACATTTCCCCCCTTGTAGACTTATTTCATAAAAATGTCAGCTATTAAGTTAACATTATTTAAAGGGCTTTAGTTTGTAGTTACTGAATGCAACCTAAGCTATATCCATAAAGGTCTGACATTGATCCCTGGTTGTATAAAACATGATACAGAGAGGCACTAAATAAATAATCTGTATACTGCTTCCAAAGCATCTCTATTTATCACTGCATTAATGATAAGGATCTGATTTAAAGTGAACCTTAGCGAGGGTCAAATCCGAGCACAAGCTGTAATATGATCTGCAAGAGTGCTGATAACCTGAAACAATATGAAGAAATCCTGTCAGATAAATAAAACAAACCAGTTGTCCATTAAACAGCTCAGAAAGAGGCCAGCAAACCCAAATATGGACTGAAGCATATATATATATTTTTTTTTTCCCTTTTTAAAATTTATTTTAAAGCAGCACAGAAAAGCTGCACCTGAAGACCGAGTTAAGGAAATAACACTGAAGAAAATAGCAAAGACTAGTCTCCAAAAAAATATATAGCCACTCATGAGAAAGTTTAGATGTGTCCTTGCATCAATCAGAGACCTCAAGAATTACCACCAAACAATCAAAGGCAATTGTTTGATCAAGGCATCACCAAATGTCTGACATAAGTATCTCAGGCTATAAAAGAAAACTCTGGTGTTTTAAGTTTAAATATATTAAATCTTTAAAATCCTGTATGCAAATGAAGCTACCCTATACCTTATTGAAGAAAAGTCTTATTAATCCTTTAAAAAAAAAACCCCAAAGTATTCAAAGTCTTGTGGGAAAAAACCAGGGGATAAATGTATTTGACCAGCAATGCCATAAGTACATGAAAAGAATACAAAATGCAAGTAGCCAGATAGCCCTTTATTGGGGCTGCACACTCAGGGGGAGGGTCTGCCCAGGGTTCTCAGACCACGGGGTTTGTTCACTTTGGTTTCCAATGTCAGCTGGGTTATCAGCCAAAGCAACGACAAGCTCAGGACTGAAACTCAGGAAATTCCCATTCCACGTCCATTCTGCTCTCCTGAAACTTTGCTAGACTCAAGAATGTGAAACTAAACAGATGTATTTTGATCTTTGTCATCGTTTATATTTTTTGTTGTTTGCATTTCAGCAAATAAGCACGTCCCACTACTTCAGGCATGGTTTGAACAAACAAGCACTCTTTGGCCTGAAGACCACACAGATGATATGACAGGAAGGGAAACCAAAGCACTGATAATTTATCCAGACCTCATGCCCATCTTAAAATTTACAAAGGTTCCCAACTGGTGGTTAATAGCTTTCCCTGACATTAGAACTCCTTTTTATAGCTTATTTAAATGAGGATTAGTTTAAAAGTATAATCTATTTTTAATATATATATGAAAGACACTGTTAAAAATAACCAACAGACAACTCTTATTTGCACTGCATAGTCCCAGACAAGTTGGGACCACAATTTAAAAGAAGAAAGACTGGTAGCTACAGCAGAAGAAATAGTAGGAAAAGCTTTGCATTAGTGTCTCTGCATAAGGCTTTATTCTACTGCACATATATATTTATATATAAGATATATGTATTGTGTTTAGGTAGGGGCTGAAAATATTTTCAAATTTTCTGCCCACCACAGTCTCATCGATTTTGCTTGAGCAAGGTTTCTTTCCCCTTCAGTTCTAGGCAGCTTTACATAAATTAAATTAACATATTCGAATTTTTCTGAAAGTTTCTGAAAGCTCATGCAGGGAGGCCACAAATACAGAGCAATACGTATTTTTAAGCAAAACTGAACATCCCCATGAACTTTCCCCTGTCCATCTACCTCCACCAGTAGGAATGAAAACAATGATTAGTAGAAAAAGGAAAGAAACCAGGTACCTACATAAAAGAAAATATATTCACTTTAGAAGTTATAAAAAATAAGTAGTGGAGAAGGAATTAGGAAAACAGGATGGTTGTGAGCAATGAAAGCCATTTAGAAGTGAAAGTACAAGGTGTTTGGGGATGGGGGGTGTTGTTTGTTTTTAATATTGTTTACATTCTTGTCCAGATATTTGAGCACAGTGTGATTGTCAGGTATGATAAATGTTCATAACTCAGTTATGAAAAACACTTTCTGAAAAGCTGAATGAAGAAATCAGACTCTATGTTCCCAGATTCATGTTGTCCAGCTTCAGCTATCATATCCAGACAATTCTATTTCACCACAACAGTGGCAGTGGTAGAAACAGCATCTTTGTTCTGTGTCCTGCCATGAGCCAGACAAACACTGAGAAAAACAAGTAGGAGGATTATTTAACCATGTGGATTTGCACCTAAGTTTCAAGCAATTTCAGAATATTTATAATAAATAGATAAACTCATTTAGGACATATGTATGGGGGAACACAGTTGCTAAACAATTACAACATGCTAATAAATGCATAGCCCACTAGAACTCTGTCTAATTAGATCCTCTACTGAAAAGCAGGGGTGTGAGTATCTGGGTTCTTCTACAGCACCCAAAGTTCTTCGTAAATATTAAAACTCAATCACAGAAAGGTGAAAAACAGATTGAAAGTAATAGATCAAGGAAAGACGCAAGCTAGCCTCATAATTCTGATCTCTGCCATAATTAATAAAATATAGTTCCAATTCACTTTGAATTATAAGCCCTTTTCCAAAGAGACCCTCTAGGTTTTTCAACCAAGAGATGCAGGCCAGGAACACTGCCCAACTAAAGTCTATGATAATGGAATCCAGTTACTAGGGAACTGGTGGGAACTGGGTTTTTCTCAAGTCTGTGTGTCTAGAAGAATCTTCTCCTTTTTATAACAACATATCCTATAAATGTAAAAGAGTAATTCCCCAAACAATTTCTTTGACAGTCAAAGCCAATATGACAGCTTCTTAGCAACAAGTTTTCTGGTGAGAAAGGAGTTAAGTTTGGCCCTGCTGCTTCATTATTCAGGTGCTAAACAATTCCCTCCATTCAAAAGCAATAAAAAAAATGGGGGGTTGTATTATTGGAGCAGACGATTCTGTGTTTGCACCATAAAACATACCAGGAAATTTTACATTCAGGTTCTGCCCAGATTTACGCTCTGAGAAATGTGATTTAGGAAAAACACAGTGTGTGAATGTTTCAGGCACATAACTTTTATGAAACCTGCATTCTGCCTGGAGTTGTGTGAGACAGGTCCACTGGGTGGCTGGGGCAAAGACAAGCTGAAGCTTTTTCTCCAAGGTCACTTTCTGTTCTGCCCACTCCTCATTCGTCTTAAGCAAAACCATGTTAACAAGATGATTATATACCTATTTAAAGGAATAAAAATATTTTATTGTCTGAAACTCCATTAGAACTGTCTGCTCAGGACTCTGACAAGCTCTGCAGGTCCATGCATTAAGTTATGAGCAACAGCTTCACAAACATCTGGTCTTCCAAGCTTTGTGCTGAAGCCTCTAATTGCTTCCCTTACAGAACTGTGTGCAGTTCATTTCATTTCTCTGAAATGGGAATTATTTCATTAAAAGATCTACTAGAAGTAAATCTAATGAAAAAACAGTTTTCATTTTAAAAACCTGAGAGAGTATTAGAAGTAGAGAATTGTTAAGGAGGTTATGAGACAAATAATTATTTGTACATTATTCATGATCTCTGTGACTTGAGCATTTTTTTTTTGTTTTTAGAAGACTGCAGCTCTAGGCAATTGTATAGTTGTAATTTTGCAAATTGCTTTTAATATGTATTTAGGCAGAACACACTGAAAATTCTTGATGGCTTAGGAAGCCAAAATATTGCACATTGCAAGCCAATTATGTGATCACTCCTGAACTACTAAATATTATTACAAAATCAGAAACAATCAAGGGTACAATATGTTAGTGCTTAACATATGAGGGATACCTTCACTAAATCAAAAGATTTATCTATGATTTGAAAATTGGGAGCCTGCTGGAGGGCAATATACAATCTAGAGGCAATTATACTAATATAAAATACCTGATCCTCTCAGCCTCCCTTCCTTGGCAGAGGTACTGCCCCAGGTGCACATGCTGGGAGCTGCAGCCCCTGTAACACGGGGTACGCAATACAGCCCAGCAAAGCACCAGGACAGGGCCAGGCAGAGCCTTCTCCCTCTCTGACACTTTTATTCAAAATCTGCTCTCCCTGGCAAGCATCTCTGTGAGAATCTAAGGAGGAAAACTTCCAAAGCTTCAATCATTTCTTCAAGTTATTGTAGATAAAGTTGGGCTCCTTTTTCTCCATCAGCCAACCTTCCATCCACAGAAGCAATCTAAACAGTGCTCTGTCTTGTGTAGTTTGTTGCATATATAGCCCTGGTTTTCCCCACCAATTATCATGGTCCTTCATAAACACACCTATGATTTATGTTTATGAACTTTATGTAACCAGATCTATAACTTGCAGCAAAACCTCTGTCTGCAGATGGATTTTAGGAGCGTGCTACGCTTCAGAGCACTCACCAATCTCGTTGCCCTCTGACAGAGGTGCCCTCCATTGCCTAATACTTTTATAAAAGTACACTTCCTACTTTACCATCACTATAAAAAAATCAGGCTATAAAAAACCTTAGAAGACACACTGCAGTCACACAGAAATATTGAATCAAAGTAAGTAAATAAAAAATATTTTCTCTTAAGTTCTGTATTTAAGGACAAGCAGAAGATTTAGTTTGGAGATACTTCTAAAGAAAACAAAGGGCACAACAAGCTGCATCCACAAAGATGGCAAAAAGAAAGTTGTCATCTTTCTTCATTTCTCTTTCCCTTCTCCCTTGGAGAACACACGTCTAAATCCCCCACTGTCTGGGAATGCCCTCATTATCTGCTTGCAGTATACAGCTCCACCTCTTGTAGATTTTGATGCCTGCTCCAGCAAATGTTTATTTTGATTGAGAGAAGAGGGTTCCTTATTTCCAGCCTACGGCAAGCCCTTGAAGGTAAAAGGTGCAGGTTCAACAAAAGCAATGCAAACCTTCCATTTTTTTAAGATAACACAAGATACACAGACACTAATAAAAAATAAGAATTATGGAAGATTAATTTTGGATATTTTTCAGTTACTCTAACATTCAAACAAGCTCCAACAGCTCTGTCACTAGGCTGGTTGAACTCTGCATCTCTCAAAAAGGCTGCATACCATTCTGTTGCAATACTTGTGGTAAAAAGGAATTTAAATCATTAACCACGTAAAATAAATGTTGAATAATTTTATCAAAGAGAACGGAGACTTGTTTTCTACACAGCCACAAATGACCTGCTGACATTTACCAAAAGGTACTTTGTGTCTTCTGCACTGACAAGAAATCCCATGTGTTCATACTGTGCCACACTACAAAAGTAAGTCAGCCATGGATTAACTTCCATATGTTCTTTTAATTGATTTAACAAATATAGATAAGATAAAGATACTTATGTGGCATTGTAAAGGGCACAGACTAAAACCTGGTCACCTTCTGCACCTTCCCAAGCCAGACCTCTGTGGGCATTCTTGTGAAAGGAGCCAACTTCACAGCACGTATGCAGGAATTTAAGAAAGATGATACACAGGAGAGAGGGGTTTTCAGTTTTAGTTCTTTAATAAAATTAGTATCACAAACCTAAAACTTCCAAAATACTTCTATAATTGCTTTCTTTACAGTTTAAAATAATACTAATGATATGTTTCCAAGACTGATTGCTATGATTTCACTTCTATGGGGATTTATAATCCATTTTAATCTCACACAGAACACCCTTTAAAGCAGAAATCAGCTTTCTAGACACCCTGGAGAACTAGAAGCCTTTAAAAGAATCTTTTAGTGTCCCTTTGCAGACACCATCGCTCCCAGACTGACTAGTTTTCAGATGCAGCCTCAGAATGGATGCAGCCGCTTGTTCCTGCTTGGCCATTCCACATTACATGCTGAGACAGTGACGATCTGTGGGAATTTAGTAACCCGTGCAGAATTCTACATTTTATAAGAGAGAAAATGTCAGATGTGGTCAGCCTCCTACCCTTTTATGGCTGACTTTTATTATTCACTCCTGCCTCTTACTGCCTACACCTCCTGAGCAAATGTTCAAAATTCTATTCAAATTGCAGAAGCCTACTTCCTCTGCAGAGAATAATAGATTCAAAGGAGGACAAGTGTTGTTTATTAGCAATTATCATGAAAGTCCTTCCTGTAATTAACCTCAGCTTCATGGACACTACTATTTGCACTTCAGCTATCTCATAAACAGTGGCTACATTTCCATTATTGTTAGGGAAGATGAGTCATTGCAGAAGAATGCTTATCTCAAGGCAGTTTTAACTAGCTTTTGTCTGCATGAGGTATTAGTCACTGGTACCTACAAGATCACAAGAAAGTCTGGGTTTGGGCTTCTTTTTTAAAAGCCTCTTTCCTCTTCCCCTACATATATTCCGAATTCAGCAGTAATGGCATCAGGGCTGAGAAGTACACAAAATGCTCATTTCAATTAAATGTACACTTTGCCTCTATGATCACTGAATCATAACCAAAAAGAATTCCAGATTCTGCCCAGCTAATGGGAGGTCTAAGACACTGAAAAACCCAACATTTGCTCTGTAGGCCATAAAGAGACAATGGTGAAGGATTTGTTTTAACATTTTTCAAGCTCTCAAAGAGAGCTGAGCTACAAATCAGTGCAGTGATGTATGGCTTTGGCCTGATGAAAAAACTCCCAAACAACCCTCCACTTTATTCACAAGACACAATCAAATATGAGAATGCCACAACTATGCACATTCCTAGATTTTTGTTCAATTATAAATAAAAAGGGTGGTACAAAACAGTCTCAGAATTAGGAGATGTTAATAAAAATATTTACCACACACAGAATCTAAACTAAATGTGTATCTCAGTTCCTTGAAACACAAAAAGGCTAAAAATCCAATGGCCTCTCATAACCTAGAAATACATGCAGGCAGAATTTCTGTTTATCAGAACTACTTGCACCACAGGACCCGAGTCCTTCTGAAGGGTATTCAAAACATCTTTACCTGTTTTACATAAACAGGAGTACACTGCAAAGTTAAAGCTTTACTAGCAATACAGTATTAAACAGCATAGTTGTAATTCTTGCAATCTGACTGTATCCTAAATTAAAATCTGATTCAAGGGGCATAGCATTTACCTTAATTGCTTATTTACCTACCAGGCTACCAAGCAGAACTCCTAGAAAAATAAAAACATTAAGACTACCTGGCACTTGAAACTCTTCCCATACACACTGCTTTGTGTAATTTCATTTCACATTCCCAAGTGCTAATTCTACAGAGCTACACCAAAGCCTGCAGAAATTTATGTAAACTGTGAGGTCAGAGATGAGAATATTCTTTTATTTTAGATGCAAGTTTACTGGGCATTTGACATTTTACTGTTATTTTCCTCTTGTGGGAGATGCTGGGTAACAGCAAGTCAGAAGAGCAGACCTGGATCACTGCATGCAAAAACATCTACATTTGTACATCCATTTTGCTGCAATGCTAAATTTTAGGGGGAAAAAAAATCATTTTCTTTAAGCATTTTTTAATGCTGTTGATACAGATTATATTTGACCTAAAAAACGTAGAATGCCATTCTCCCGATGAGATATTTTTCAATATATACAGTGAACCAACTGCAGACATAAATTGTGTACAAGCTTGTTTCTTTTCTTTCCCAGGGGGAGTGGCAACTGAAATCTGGACCTCTGCCATGGTGTTGTGCAATTCAGATCACAGTACTTATAGAGACAGGATGGTCAGTGCACCAGCATACTAATGCCTCTGACTGCTGCACTGGCCATTGTTAGTGTTTTATAAATTAAAGTAAACCCACAGTTCAATGTCAGACCATTCCACGCAATTCTAGAACTGAAACATAACTTCTGGTCTCACCACCTATTTCCAAGTGACAGTTTTGCAAACTCACTGTTGAAGTTTTCAGCTGCCCTCGCAGTGGCATTACAGTTTTCAAATATATTAGACAGAAAACATTTTCTATCCTTTTTTTTCCCCTTTTCTTTTCTTTTTTTCCTGAACCCCATGAATATACAACTCTATGGTTTTTAGTTGTGCATAAGAATTATCTAAGTTTGTGCAATCAGTTTCTGGGTAAGATAAAACAGAAATTAGCTATGTAATAACAAGCCTAAATAATTGAATTTACACGATTTGCCACAACATCAAACATGACTTTTTTAATCAGTTCTTCTCTTACAGCAGTAACACACTGACATATTAAACAATTATAACAATAAGAAGTAAATCACAAACACTTGGACTGTAGCACATACTCTTCAGCACCACTTAAACGTTAAAAAACCTACTGTATTAAATTTTTATTTGATGTTTAAAAAGCATTTTCATATTCATGAATCTTTGAGCATAAGAATTATTTTTCATGAAGGGGAAAAAATCACATGACGAGGTATGGGCATTTGGAAAAGCTGCTACGTTGAAATCTACATTTTCAGAGAAAAGGGAAATATTTTTAAAACATACATTACTAGTTTTGCAATAATGTCTCTTTTTGCATGTGCACTGGGAGTAGGAATAACTTTTTCAGCTTTAAGGTACTGACAGGGATTATACTGAATAAGCTCTGGTAGCTCTCCCTTCTATGTAGCCTTTAAGCATACTTAATTATAACGAAATGGTACTTTGCTCTGTCAACAAGTTGTGAAGTCACTTGCTCAACCTTTTTCCTTTCATTCCCTCTGCTATTCCTCTTCTCTGGACCCGTTTAATTTTTTCGTTTCCTGATTTTTATCTCGGGAAAACAAAAGGCAGCTGCACTAAGTTACATGAAACAGCAAAGTGGCTCTGCTAGTTAGTGATTTGCAGGTTCTAAACAGTGAGTTGTGTGAAATGAAAAGGGGAGTGTCATGTTGCAAAAACTCTTTTCTCTCCCCTTTCTACAGCTGTATTTCTAATCAGCAGAAGATACATCTTGCTTGGAGTCAACCCCCTTTCTCTCTGCACATTCTTAACCTTCTATCTTATGCATGGATCACTGGTTAGCTTAGAAATGCACAGACACAAAAGGGGGAGCTGACATGTGAGGTTTGATGGCAATAATGGCTGTTTATAAGCCTAATCCATCACATTTAGTGGACACCTCCATTTTTGTTCCTCTGAAAAGGTATAAATAATAAAATGGTATAGCTTCGGCTCAGAGGTGCCTTGGTAAATATTTTAACTATTTACAAGATCACATCAATAACAAAAGAAGCATCTGTACCATCCATACAGAGGCCTCTGAATCATTAGAATAGTACCCAGATGGTTCTTACAATTCATCAACAATAAAATGTCTTCATGACAGAGCTTTTGTGACATCATTGATATTTTTATATGCCAGTGTTCAATACTCCAAATTCACATTCCTTTCCCCAGAACATCTTAGTAAATATCCTGTCTTTCTCAAGGAAAACAAACAAACAAACTCCAAAAACTTCAAATAAGGACCCCCACACAAGGCAGATCCAGCTGCAACCTTCTCTCCAAATAATCGAGGATCCAGATTACTAATATATGGAATGCCTCAAGGTTAGCACTGTGTCAAATCCCTCGATAAACTCAAGTTGCTACTGGCTACTTGGGCAGTAGCACTTGCCAGCATTTCTTTGCTTTTACTTTTCTTGCATCAATATCACAAACCACAGCATTTTGGGGACAGCAACAGAAGAGAGGAAAGGAAACTCAGCAGCTACAAAATTAATTTGATGGGTTTCCTATTTGAGATCTAACAAGTCAGCTCTGGGGACAAAGTGATGTTTATTCTATTTCTTCATAAAACAAAATGCTTGGACGTGGTAACACAGAGACAGATTTTTTTTTTTTTATCTAGGTAGAGGCTTTGGGTACCTGGGATTTAGGTGCCAAATCAAAAACAACAGGAGTAAAATATGCGATTTTAGAAAAGTGCTGAATACCCACTTGTTAAATAAACAGTATGTTGAAAATGTTTCATACTGAGTCACAAAGTCTCATTGAGGGATTGTAGCTGAAATTGGCAACCATTTTTAATATGGTCAGTCTCTAGGTTTTGGATTATTTAAATCTTATTCATTCATATTATAAATCAGTCTTAAACAGTCTTGCGTAAAGAATTTACTGAATTCCATAATATTCTTTAAAACATTGAAGTTTCAGTCACTAAGTTAAAAATTTCTCTTAAATGTTACTTTGAATGGCTTTAACTTATTTTACAATGTCTATACGCCAGTACTAAATATTTCGTCACTAATGGATCAGAACCTTGATAAAATCATTGACCTCCACCAACAGAAAATGTACATGAACACAAACCTATGAAAAAAAAAAAGACTGTTTCTAAAGAATATGATTATATCTGGGTTTTATATCCCTGCACACACACTCATACACTTTCTCAGAAAGATAGAAAAATGTGTAACAGAAGAATGCTAACATAAAATAACAAAGTTACATCTTTTACATACTAGAAATAACCTTAGATAAAGTTTGAAACCCTCCTCCTTGCAGAAGATAAGAAAAATGGCATAGAAGTAAAGCAATTCAGAAGCATTCCTGAATTTCAATGCTACCCCAACTCCAAAATTTGGTCAATAAAATTAACAGCCGTCCTTTGAATGGAATATCACACCTCTAAATGAGTTCAAGCTGGTGCTGTTATTGTCCAGTGGAATGTGAGATTTACATTTCACAGCTCCTCACCAATGTAATGAATGAATCTGATCTCATAAACAAACAATTCCAGTTTCATGTTATTTCAATGGCCTTCCAACAATGTGTGCCCTCACAAAGAAAAATATTTATCATGTTTGTGCTCAGCTCCAATTCTAAATGGGACCATAATAAAACGACACCATAAAGCCATTTTCACAGCTGAGTTTGCAATTTAATAAACAGATGCAAACAACAGTCCCTGGAGATCAACAGTTAAATTAAGTAGAAGACTCCCCACCTCCCAATGGGAACAATTGAAACGGCCTCCAGCAATACAGAGTCACAAGGTGTGTGTCCTTGGACTTGCCATAGACATCAGCCTTTGAAGTATGTTATCATGACACCAATGCAAATCAGATGATTGCAAGGAATAGTCAAAAGCAACTTACTTTCTTTGTATGATCCTAAATATTAAATACTTTGAGCACCAAATACTCTCAGACGTGCTCTACTTGCGCCGTGCTGGCCTATATAACATTTACCCATCTGTTCTGTTCCTTACTGTCCATTACTCCAGAAAAAAAGCCACCAACACTTCTGTTTGCAGTGTAAATATTACTGTCCCTTTTAAAAACTCCAAATCTATAAACATCATTTAAACACTGTGTTGGATTTGATGCAGGTGTCTCACAAGTGCACACAGATAGCACAATTCTTTGGGTTCTCATTGAAATCAATGGGAGCTTTACCCTTAACATATGTGAGAAGAGCTAATCTGAGTTCTTGAGAGTCAAACTTGCAAATAAGATACTGTCCAAGGGTGATTGTGCACAGTATTGATTGCAAATGTATTTTAATGAGTCATTGAAGACACACATTAGATTATCATGAATGGCCAGAGATTTCAAAAGAGCTCAGCAATTCACCACCTAAACCTTCTCTTCTCAGCAGATTTGAATCTTGGTATTCCCTAGAGCACAACGACACCACAGTAGAACAAGGGCAAGACAGTGGAAGGGGTGGAGACACACAAGGGTCTGCATTGCATTGGCTCTGTCTGGATTGCAGTCAGGCTGCACAATGCCAATGTTTCCCTTGAACATGGATAGAAATCCTTCATTCCACGAGGTGCTAAGTGGTGGAATTCAGTTACATGTTCAGGAGTACTGCTGAAGGTGACTAAATGTAACAGACTAACACAGTTGTATTTCTGCAGTAAAACAACACATGGTTAAAGCTATCAGGAATCCATACTGCGACCTGATGTCGTTAAACTAAAATACTACAAAATATGCATGTAAAATCCATCTTCACTGACTTACTTCTATGTTTGTCACAGTTTTCGTCATTGCTAGTAGCCCAAAATGAGAAGAACAGTTAGATTTTAATATTTCTTAGGTTAAAACTCTTCTCACTTTGTATGGTCCAGCATGTGACACAGTTCAGCTTAGTATTTACTCCAGTATTTGGTATTCAATGCACTAATGAGAAAACAAGTGATAAAAAAAATATTCTTCCCCTTGTCCCCTAAATAAATCTCTCAATAAAAGCAAGTTTTAATGAAAAACTCTACTTCAAAACTCTGACCTGGCCAATGGCCCACACAAAGACTCTGCCTAACCACACGTTCTAAATATAGCATCAGGGAAGAAGAACCTAGCCAGTGCTAAAACAAAGTGTTTGTCCTTGGCAGATTGTTTAAATTAATTAAAAATTAATTTGGCCTTTTGAATTGTCATGGGAATCTTCTGATATATGTACAATTATATTTTGGTGGAAGTAGTGTAATAGTTAAATTGAGGCCTGATAAGAGGTTCAAAGGAAACATCTTCATCTGCAAAAGTTCAAGAGATGTGAGGGGGCTCCTACCAGTAGCTTGGAATACAGTGAAAGCACACAGCCTTGCAATGTGAACATACACATTCATTATAGGGGAAGTATGTGTGAAATATGGGCTACTCAAGGAGAGTATGAATTAAAGGTTATGTAAAGGTGTCTCAGAAAATGATCTAATTGATGCTCCTCTGAAGTGACAGTTAGAACAATTTTATAAAGATACTCTAACAATTTATAAAGTGCAATTTTAAAAAGTGATTTAAGAATGTGAACTTTAATGCCTTTGTAATCAAGAATCATCTCAAACATTAATGATCACTTTTATGGTAGTGTAATTCATAGAGCTCTAATCCCATCAGATGGTATTTTGAACACTGAAAGTAGTGTCTACTTCTCCCAAAACACAGTCAGTTCACATTCCTCTATAATTCAAATATAACTTAGAAAATGGGCCCTGAACACAAAACTGCAATGCCTGTAAGCATCCCTTCAGTGCAGTCAGGGAGTCAGCTGAGCACAACACACGCTGCATTTTTAACAGTAGAGAGAGAAAAAGCCAGGTAGCAAATTGCTTCTCAGGTGATTGTGCAGGCTCTGATCCAAAATCCACTTACATAAACAAGAACATTCACATTCACTTTAACAGGCTTTGGCTCATGCTCCAAGAAATGCACATTTTGCTTACATTCCAAGTTAGCACAGCTCCACTTAATTATTAAACATCCGAGAACTAACTGAACATTTCTGTATAATAAAATTCCCAGTTACCAATAAGAAAATACCAATACGTTTTTTCTCAAGTGAAATTAATGTTCTCGGAAGATGTGACATCAACATCTTGAAATGTTACAGTTTGATGCTGAAAGCCTCAGGCTTGCTGGAGTTGGTGGCTGAATTTCTGCTTAAGACAATGACAGCATGAGAAAGGGGCTGCACCACAACTAAGCTCTCCAGAGCTTTCATTTGTTTGGAAACACTGCACAAATGTTTGACGTTTGATATGATTTTTTAGCTTCCATCCACTTTAACAGTCATACATTTTAATATTTCCAACAGTTGCTTGTAAAATATCTCACATGTGAAGATAAACCTGATATTGACGGAAAATTAGTCTTATTCTAAATTTAACTTGGTCTTCACAAGCTTTCCAAATATTAAAATTCAAGTGGAAAGCAAGACGTAAGAAAGATGTCATCAACTACCCACAACTCCCTTAGTTGTAAGGTCATTCTATGCAGGATCAATATGTAGAAGCAAAAAACATGAAGGAGGCTGTGGAATGAGAGCTGCTACTGGTTCTGGAGACTGACACCCTGTTCCTTCCTTCCTCTCCCCTGTGTGTGCAACCTTCTTTGATGACAAACTGAAGACACCTTTTTACTTAATTCTCCTCACACTGCAGTGTTTCTGTTGCATGTTTGCTATATCAGCTTGCTACTAAGGGTTTGTCAGAAAGCTAACATAAAACACAGGTTAAAAGAACTTTGTCCTAAATATTTAGCAGTTTCTAAGTATTGTTGCACCAGATAAAGCCTTTTTCCTGCAGAGATTGCTGTTGGAGACACAATCAGCCTAGGGCAGTATCAGCACATCCCTTTCAGGATCAAGCAAAAAAGACTCAAACTGCAAAATGAACAGACGTGTGCCAAGACAGCAGCAATTTCCAAAACCAGAAGGAAGAGATGAGTGATTTATAGCTTTCAATATATGCACAAGACCCGATTCTCAATTCCGTTGGTATGAAATGTGTAAGGCTTTTAATGACAGGATTTGATCACAGGAGAGCTTCATTCCCCATTCATGCAGTGCTAATTTTGGAAATGGTAGGGCTGATCCAATAAAAGTTCACTATATTGACATCACTATAAAACTGAGGTCATAAGTTGACCCCTTCACTGTAATAAGGGTGGTAAACCCCTTACCAAGAAACCCCATTAAAATAAACCTTAGAATGGAGAAATATTCATAGCAGTAGAATGTAATAATGCAACTGTCTCAAGGATTTTACCACTATGTCTTCAATTAACAATGTAATAGCCTCACTTGCTATAACTTGCATTAGACACTAAACATAAGCTAAAAGCAAAAGGTAAAAGTTCAGATTTCTTAGGGTTCATGGTCTCTTTTAACTGCTGGATTCAGGAAGTGACTATCAGGCATATTTCATGCTCCAGTTTATGCCTCAGTTTCCCTACTAGTAATCTGAGATAAATTCTTTCTTAGAAATAGTTCTAAGTCTCTCCATCATCTACATAAATTAAATTCGTATTGTTATTAGTTATCTACAACAAATTATTACTTCGCTTACTGTCAACATGTTTCAAATTACACACATATAAACCACGTAGTTTCGTAAATTTAGTTTACTGATTTTAGTAAAAAACATCTTTTAAATTAAAAGCTGCTATCCATTTTATTGCTTAGCTTGTACTTTGCTTATTGCATTGGGTCTGCCAAATTCATCTAATCTATGCAACAATCTAACTACAGTCAAAGACAGTGGGAGTATTTATAAATCCAATCTGCTGCAGCAAATATGAAAGAATACAGACATGACAGTATTCAGTAACAACAACCCAGAGGGAATCAGAGTATCTGTTGTTTCCAAAACTTTTTTCCTAATCCTTCCAGAATTCCATTTGCACTTTTCGGTAAACAGCCATGCTACCTTTAAAGGCATATTGTACATAAAAATTTAAGATAAAAATATCAAAGTTAAGAAAAAAAAAGGAAGTCCATATTTCCAATACATTCTGCCAACAGAGCTAACCTTTTTACAAGAGAAGGCATATATTTTCTTGCCATGGGCAGAAAGCACCGCACATTGTGACTTTTTCCCTCTCCAGATACATTGCACATGTCATTTGCACTTGACAGCAGATCTCCTGGTTACTAGAAGCAGAACTGTACCATCTCATCTAGTTTAATTGACTTCAAACTGGCTGAACACCCAGGTACTTAAGTCACTCCCCAAACCCACATCTAATTTACTTCAACTGGCAAGCCACTGGGCTCACATGAGAATGGAAATGCACAGAAGCTCAGGGAACAATCCATGAGTTTTGTTTTGAATATGGTCTTGGTTATGATCTGACTGGATTATATGGCAATGGCCTTGTGGCCTGTATGGCAGATGCAGAAATATATCTTAATTCTCCAGGGCAGCTTAGATGCATTTTATTCCTACAGATCATGCATCTACTTTCCAGCCTTCCTAACCAGTCCACTCTAGCCTGCTGCTTTTTTTTCCCCGCTTTGCTTTCAAGTCCTTTGTGGTCTGATTCTTGTCCCAGTTTCATCTGCATTAAGCAGAAGTGACTCGTGTGACTACATGGGTGTGAGAACAGAAACCATCTCAATGTGCAAGAAAAGTGAGATATCAGATCCAGTAGTTATATTTTCACTGGATACGGAGCTGTGTTCAGGAACATCTTACGTTTCTAAGGTGCTGCAGTTTTAAATTGTTAGGCCAACTTCAGTCAGTGTAAATTAAGCACACTTTGCCTTCAAGGGATGATAATGGATATTTCTAGGTCATAGCACAGTGGACTTTCAAGTGGACCTGTCAGAGAGCACAATTTTGCCAGGACAACTGAAGTTTTAAGGGGAAAAGCTATTTGTTGATTTGTTTGTTTCAGACCAGTTGAATGTTTTAGACTGAAAAAAATACTTCTAGGTTTCATGGAAAGAACAAACCCAACCATACTCTACAGTCAATCATCAAGTATTACCATGCTGCAAAAAAACCGCTGTCCTGATTTATATGACCAGCAGAGCACACCCTAAAAGTTATCTGTGTTAACCAATACTTGGGTGAACCACTGTTTTTCAGCCAATCTTCTGTCATTTTAAGGTTTGTGTTTATAAGATTTGCAGTCCTTGAATTTTGCAAGAAATTAATGAAACAATGTGTCCTGTTAACGTGCACAGAGAAAGTACTATTCTTTGAAATAGAAAAGGTTAGGAGAAGAAATTTATTTCAGAAAATAAGCTTTTTAGAAACAACTGAATCTACATTCAACGCAAAGATCTGATAAATATTGAGGAAATAAATTCAAGTCCATAATACCTCAAGAATAGTTCAACTTCAACCATATCATTGCCCAGAAAAACAAATACAAACTTGCTCCAAAGCAAAACAACATTAGAGAAATCAGGAAGAGGACAGATAGACAGACAGTAAGTTATGGACATAAAATTCTTTGTACCAAAACCAATTAACCCTAACCTAAGGCAAGCCTTTTTCTTTTAGCCCTTCATTTAAAAGTTTTACAATTTATAGCCTGTGTTTCTCAGGGGAGGTCTGCTCTGCTCTGATTTCACATTTCACAGCAGCACATGTGTAATCCTGTTGCAGCACAGAGCACATGATCCAGCTGATATTAGGAAATCCACTTTTCACAAGTGGGAAACCTTCCCTTGTTTGGGGGGGTTATGTATGATCACACTATGTTCATGTGTCCGTGTTCCTGCAATGTACTTTGGCCCCCAATAACTCTCCTGTGCACTTCTGCAGAAAACAGAAACTTGGAAGGTCTCTACAAGTTTAGCCAATCTGTCCTCCTGCCTAAATAAGGGTCAGTTATGTTCTGAGCCACGGACTCCAACAGCAATGTGACAGCACTTCTTTGGAAGCATGCTCATGCCAATATTTGTGCCTCAATAACTCTGCTTCAGAAGTGGTTTTTAAATGTAGGAGTTAAATATCTTGTCATAATTTCAAAGAAAAAAAAATGTCTGGAAGTGCTTCCATTTAATGGACTCACCTTCAGTTTGCTCAGTGAGCTACCTGAGTTCAGTATTTTTGGAAAATAAAGGGAGCAACATTTACTGGACATAAACCCTAAAAAATGAGGTTACTCTCCTTCCTCTCCCCAGACTCATAGAAGGAAGTGGGTGAGATGGGTGCTATCTAAGGTAAACATGCTGATCAACCCTTAATGGATTTCAGGGAAGAGCCTCAATATCTGTGCTCTGTGCAAGGGAACACAGAGCATGACAGACGGCTGGCTTACCTGGCTACAAACATCACTAGAATTGCCTAAACATCCTACAAAGATTCAGATTCTAGTCCCAAACTAGAATTATACGTGATAATGTTATAACCCAGAGATTCTGGGACTTTCCCAAACTATTACTGCATCAGAGGAGACAGAAAATTCATCTCTGCCAAAACCTCACGGAGAGTGAGCTCAGAAGGACTTACTCAGGTCAACTCTTTCCAAATAGAAGAGAGCAAGGACCTGTCTGACACAAACCCGCAGAGCTGGATGCTCCACAGCTTCTCTGGGCAACCCATTGTGGTACTTGCCTCTATTTGTCCCACACCTGGCTGCTACACAAGACTGTTTGCTGTGCTGAAATCCAGCACAGACAGGACTGAGCTCAGCTTGGCCATTTCGGATTTCTGATTTAAAACTTGTGTTTATGTACTTCACCCATTAACTGGAAGCTGTGCTGTAGCTGGAACTATAAATAACCAGTATACTAGAAATGTGAGGAAATCTAGTTGTAAAAGCACATAGAAGCAGTGCCGAAATAAAGTAAGTAGGCAGAAAATAATACAGCAAATCTCATTAACACGTTGTGGAACAACATTGTAAGTTAACAAAGACAGATATTTAAAGCATGTTTAATTGACATGCAATTTTTCAGTATATACCAAGGAAAAGTTTATAGTATAAAAGTACTGACAACTGGAAATTATCTACAGAATTTTATAAGAAAGTACTTGCAGATGGAAATGTAAATTACATTTCAGACAAAACAACCAGTGCAATAAAAGTTGCTTTTAATAAAACATGAGTGCAGTTGTGTTTTGCCAGTTAGGTTCAGAAAAAAACATAATTATTCTTTTTCTAGCTAATATGTATCACTGAACAACTGCACTTCGCTATTGTACATTCTAATTATTTTGATTATATTTTTTGTTTTAAAAATGTTTTATTAATTAGATTCTTTTGGAATCAAGATGTATGTTTCTTTCAGCTACACATTATGACCTAAAAGTTTAAGGACTTTGCAAAATTGCTCTTACATATCCTTGGAGGGAAGATTAAAACAAATTAGAAAGTTCACTGTTTAAAACATTCAAAATATCACTAATCACTAAAAAACAGCAAAAGCACCAGTTGTCAAATAATATTTAATCAAGCTTATTTTGGAAAACAGAATTAACTTGAATCCTGACAGGAAGAGGTGACATGGAGAGTACTCATATTCAGATAAAACCAACCACTCCAACTTCTGCAGACAAACCCCAAACAGATGTCGCATTCTCAGCCTCTCTCTGTGGCTGGAAACGTGACCAAGGTACAAGAGAAAACTATGGAGAGCACTCAGTACCCTCTTACCACTGTATCGCAGAGAAAAATCATGTATTCAAACGCTTCAAGTCAGTAAATAACATGAAGTCACTGGAATTATTTGAGCATTTAATGTAGATGCATTCTTAGCAGAAAGACTAAAAAGGTCACTTGTTCTCTGTCATGATTAGCAATGTAATACCAACCCTCAGAGGACACATTTCCTCAGCCTACAAGGAGTCAGCTTGAAGAACTAAATGATACTGAATTTGAGAAAGACTAAAAACCTGGAAAATAAATTGCTAATGGATAAGATATGTCTAATATTTGACTTTCAGCTCAAAGGTAGTTTAGGATAGCATATGAAAATTTATGGTACAAATACTACTTTTGTGCAACAAAATAAACAAGCTCATCACCATTCAAAGTATTCCAATGAAATAAAAATAACCATCTGTATATTGGATCAATTAAGGAATTCTAAATACTGGAGTATCTAAATACTGACATCTCAATCTAAAGAGCAATTTTCAATTGATTCTTAAATTTACTATAAGCACCATTTTTAACTTCTTTCAGACTTTAAATTTGAATCATTAGAGCTTATTTCTGTAGTGCTTGAGAAGTCATATTCTCTGCTCAATAATCTAGTACTTTTGCAATCATTAAAAAGTCACCATAAGGAGAAGTGATTAGTTCAAAAGCCACAGACCCTGGGCAAGAGAAAAGGCAATAAATAGTTTTAGTTTTGTAACTCTTGGAAGGAGGATATATGACTGGGAGTTTAGCCCTTAAAAAAACCCCTGCATTAATAAGATTGTTGTTGTTTACTCTTTTTCCCCCTCCAAACTCATTATCCTCAAATAGAAACAAACACCAACAACTTGAAACTATTCATATTTAAACTATGCAATGTATCAGAAGGCAAAACGGTTAGCATAGTGCAAAACAAAAGCAAAGCAACAGGTCAAAGTCGAAGATATTGTTGTATCAACCCTTACAGAAAATACAGCCTTCCAGACATACCAAGCAATCTGTTTTTCTCACTGTAGCACTTGTAACTCAGGACTAACTCAAATTGTCTTTACAGCTTAAACACGAGCTAAAATCCATCTTGGAAAACATCCAGAGAAGTGGAAACTGGTCAGGATAATCAAAGCTTGCGCACAGGAGTTTTTCCTGGACCTTTCACACCCCACCCACATCTTCTTTTGGTCCAGAGAAACATTTCCAAACAAATATTTATGAAGTCCTCTTGCTCTGCACTTTGCTCAGATATATTAATCATCCCCAAACCATCCACCCTGCCCAGAAAAAGTCTAAACTGTCTCAAACCTGCCACTGATTTTTTATGAGATTTACTGTAAGTTCCCCGGTCTGTTAATGTCAATGATTTCTTTCAGAAGCATACTTGAAACAATAGGAACCATGTTACTTTGGTTTAGTCAGCGTGCTGTTCTAGTTTTTACACGCTTTGAATCGCACCCCAGTTGTGCCTCCAAAATGGGACCATTCTTGAGCAAAAACTGGCTCAGCAAAAAATGTTGCCTAATTTAGTAAACAAACACATGTAATCCTACTGAAGAATTTCCAATAGCCTGGATCAAAACTTATTATCAGAACGGAAGGAGCAAAACAAAGCTGCAAGAATTGCCAAAATGGGATCTACCCACCGTCAAGTTGAAGCTGCAAGAATTGCCAAGGTGGGATTTCTCCACACCACCTGTCTGTCCCGTTTGCTTGTACTTGTCCACAATTATGACACATCAACATTCTCATCCTTTTCTTTGTCAGAGAACAATTGCACTACACTATATTGACTTGGCTTTGATACATATTAATAAGCTGTAATTTTTAAAACCACCGTTGGACCACATTGTTACTTTTCTACAATTTTTTATTAAAATACCACTGTAACTAGAGTTTGTTGCTTGCACACCTGCTCTCCTATGTGTTCCTTTAGAAATCCTTTCATTCTTCCATTTTGATATCTTCATTCTATGAAATATGTGAGTAAATAGTGACTTTATCTTGTATATTGATTATTTAGTCTAAAATGGTTATAGTGAAAATTACATACTGAAAATCTGCATCCTTTTGAAATTTATCACTATGGTCTCTGTAATATCACAAATTAGAGAATAATGTCTCTGAAAGCTGCAAGACTTGTAGAGCAGTGCAATGATTTTCAGATACAGTGGCTCTTGACAAAGTAGTTGTGAACAGTCATCTGAAGTGGACTTAGATTCACCTCTCACAAGACTCAGTGTCAGCATCAACGGTGAAGGTTTCATTTACATTCATTGCACTGACAGTGAGAAAAGGAATTCACAATGATCACACTTGCTCATCTTCTCAGGGATCAGTCAACCTAAAAAGCCATTGCCTTGAGGCACTTGGTACCAAATGTCCTCATCGTTGAGAATCAACCTGCAGCCAACAAGCACAGCTGAAATTTAGTACACGCATCTATAAGCTGCCATGAATAACAGTATATTGTGCTGCTAAACAATAAGCTAATGGCTCAAATCCTGTTTTGGAGGGTGGACAGCAGTTACTGGCTGTTATATAGTCTAGAATTGTTCTGGGACCTAAAGGAATGCAAATGAAATAATAGAGGAATAGCAGAGATTAGGCGATAAAAAGATTCAACAGAAATAGAATTAAACAACATTTTAAAAGAAATAACTGCAGCCTTTTATTAAAAGCCTGTATAGAGGTGATGAGAGAGGTCATAAAAATATCTCTTATGCTTTCTCCTGCAAGCATCTAAGAAGGATCATTGCTTCTCTGTTTCTATCAGCAGTTAAATCTCCAGTGCACTCTTTATATTAAACTATACGTTTTTTGCTCTTCCTTTTCCAGGGAGAAAAAAAGAAATTTCCCCTTCCAGTCTAGATTCCAACTTACCAACTTTGCAAAACAGCTTGTTTATTTTTAGGTAAATTTTAGTGTCCGTCAACATTCCTCCAAACCATTAAAGAGTATTTCCAAACTCTGGTCATAAACTACCCAAATATTTATAGGAGCCCTATGTTTCCTTGGAATGGTTATGTCTATCAAGCACAAGACAGTACTGAGCAGATATTTGGGCTATCCTAGACACAAGAAGCACCACAAACCACAGCATGTGGCTCTTCTCCCCAGGAAAAAGGTAGCACTGCAGTATAATGCAACGGGGGTTTCCAGAGCTAACTTGCTTATTCAGAACGTACATTACATATGTAATCTACATTATCTCCTTTCTTCTATGCAGAGGCAGCTAAAATCCTATGGATACTTTGACAAAGAATCATTTTTTGCCTTTTTCAGTATTGCTAGAGGAACAAGTTACAACACTGGCTTCAGGAACATACTGTACTATACTGGATGCTCCCTTCACTGACAATCTTTGATGACTAAATACAAATCTGTTACTGCATCTGCTGCTTCACTCTTTGGTTTACTTTGTTTTATATCAAAATAGTTAAATGACACTTGTTTATCTGAAAAATATTCCAAACATTATGACTGTTATTACTCATCATGCAATGACCAAAACTTGCACAAGCCCAAAGTCATAGGATCCCAGAGTCTTTACATTAATGATGTTTCACTGCAGGGGAATTAAAAATGAAAGCCACAAAACAAACAGGAAGGTTACAACCAGAACACTACATTATGAAATAATATTCTCATGCAATATCGTAGATTTTGCTTTACAGACAGAAATAAACAAAAGAAAAAAAATGGTCAGGGAAGCAACTTATTCTTTTGTCGTGCAGTTTGCAGAATTAAAATTGTTCAGGATTGTCAGAAGACAATCTAAAGACACACTAAATTCTCCCCAGCTCTAAAGGAAGATATGAAGTTTAGGTTTGATTTTATTATGATAGAGAAAAAATTATTTTATTTAAAACTACAGATTTTGTTTCATCTAAACCTGTCCAGCACCCCCTGGGCACACTCACTACTCAATAAAAAGTTAAACAAAAATGGAAAAAGCCACACAAAGATGCGCCACTTTGCCCACAAATTTGGGGTCGCTGCCAGTGTGTGGCAGCATCAATGGGAGTGCCAGTCCAGCAGGCTGCTGTGGCTGCGCTGCAGGGAGGAGCTCTCCACACCCTCTGCTCATCGCTGCCCGCAGCACAGCACTGCTCTGCACTGCGTGGAGTGGGAGCCAAATTGTTTTCATCATTAAGTTACAGCAACAGGAGGAAGCAAAGCTCTGCAAAGCAGCTTTGACTTAGAGGAGAATTAAGACATTAGTGTAAATCTGTTCCTATGACTTATATTTATGTAAATGTAAGGGTTTGTTTAGGGTATGTAAAGAAGACTTGTTCATACACACAATGAAATCCTATAGTTCTGTCAAAGTTTCTGGGTATTCTTATTCTATGCCAAGACTACTTTTATATGTGCACACACAGGGAACAAGTATGCACACATTATATAGTACAAGCAAGTAAAGAGCATTCTGGAAAACAGAAATCTTGCAAGCTAACTAATAATCAAGTTATAATCTCTCTGAACATGCTAATTTTTTAAATGAAAGCAAATGTCTGAGTATAGCTCTTTATTAAAAACCCAATTTCCACCTACAATATAGTGATGTCCTTGGTTATATGACTACAACCAGGTCCTCAGCTGTAAAATACAAATGCAAACACTAATATAGATGCTATAAACTAATCCATATAGGTTTTGGATTAAGGCTGAAATAGACTTTGAGATACAAAATACATGAAAAATTATTTTACAAGCCTATAATATTGCAATTACAAACAAAACCCAAGATAAACCAACCCTAAGCGTTTGCTAGAACAGGGTCTGGTCTCTTATATAGGAATGTTCGATTAGCCTTTTCACCTGACTGAATTTATAATCCTAATACTTTTGGAGGTTTAAGGAATTAATAGAACAATTTGTTATTGTTATTTCTGTTTTGTTGCTTTAACAGAGCATAATATGTGTATTAATATAAATTTGAGCACCATGAGATGCATGGAGTGGTTTTACCAGGGCAGCAATTTTCATCAATAGGCCCAGCTGGAATAATACTCTATGAATGAAAAAGAGGGAGAAGTTTGCGTATAAGACCTATATTAGTAACTAACTTTAAACTACACTTAATTAAGAATATTTACCTAATAGCATTCTAAAAAGTATTCTTTTTTTCTATCAGTAGACCAGATTCCTTGGTCTTTACAGTATATTTATGTGAAGACATAGCCATTTTCCTAACACTGCCGTTCCTGATCCATGCCATATTTTCAAGAAGCTATAGTTTTCCAATGAAGGAAAAATGACAATTTATTAACACTGCTTCATGAAAACACAGGCTGCTTTCTTAAGGGTAGAAAATTATTAGCATAAAAACATAATAAATGACTATTTGAGCTCATTGTGAATAAACCCACAGCTAACTACTCGAATATCTTGATTCAAGACACATGCTATTTAAAAACCTGTGCATGAAAATAGCTCCTACAAGAACTGAGGTTGAAAGAAAACGTTCTGTGATTAAGAGTTCTAAAATACAATGCTTGCTGTGCCTTATTTGCTCTAGAAAATTATGTAATCTTAAGAATACAGTTTGCTTTAAAGTGAAAATCTTATAATAAAAATCTCATTTCCCTGTGTGACTAGCAATTTTATATGCTCTACAACGTAAACTGGTTCAGGTTAGGGCATGTTTGTAGCCACTTAGAAAAACACCCTGTACCTCCCACTCTTCTTTTTCTTATATATAACAGATTGATCTCCCTTTTATATATCTTCTCCACTGAGCCTAAGCAGCTTTTAAAAACAATGAAAAATGCACTATAACAAAAGTAAACAAATTTCAGAATTCGGAATTCATTTAAGTGACATTTGTAGAACATACATGCCTTAAGTGGCTTTAAAAAGCGAGAGGATTAAAGAAAGCAGTGGAAGTGGAAATTGCCTTTGCAGGTTTCTGTTTACCAGCCAGACTCCAAACTTTTTAATTTTCCTAACTTCCTCATCAGCAGTTCATTTTGTGAGCCTGTCCCCTGGAAAAAAAGAGGGAATTATGGTGAAGCCCATTGCACCCTCCCATTTCCTCTCCTCTCAGGCAGGCTATCACACAGCATTGTTAAAGTTTAGCACCACTCCTGTATGGTTTTGTACAGTGCCCAAAGCAGCATCTCAAAGACTGCTTATTCCCATGAAAACAGAAAGGTAAAAGCACAAGCTGAGAGTTTCACCTTGGCAGTTTTCACCCCTGGCCAAACACCAGTCTGCCTCTTCAGCATGGCCACGGCCCAGCTCCCTGCGAAACAAGCTGCTGGGACAGACAGTCCTGCTGCACTGCCTTCTGCTTAGGCAGGTCAGGCATCACACTGTGCACTTGGAAAATTCAACTATAGATCTGTCTGCACTCACACTTCACAAAGATATCAAAGACTCAGCAACATTTGACACAGGCAGTTTTTGGGATTAGTCTTCAAAATCACCTATCACAAACTGTAATTACCCTGCTCAGGACAGCATGCTAATGGTTAGCTTTGATGACCAACCTGCTCTAAGTTCTTAACAATGTTTCCCACCCTGAAGAATCAGAAAGGCAGGTGCAGTGTAAAAATTTCCTATAAATCCATTCAAATGAACATTAGCTTTTATATGGGCCAATATGTCCACCAAATCTGTGCCTGGGAAATTCTACCACCTTACCTGTCAAGGCAGGAGTTTTCCCAAGGCTACATTTGGCCCATATCTCAGTGTGTCCCTTTCCCTGAGCTCACATGTGCCTGAAGACAGGAAGCAACAACTTCTCTGTCCCTGAGAGGTTGGGCCTGGCACTCGACCCTCACACAGGCCAAAAAACCTCCCTGCAAAGCAAAGCTTTCAGGTGATTCAGAATGCTGTACTAAACACCATGTGAGGCCACGGATGAGCGGTGAATACACTGATAAATTTTCATCAGGAAAGGAGGTGTTCTTTGATTACTCAAAGGAAATAATGAATTTTTCTAGAGAAAATACAATCAAACTTAGAAGTAAAAAAGGAGAGATGTGCAGGAAGCAGGAAAGCACCTGGGTTTCTGCTTTGCTAGGTGTTTGCTGTGGAAACAATCTGCTCAATTTTAACAAGAGTTGACATCACCATGAAAATTCCCTGCCATCATTTCACAACTAACTTTTCTTTGCTGATTTTTCTTTCTTTCTTTTTTAATACTGAGGTAAAATTTTTATGCTTCTAAGTAATTATAAGGGAAGTAGGAAAATCCTCAAAGTGGGAATATATTGAGTAGCTGTAATTGGGCTATGGAGATACTCTGTTATCTATGCTGCCTTTTAATTTTTTAAAATTTCTGAATGGCAATTTTCAGCACTGTTGAATGCCAGCCAAAAATTGAAGGTGGTATAAAACATTTAAAAAACATTACTTTTTAACAATGCCGAGAAACAGAATGGCACCATTTAAATAGCCATATGCCATAAAGACTATTTTTATTTAGGAAAATCTATTTTAATTTAAATATCATAAGCCCATGAGCTATAACAAACAATATTTTTTTTCCATATGCTTGGAATTATTGCAAAGAAAACTTTACTTCTGCTCCCCGTCCTTTAGAAGTCTGAACATACATGTATGTTCATGAGTGTGTGTGTGTTTACAGTGATGGAAGGAAACCACTAAACTCCATTAGTTAATGTAATGGCAAAATACCAAAAAGGAGATCTTCCCTTGGGGTTGGCTTTTTATCCCATATCTTTCACTAGTCCATTTTCCATATAATCCCTTTCTTGCAGGGGCTCTCCCCAGCAAGCTGCTAGTGGTAACTGCCATCAGCCCAGATGATGTGGAAAGTTGCTATAATTCCTTTCATCTGCTCTTTTCCTGAATTATGCACTGTATGGTCTGAAGGAAAGTTGCCTTTGCCAGGTGCTAAGAAATGGAAATGTGTGTGCATTTGTGAGCACTTACCTGCTGCAAGGGACTGGAAGGAGAACCACAGGCTCCCTTCTAAGTCTTGGAGGAGCATCACTAAAAATGAGTTTTGAAGACCACATTTCTTCTGCATCTTTTCCAGTGCAGAACACCGATGAAACAAATGCATATGTGGGGTTCTATTAGGTTTTTGAAATTTTAAATTATTTATTCAAGTCCGGAAACAGCTATCAATAATGAAACTGGCATGTAATTTCTTGGTATCCTTTAAAATTTCTTTTAATATAGCACTTAGAAGTTTGAAGGCTGATTATATAGTTACTTCAGGTACTCATAACCATGACTATAAACATCTGATATAAGACTTCAGTGTTAAACTGGAGATGGCAAATATTGCTCACAATGGACTGTGCTGTGAGATGCAAAGGATCACAGAAGAAGAAATAGGACTTAAAAAAAAAAAAATTAAGGCTTTTCCATAACTGCTAAACATAAAGCCAATCTGTTATGCTCACCAACACTTTACTTGAAGCAAACAGAAAGCCACCCTATATGCTTAAGATGGAATTTCCTTTTTTGAAGTGGTTTTACCAATAAATTAGCCTGGCCTTTGAACTAGTAAGAATAATATATGCAACTAAACTCATCACACAATTTTGAGATGTTTGAGAGAACACTGTAATTTACAGTGAACTAAATGTTTAATAAACCAGTAACAAAAGCCAATATAATTAGTCATCTGTTGTTTTAAAGAATTCCAGTAAAAATCACATCTATTTCTGTATTCAGAATTGGGATATAGTCTAAACCAAGAGCTTTATACCAGCAAAATTAACTTTTCAGTAAAAAACAGACAAGCGACAAAAAACCACCCACGCTTTATATTCCTAAGTCACTTTGCTTCACAGTGGTACAACGAAGAAGATGAGAAATAAAGCAAAATCCTTAGGGAAGAACAGATTTTCTCTCTCCTTAAAATTGTCAGACTCCTACTTAAAGTAGGAAGCTTTTAGGAAGGAGGGTATTTAAAAGTGTGAAGGCATCTTATCACCCATATGACCAGCTCAATCTGTGGCTTGGCACAGCTCACGAGATTCTTTTTTCTACCAAATGTAGGTATGTCCATGGCTCACTGGTGGCTCCTGCGAACCACAACCATGCACCTGCAGCGCACAAGTCCCTGGTGTGCCCCAGCTGTGGGAGCAGAGCCACCCCAAATTCCCAGCAGCGGCCCCTCCCCAAACAGGCATTGCAACTGCCCGGGCAGACCATTATCATCCAACACACCAAACTTAGCACAACTTGGTACAACCCTCGTCTGGTAAAAGGATATCTTCCCAATCTCTCTGTATCCAGTCTGGTGCTGTTTACATGAAACTCTTCAGAATTATTATTAAACATAAACTAAAGCTGCTCTTCTAAACCAAACATCTTTGAACTTCAGTCAGTCCCCCTCAAACAAATAAGCTGTTTTGAAAATTATTTCCAGGGCGATGCCTGTTGCCATAGGGATGACATTAAGTGAAAAGGACAAAAAATATAGAGGGTGATAAACTGCATGGTTGGATGACACACTTGACTTCCAAGTCTGTGTTCAAATGAGGCATACACGCCAAGATTTTTTATGAAAGACAAAATTAAAATGTATCGCTATCAAGCTGTAACTGACAAGGTATTGTGTGGTGGCTGTTAACATAATGCTCCATATATTTATTGTTTGTCATTTTTCTGGCCCTGATAAAGGTCTTTTAGAGCTGTAAATCATACCATTAAATCTGCCACTAGGAACAGAGGCTGTTTGGAGAATGAAAAGAAAAGAAAAGACAAAACTGAATCACTACTTACAGGTTTCTGCTTCATGACAGACCTTAACTATCACATCAGAGATGACATTTATTCTTCGAATTTGGCACATTTTCAAACACCACACTGTTGGCATATGACCTAACTTGAGAAAAAATTCTCTTGAAGAGTAGGCTGTTTACCATGGTGATGTATTGTACAGACACAATATACACTTAAGTACATATGGCTTAGGACAATATGAAGTTATTCACAGGTTTGAACATGTTGATTCTCTCACAACAAACATTTCCTTTTACAAAGTTAGCTTTGTCTCCACTTTTTGTTTCTGAAGGGTCTACAATATTATTGTGATGATCTTGATTGGTATTGGTTGCAATAAAATGCAGCAAGGCATCAGCTTAGGCTCCTGAATGAATACTTTGATCAACACCTTCCAAACACAGGCTTAGGTGTCTAATTTAGACACCTAAAACAGGTAACTGACAGGAATAATACAAAATGATACAAATCTCGACGGAGATCTAATGGGAAAATGTTATGCATGACACACAGTGGGGAACAACTTTCTTTTTTTTTTTTACTCTCCATTTCGAAACAGTTTTACTATTCCAGATCACCACTACGATCATAATCCATATCACACAGGCACAACATCCTGTCCCAACACTGGTCAAATTATAGAAGTAAAAACAAAACAAACCCCACTACAACAACAGCAAACTGTATAAAACAAGACAAGTACAAATCTTTGGTCTTCAAGGTAAACACTGCACAGATTCTTAAACCTGTCAGGGAGGGTAACTTTTAAAACACTTTTAAAACTTCAGAAATTGAGACTAAGCAAAGAGACTATCTTCAGCATCAGCCCATTAAATGGCAATTTTAGTCTACACAGGACTACAGTCAAATTAACAACTGGGCTTCACACAACTGTATTTGGTAGAAGGTACATTCTGAAGGTGGCAGACCTGGAGAATACCCAGAAAATGTTCAAGTCCCTGGTACAAGCAATGGCATGACATTTAGAGCCAGCCAGCCAAAGGAGACAATTCTGCAGACAGGAGACAGTTAAGAGTCCTCCTGCATATCAGAAAGATGTTATACATCTTGTACCCGCACAAAACAGCACCTTTCACAAATGCAGATATTTTCAAAATTCCTGCAAAGATTCCAGTTGTGCTCACTCTGTCCCACTAAAGCTTTACTAAGTCTCTCTGAAAGAAAACACACGCTATAAATACAATGCCTAGAGCAAGAGCACAGAGAAGCAGAAGTCCAATGTGTCCAGGTAAAACACATACTTGATATTGACTAGAAACCAAATATACAACCCACGAAGGTAATTCTGCCCATGGTTTATTCTGAGAGCACCACAGAAAGTTCCTACTAAGACCCCAGTTTAAATCTGTGGAAATGCAAACTGGTAATTACCACAATGCCAGTTATGGATAACTTAACTGGGGGAGGTGCCTTTGATACTGTGCATGCTGCCAAAATGCTGCACGGGCAGTAACAAGGGAGGCTGCAGGCAAAACGGGCCAGGCTGCTTAGAACTCGGGAACCTTTTGAACGTCTGACCGTAACTAGGTACCCTTTATGGCCTGATTTTATTAATGAAACTTTATAAATTTTTTATTGGATTTGTCAGTTAAAATTAAACAAATAAACAGTCTATTGCAGCATGAACCCACCTGATTTTATCCCCCTTGTGAATCAATGACCTTCCATGAATAAGCAGAAGCTTAAGAAGGTGTAGATTACATAACTGAGAGTATCTCAGGTTCATTTATTTGCACACAAAATTGAATGTTCATATTTCATTCAAAATTCTCTTTAGAGAAAAGAATTTTCTTCATAATACAATATTCAATAGTTTTCTATGAACTGCTGAAATACGATCACTTGATCACCTGCATTTCTTTTGCTTTCCCAGGCTATTTATTAGAAAATATCTTTTTTCCTCTTAGTCCTTGAAATACTTCTGGAATATAACCCTAGCGTCAGCTTAAGTGTAATTAATACTAATGTTTTATTTTAAACACAAGCAACAAGGGGGAAACATGGCTATTAAACCGTTCCTGCTGCCTTTTGTATGTACGAGATACTTTCCCCCGCATTTTTTTCCTGTTTCAGCAAAGAAAAGGCATTACCTTTCATTTCAAAATTAAGATATACCTGAAAGTTGCATATAGCAAAGTGTGGAGGGAAATATGTCAGCAGTGAACCATAAGTACCATGATGGTTTTGCTATGCCCTCAGCTAACCATTTATTCTAAACAGTATCATAAGGCTTATTCTAGAAAACAGCAGGTACTTCACAGCGTTTTATCACTAAAATTGAAATCAAAGGTAAAGTCTCTTAAAAACACAAAGCTCAGAGAGAAAACTCTGCAGCTGGTAGCAAATGGAATTTCCCTGCCTCACTTGTTAGGGCTGGCACTGATTCTACACACATTAAAAAATATGATACAGTCTAAAGATACCCTGAAACACTGCAACATAAGTCACATGTGCAGTCACTTCAGGAATCATGTTATAAAGGAAAAACCTAAAATTAGCACTGGAATTAAATAGTACTGGTCTAGATGTGTCATCCAACTGACTATTTCATCAACAAAAATATCTTCCTAGACAGAAGATGCCAGCCAGTGAGAAAAATCTACATATTTGTTTAGTGTTTTAAGACAAATGGTAGTGTGAATGAAACTTGGTTTTCAAAAAATCCTGGCCAGACATCTACGTACATTCTGAGCTCCACTTAAACTCTCATCTTGAAATAAATTACTGCAAATGAAATTTACTTTAACTAAACTTTTAAACAACATATAAAAGTAATCATAATTAAAATTGTAAATAAGCTTCCTTTGCTGTAGATCTCAAAGGGGCCAGTAATTCTTAAACAGCTTCTGAAATCTCACCTCTTTTGTAGTCTAATTGGTTACATCAGTAAACTGCTGGGTGAGTGCTTTAAAAGGATGCAGAACAGGAATAGAAATACAGTTTTATGGGAAGTGAGGTGTGAGGCCATTAAATGCATTCACTGCATCAGAATGTTTTTAATCCTACTGACCAATTAAGTAAAAGGCATCTTGGAGCAAGTAAATATAATGTTAGAGCAAGTAAATGTAACAGCCCTGTTGCTGGCTGTAATAACAGACATGGGCAATGTGATAAAATGTGTACATTAATTGTTAATTAACTTGATGAAAATATTTCTTTAGCAACAAATACTTGAATGCTTCCCCAAGTCACACTAGAGGTAAGAAGAATGAGCAGACCAGACCAAAACAGAGAAGAGTATTAATTTTTTTAATCCCAGTCAAGCCAAATGAGCAGATTTATTTCAAAGAAAACGACATTGTTGACTTTACTGCCCATTTATGAACAACTTGATTCTTCACTTCGGATACCACGTGACCCTATTTCCTACTAAAACTATAAATGACACTAACTTAGACTCTATATTTAAAACTCAGAAATTCCAGACCTTGCCTACAATTGATGCCATGGACTCTGTCTATCAAAAGCATTGTAAGCACGTTTAACTTGGTGGAAATGCCTACCTTGTTTATGCCCACTTTAAAGAGCATTTCTTGCCACTAATTAAACTTCCTACAGTATTTCTAAGTTCCTAATTTAACTATGTGAATTAATTAGATCTCAGCTCTACTCCCAAATTCCTTTAATACCACTTCCTCTCCCTTCAGTTGCTCCACATGGACGGAGAAAGAATATGTACTTTCCTTTGTAGAGGAGTCTGAGATCCATTAAAAGAAAACACTACATAAGAGCTGCTTATATTCAGAAATAAAATTCAGCTTTAGTGATTAAATAAAATACTTGGTAAGTAAGGTTAAGACATTTGCGGTAGCTTTAGAAACCAGAAACAGCACAACAGCACATTTGGGATATGTAAACATCAAATTCAGAGTATAAATGAAGCATAACAAGCTTCCAAAGATGCGTATGGAATAGAGACTAGGCCTAGTTTACATAATATCAACTGCCCAGCTAGTTTGTTTTTAAGATGAGACTTTAACTCAGGAATTTTACTAAACAAACAGCAAGGGATTCCCTTCAGAGATTAACTATGAAATGATTTGGTTTCCATTGTTCGATTACCCAAATACAGTTCCTGTGCTATTGATTGTCACGAGACATGTTTGGATAAACCTGAGATGGATCAATGTCAAACACCGAGTCCAACAACTCCAGACTTTGTGATGCTAATCTGACACAATCAAAAAATTTAAACTTTTAACCTCACAACTCCAGTAGTCACAGTGTTCTAGTTCTGCTGTTCAACACTTATTTGTGTAACTGAATAAATATTTATTGTCCTATGTATATGTGGAACATATACTGGTGACTTACAGCCTGAAACTAGAAATTGATCACATATGCTCTTCAAGTTTGCAGTCATTAATACAGACCACCTTAAAAATGAGAAACATTAATTCAAATTCATACATGAGTAGCAAGTATAAGGCTATTAGGGTTTGGGCACTTAAACAAAACATTTCTCCAAAATGGAATGACTAGTCCTTGATTAACTCAGGTTGCACATTGATGTTGCCTAGATATTAAGGAACATATTAAACTCTTTATCAGAAAGACATGGAGTAACAGAGACGTAGGAAAATGTGAGAGAAAATAGAACGAAAACTACTTAATTGCTTTCCATTATTATATTTGGTTGTGTTTTCACTGTTTACATTAGAGTTTATTAAAGGTTTGTTACTTTCGAGCTGCTTCAATAACAGAGATTCCCCCATCCCTTTCTCCACAGAAAGACTGCCACAACTATGAGCTTGTGTTTTGAGGGACAATATGACAATCAATCAGTCCAAAGCAGCCCAAAGAACAGCCTAAAGCAGCAGCAAACAGACTGCTCAGAGCAGCCTTCCGCTTTTGACTCCTTTTTAAACACTGATGATTGGAGAATATTGAGCAGATACCACCTCTGGTTTTAGTCAGTATGAACCCAGCTTGAAATAGGATATGCAATAAGACAAAGCAAGTAACTTATTTTGTAGTTTAAATGACACACAGCTGCCCTAATTCTCATATAAGCGAAGTTTAACAACAAAGTCATTATTTGAACTGATGATCAGGAATGACAAGTATAATGAAGTACAATGTCTTCATTTTATACATTACTTCATGTAAGATCTGGTATACATCTATAAATAGAAAAAAAATTAAGTTATGAAAATATTCCCATGAATATTTAATAGAGCTATTTACTTCATGACAACTGGCTTCTTTGCTACTGCCACTACATGCACACGTACCAAAAGCACACATGTATAACTGCATACATACATCTGAGGGTGGATATATTCTCTGGAACTAGAAGACTGAACATTAGTATACATATATATTAATTTGTCTTAGTTCACATGGCTCCATGTAAATAAAATACGATGGTAGAACATTGTTATTTTAAATTTTTATTTATTATTTGGATAGATTTCACCATATTTGAGTTCTACAAGAGAAAGTATTATGGCCATGTCTAAAGACAGTATCAATTTAGGAACCTCTAAAGCTAATGATAAAACAATTGTAATTCTGTTTTTTCGAACACTTTGTAATACTTACTAATGTTTTGTGAGACTAAATAACAAAACACAATAAGTACCACAGAAATGTTTTTAAGGTGGAATCAAAAATTGTACTCACTGCTTAGTTATGCTTAGATCAGCTACACATCTCTTGCCATCTGTAGGAGCAACATACATTTAGTTTTGCTCAGAAGAGAGGAAAAATTATATAACTGAAGGAAATGTGTTGGACCACCACTAGCTTTTGAACTGGAGAGGGCTTTGGCCACGAAGACCATTAACGGGTAATGTTAAAGCCTGCTGGAGACTGGAACTTGCAGGGCTACGCTCTGTCTCGTATCAAACACAGATAAGTGGTCCCCTGTAATTTTTATGACTATGGTGTCAAAAGTCTTCCATTCAAATCGCAATAAATATTGTAATGAAGTCTGGAAGCAAGGCCATTTGTACTTGCTTGGGGCTGAGAATTAAGATAGCCTGTTTCCAGTTAGACAGTCATTACAAAGATCTAATGTCCGTGCTAAATGGTTTCCTGTTCTGAGTACTTACAACCAGTTTTAGTAAAATTGACTTCCTGAATGTTTTACTATATCTTCACCAATATATGAATTTGGGTTTTACATCCTTTCTTCTTTTTAATCATGGGTTCTTCACAGACTGTTCCCATAGTAAGCATGCTTACTTCAAATGAATTGAGTCACATCCTGCATGTATCTCTCTATACTCATATTTTTATGTTGATCTAAAGCCCATTGTATCAATATACAGCACAGGGCAGAAACATGTTACTAAAGGCTTTGGGATAAAACCCAGGATATATCCTCCTTTATTTTTACTAAAATACAACTGATGCAGTTTCATCTTTCCCCCCCTTTCAATTTCACTTATTTAAACATGCAGAGATAAATTAACAATGTATTTGTTAACACACACCAAACAAATTAATTTTATCAAAGGGAAGCTCCATCTTCCTGTTTAAAGTCCTGTTAAAGATTCTAAGACTTTGTGTAGACAAGTATTTTGATACTTAACTCCCACCAAGTACCTGCAAACTCCCGTTTAGACAGACTGAGAAACTATTCTGTGTAGGTATGAACAGAACTACTTCAGGAGACAGCAGCAGACATTTGATTGCGAGCAAGACCCATAGGCAGGAGTATATATATGTGGCAAATATACTTTAAAATAAAAATGTACTTTTTTATATTTCGAAACGACATCACTAAGGAATTGCTAGGGCCTTTTATTTAAGGTATCTTTAACATCTTTTCTGACAAGGCAAACAAACTGCTAGAAAGGATTTTCTCTCTAAAAGTGATTGTTTGATTCTAAATCTAATGCAAAAATATAGAGAGTGGAGAGAAGTTTTTCTCTGATAAAATAACCCAGCTCTATTTATTTTTAAATTTCAGAAGGCTAGTTAACAAAAAAAAAAAAAAAAAAAAAAAGGAAAAACACATGTATCACTTTCCCCTTCCATATCCCACTCAACTCCTTCAGCAGTTGCTGAACTAGATTTTCAAAACGTTCTGAAAAGGAAGCATCCTTCCTATTTGCAGTCTGTCTACAAACAAAAGTTATCATGAATGTAAAAGGTTTTAGCAAGACAGACAAGCTTGTTTGGAAATCTGCAGAAAAACAAAGGTTGAATGGGCCTGGTCATGAAAGTAGAATTTTAAGTATATTTGGACCAAATATAAGTAAATAGACAGTAATACACAAAAGTATTTGACTGATTAGAAACGCTACATTTCTTTTTTGAAAGTCTGCCCTGAAAGTTTCTTCAAGCATCTTTTATAGAACTGAAGCACCTCATACATCCTGCACCAAAACAAGAATTTCTTTATCTAAAAGCAAGTTCCAACTGAAGAAAATATCTACTTAAAAATGTCAATAGCTTTTATAGTACTGCTTGCATGAATACAAATTCTTAAATAAAATAATCAAGTAGAAAGTTTAGGTTGTGTTTATGCATCAGCAACAAACATCATTGCTTGCTATTATAAATCAAGGACAATCAATGCTATAGTATTGTCATTAATAAAATATGAGTCAATAGGCACAAACTTTTAATATAAGCCTAATTATGAGTGTCTCTTTGCATGAAACTAAAAATATTGAAAATGTTGACATTGGAGATGTGCCCTTGAACCAAAAGCCAAGTATAAGTCAATAATCTATTATGATTTTCATTTTGCAGAAGTAGTGCCATTATTTCAAAAGGTCTCAAAAATCAATTTAGCATTTAGTATATCTGTGTAATAATGACATCCTAATTAAAAATCCCAATCTGAATAGCACAAAGGATAATGTTTAATCTCTAATCAATGAGAACCGAGAGAAGAAGCTATAGGTGCAATAACCTTTCTTAATGAGGTTTACTGTTTTTTCACAGCTTACATATTCCTTCATATTTCTGATTGCTACTCTTACATTCTGGCAAGGTATGCAGGCAGTCTCCAACTAAAATCTGCAAATATGACTACAAGCTATTTAGAGAAAAATAACAAAGTAGGAAAAATCTTTTGCTCTTTAGGGATGAAGCTGCTATAGCACACTGGGAACCTGACAGGTATTTCTCTAACACTCAAGAACTCCACACTGACAAACCACCTCAATGTCCACGTGATTGCTTATCCAACCCCAGAAGTTATTCCCAGGATGAAGTAGCTGGGGGGGGGAGGAGGCGAGGGGGGAGGTGAGAAGGTATTTTTTTCCCCATTTATCAACAAGGGTGGCATTATGTTTGACAATAATTTCAAAATTAAAAAAATTAATTCTTTAATTTCCCAATTACCCTCATTAATTTGAGACTGCAAATTCTGAATAGCCATCCAAAAAAAGGTCCACAAAACACACCTCCCATGGCAATGAATACATTTCTTCACAAGTGCTCATCAGTGCACTGGATGGCTGCTCAATTACCTGTGTGTCAAATGATTATCTGAGAGCTCCATTTCATCTCCATTACGCTTCCCCCAGCCTATATTTCAGTTATATATGCTACTGAAGTGTTAACACATCTTTGAACCTGCTATTTCCTCAGTTAATTTCCCACTAAGAGGTGCTGGAGTAACAGATGTCATAATTATTCACTTATTATCCTCATTTTACATTCATTCTTTCAAGGTATTGTATAAGAAGGGCCCGCTGGACATCAATTTCAGGAGCAGTGCAATCTTATACCAGTACAGCCTGCTATATATAGTCCTCCTCAAGGGTAAGTAAATGAGATTTAATGTATGAAACTATGGCAGAGGTCTGCCCATTTCTCTTAAAAATGCTCAGATTGTATTTTAACCTTCTGTGTTTGAACCATGTTCTATTTTATGTTACTTTGCAAGAGTGCACTGATCAGGCATTATAATTAAAAAAACCCACAAGTATAAACCCCCCAAAGTTACAATGCAGTCCGTTTTGAACATTTCTAACAAACCTCACTCCTGGGGTTCTCTGAAGCTTGTAGCATCATCCATACAAGCTGCAAGATTATTCACAATAACCTCTCCATGCAACTGAAATGGAAAGAAATTGTTCCCAACAGTTTAAAATTACTTTAAAACCCAGATCTGTGCTACTGCTCCCAAAGCCCTGCAGCTGAGCCCTGGGGCTCCCGTGCCAGGTCCCCATAGGCACTACAGCACCACTTCACACTCAGACTGCGTGGAGATACATATGGAGAGAGCAAAAAAAATAAAACTGAGGTAACCCCTTGGCATGAGACTATTTCTATATCAGACACTAGGATGTTATATTTATAGGACCTCTGAGAACTTGGGAAGAAAAATAAAAACATGCTTGATGCAACAGGCAATATATATCTATATAGCAGTCCTTTTAATCAAAGCAAACAAACAACTCACTTTGTAACAATGCACATTGTTTAAATTCATGCAGCACTGATCTGCATATTTAATTTTCTGCTTTAAATGTGTACCAGAGCCCTGACCCTTTCCTCTAGGCCACCAAAAATCTTAAGACATTTTAGGATTTTCCTTAACACAAAGGCCATGTGGAGCACGCAGCAGGAATAAGGGATTTGCTATAGAGAAGGCAAGCGATGTTAGTGCCCAGGCTGCAGATACAAACGGACGCCAAATACACCAAAAGCTACCAGGTGATGTTTGCAATAGATCTTCTGCCTCCTTTCTTCCCACCACCAGGCTGGGACAAAAACTTCTCAATACGTGCATACAAATGCATTGTGCCTTGTACTTGTTTTCTAAAATAGTGTTTAACTTCTGTATGCAAGAAGCCTTTATACATGAGAAATTACTATTTTTATATGCTATGCCCTCAGGGTGTAGTACAGTATAATCTATACTTACGTGCTTTTTCGTGTAGCGTGCTTGTAGCCAAAATGTGAGAGCTGCTATGAGAAAATTAAATAGAATAAGAGCTGCCATGTGCTCCACAATTAAAGGAAACACTAAGTAGCAGCAATGGGAATTAAACAGGACACTGTGTTATGCCAAATACCAAATGTGAAACCAAAATATCTGCCAAGTCTCCCCTATTTGTTACAATTTTTCCATATTTAGGTAAATTTATGTAATTATGTACCCTGCGGTGGTAATGGGGCTGTGCTTTAGTCCTTTTGCAGCATATGCTCTTGGCACAAATATCCTTTTTGAGGGGAAAAAACCCAACTTGGCCAAGATTACATATGTTGATTTTATATTGGCATCCTGACTGTGCCTAACAGCTGGTCTTTAACGTAATGAAAGTGTGTTGGATTCATTCAGTTAAACAACTCCATAGACTCTTTAAGCATATGTATTTCTTATAGCTCCCTATGTTTTGGAGTCTGCCTTGATCAGAGCACCAACAGTTGCACTATTTTTCTTAACATCTGAAATGTATCTGTGAGATAAATAAGTATATTTAAGACTTAGTTTCTCCTTATACTCTATGAACCTAGTTTTAAACAACAGTGACCACCTCCACAAATCTCTCATGACTTTTCCATATATCTGATTAAAAGAAGGTGTGAAACGAGCCTGTTCCTGTCTGGTATTTTTTCCACAATCACTGAGGTGTTCACCAGTTGTGCAGTCACAAAGATGTTCAAAACCTTTTTTTTTTTTTCTTGAGTGTGGGAAAGACACTATGGAAAAAACACCACTTGTTTTGTGGGTTTTTTTATGGCTGCACGTAGGGTGATTTTGTACTGCCCCATGTACATGGAACATTTTCCATGCAAAGGGAATACAGATGCTGTGCACCAGCCACATTTCAAAGACAAGCCAGGCCACCTCCAGCCACAGAAACCTGCTACTGCAATCCAATTGTACTCCCAATCCAAGACAATTGTTGATATGCACAAATGCTGGAATAAGCCCAATAGTTCTGAGCCTTTTCAGCAGACCCTTGAAGGCAGGAGCTGCTACTGAAACTCAAAACAGATCCTAAACTACTGTCTGATACTCACAACTACATCCTGCAGATACATGTACACATCTAGAAACATGTGGAGCAGTCATGAGACAGTTTAAATATACTAAGGTCACACAAGAAGTTCTGATGTTTCAGTTATTGCTAACTTGGTATAAAATTTCAAATCCTTCAAAAGAATGGGACAGACTGAGATTATCAGTGTTCCAGTGAAACACACTGGGCAGTTTGCACATCTCAAGGGAGCTGCCATTTACTGTACAGGTGTCCTTCCATTACATACATACAAAAGTCTCATATTTCTAAGAAAGAAAACCTCTTAATAAGGTTTGATCTCCCACATAATACAGGCCACCTAACCTCATTGTATAGGATTTTTAGTAGAAGTCCCCTTCTTTATTATTTAAAGGAGAAATTTTCCTGATAGGCCCTGACAGAAGTTTGTTATACCTTGTTGGCTTCCTCTAATACATTCAGACAACACTATTATCAATCTCACATTCTAGACTTCTGGATAAATTTTTGCCTAAATCAGAGAAAGAAACCAGTTTAACAATATCATACAAATATTTATTCTCCTCAAAACAGTGAGATTAAAGCGCATAAACCATCTCTCTCCATCACCAGTCCATAAAAGGAAAACTGAGCTGCTCCAAAGACCGAGACTGTCCAGATTCACCTCCGCAGCGCACAGAGCTTTGCATGATTTGGAGCGTAAGACAGAAGTCAGCCTTTAAATCATGTGAGGCAACTCCCCACTTGCAAATGCCTGATGTTCCTCACTTATGTTCTTCAAAGGACTCTGACATTCGTAGACATTCTATCGTGTTTCTCTTTATAAACACTCCAGCTGTTTTATAACTGGCTGGGCACATCCAGAGCATTCTGCAGTGGTTACAGCAGCTCCGGGTGATCACTGGTAGGGAACAGACAGACAGCATTTACCAGCAATCTGTTACTGAACTTCCAGGTTTAATAGATGAGGGAAGTCTTCAAGACCCTCCATCAAATTCAGAAGCCTCCAGATGAGAGATTACAAAATGTACAAAATGACAGTTTCAGTGACTTGAGATGCTGATCTAAGTAACACCAGCTCATTTACACTATTTACATTCTCCTTAATTATCTTAATGTGAATTTTCAGTGGAAATATTTTTAATCTGAGTTCTGTTAGAAGCAACTATTCATTTCAAGTAATTTAGCATACTACCTATACACTGCATTCAAAGAATTTGTCTGAAAGAGTCTTTTAATCGTGCCAGAAATTTTGGAGGATGAGTGGGGGGAACTTGTGAAGCAAGAATCCTCACAAAACATTTTAGCAAAACTAGGAATCGTTTAGGAAAAGAAATGACTTTATGATTTGCAACATAATCCTATAGTACTTGAGCAATCTGTAACGCAATCCTAAAGCACTAATCTTTTTCATGCAAGAAATTAAAATCAGGACTATTTCAATGTTACTTTATCTTTTCTGAAGGAACATAAATATTGGATTGCTGTTCTTAATTTAGTTCTATGCATGGCCAGAAAAAAAAAAATCCAGATATTACCACTGGCCTTAAAATTTGATCCAACTTTTTAGTAGCAATTACTATTCCCATGACACCTAACCAAGTTTAACAATTCATAGTAGCAAGCAACCTACAGATGCTTCTCGTCATGAGAATATTAAAAACAGAAGAAAAGATCATGGAATTTATTCATTAAGAAAATGGGCTGGCAGTGAACTGAAGTGATTCAAAACTGGGTTTGGAGCTCTGATTGAAACACAAAGAACACATGGCAATTATACACCTATTCAAATAACTTTCTCTCTGTATCCATTCAGAACACCAATGCTGGAGACAGAACTAAAACACGCAACTTGTGTCCTTAACCTGGGTAACAAAACCATCCCCTATTTTCGTTGGTGAATAGTTGGTTGTCTGAAAAAGGACTAATCAAGGTGAAAGGTAACAGCATATCAAAGCCCAGTCTCAAATCCAGTAAACTAGGTATCTATAGCCACATTTAGATGGATTTTTTAAAAGTATACAAATATCCCCTCATATTTTGTAGAAGACTTTGAAAATAATGCAGAAAAAATATTTTGAATGACTCTGTGGCTTAAGCCATCATTAAAAAGTCTCCTGTTCCTAATTCATTAAAAAGCTGAAAATCAGCAGAAGTTTAGATTAATCACATATCTTTTATCCCCTGGAATTCAGAAATTCCAAGTTGCTACTACTGTAGAATTTCTGTTAAATATCAGTACATCTGAAGATATACCCCAGTCAAAAGAGTCTTGTCAATGCTGATACCCAGCAGACAACTTTTATATATGAAAAAGAAACAAAAAACCAAACAGTTAAGTCCTTAATTTAGCAAATCTTGCTGACCTTCTGAATAGACTTTAACTATTTAACTATGCATTTTTCCTAAATTTAGGCTAATGTAACTATTTGCAAATAAAAACAGCCAAAGTGACTGGCAAGTTTTGAAAATCTTAACTCTGACATTTTATCAGTCCCCTTTCTTTAGTTTTCAGCTACATCTATATTTAAATCCACTTACTCTTCGACAGTTTGTCTTGATACATTCTAGAGCACGCATAACACTTAGGCAAGCATGTTCAAACAAGCAATTTATAGTTTTGTGTATTAAGGGCTTCATAAGGGTCAGAAAACACACAGGTACATTTTAAAGTGACTGTAATATCCTCGACATCAAATTCTCCTTATTGCAGGGAGTGACCAAGCAGTTTAACACAGCCCTGCTGCACCCACAGCACCAGCAGCACACCAGTCAGATCCTGTGAGTCTGTTAAACACCGAAATGCTTGAACAACAAGGGAGAGCCTATCCCACCACTGTTACTAATGAGGGAAATTCTTTGCTGTATTGATTTTAATTAGTTCACTTGTGGAAAAAAGTCCTACATAGCATGATTAAGGGCAGCAATATAGCCCTGGGTAAGGGCCAGAACTACTTTAAAGTCTAGCATAATACACAAATTGCCAGTATCATAAAATCTAATTTTACATACATATATGAACGCATCTTTTACTAGGGGTTTTTTTTTCTTTAATTTCAATGGTCTGGTTGAAAGCTTAAAAGTCTACACTGAATGAATTATTTTAAATCGTACTGTAAATAAAGTGATGCTAAATATGAACAAAGGACAGGCCACTGAATTACTAATTGGAGACTGGAACATGATGACAAAGAAATTCATAAATGTATTTACAGCTGAGAGGCTTATACGACTGCCTGTAGCTGGGAGAATTTCAATGATACATACTATAGGAATTATCTGCACTCGTATAAAATTAGACCATTTCACTGAGGCACTTAAATGAATGCCTAATATTGCAATTCTTCTGATTGACCACCATTACATATATAAATATATATATTATTCAAATTGCATTTAACAGGGATATGACAAAAAGGACATGTCACCAGACATTAGTTCTGCACATTAATGACTCAGCATTCCTATAGTTCATATTACCTAAAGTAGATTTACACTTGTTCACTAACAATTATTTTGTTTGATAAGTACTTTTTAATGACTAAAGTAATTCTGACTTTTTAGTTTTCAAATGAATTATTTCTTCATTCTGTTCTACAAGGATCTCATCATTCAACCTTGTAGGTGCACTTCAAAAGCTTTAAGAACCTCACATTTGATTTCTGGGAAGTATTTTCTCGTTAACGTCTAACATATGTACCCTGTAGGCATGATTCACACAAGACTCTGGAATTCTAAGGAAATGATGATCAGTCACAGAAATGTGTAAAGATTCAAGAACTCTGGCAATTTTCACTTCAAATGTTGTCAGCGAGCTACTATTATAAAAGTACTTTTCTCACCATAACACTGAAAAAATGCTGTGTACTGTGCAGGTATGAGAAAAGTGACACATTTAATGAACTCCAGCACCTCCAGGTACATTTCCTCGAAGCTGATGACTGAATCTGTTACATTCAGAGAAATGCTAATTAGAGGTAAGAGATGCTCAGTCTGTCCTGAGTAAAGTTTATACCTCGCTGGAGAAAGCAAGGTGAGAATGGAACCACCAACCAGCAGAGAAAACATGTGCTTAAATGTTCTTGGTCCTAATTAATCACAACCCCCACATTCCAACCAACAGTCTAAATGTCAATGTATCTTTTTGTTTAATACCATCTTTGGAATGGCCAACTCACGTCTAATAACAATACATGCACTTAAGTAATTGATGGGTTGCTTTTCAGAGATGGAAAACTATCCCCTGAATCACTAAAGAACGGGTAAAAATTAAAACTAATGAGCTCATTTCAATAAACATTTATGAGAGCGGTTTCATGCTGACAAAGTGGGTCCTGCAGGCAGTACCGCTCCACCTGCTTGCCAGAGAAAGAAAAATCCTTTATTTCAAAATATTTCTAAATCTTTTAACGAGGTATTAAAGTATAGCTACAACTCTATAAGTAATCTGAAAGGATTGTGTCTTTGACATCACCAATAAGTCTTTTGCAGCACAAAAGAATTTTCTGAAGAAAACAAAAACAGTATTGTCAGCAGTAATTACTACAGATGGAAAATTCTCTTGAGGATGTATTAACTACATGCAAAATGTGTGCTCCTGGAAGTATCCACCAGTACAAATCCAGTTATTCATTCTAATTATTTCACAAAAAGTACAAATGTCTGTTTACATATTGTAACTGTATGTAAGTAGCATTTCTATTTAGATGGTTGTAACAAAATTTAACTACCTTGAACTCGTCAATGCAAGACACTGGAAATTTAAAAAGATACTACTTAGACTCAGATTCATGTTTAACTACCACTTCAAATATGACACATTGTGCAAATTACTGTACAAAAAGTGACTTTAACCCAGCAAACTAATTTCTGCATGAAAGCTGCTGCAAAAGAAATACATAAATCTGTGTTTTGACGATATAGTACAATGGACAGTACATAGTAGGAATTAGATATTCTTAAGAACCAACCTCTGTTCACAGTAGGAACTGCAGTAAAAGGTGGCTTGAACCAACTGAGAGGTCATAGGGAATTGAGATTTTTTTGCTTTCAGTCTCTGAACAACTGGCTATAGGTTGAGCTTCTTATTCTTCTGGGAGACAAAATAGGTATTTGAACAGATTTAAACACAACATAATTTGAAATATGTATTCGCATACATGAAATATTCAGAAAAAACAGAGAAATATTGTCATCTCAAGTAAAACAAAATTTCATCTACCGTACTACCAAATCCATTTTTTTAGTCAAGTGGGACTTTGAGCATTACATTGTTTTTCTTCTTTGTACTGTTGTTGATGCTCTCAGAACCATCTTCAAAGCATCGTACTCTTTTATGTGGTGTAAAACCAGTATGCTTCCAATTTTGCCATCAATCATCTTTAATAGCATATGCTATTAATGTAATTTTGTTATTGAAGATTCCTAAATCTATTCAGTGGCTTACACAAGACAATTACGTTTTTTTGTTATATGCACGCAGGCAATCAGATAGCGTCTTTTTAAATTAGAGCAATTAAACATGGTCATTATAAATGGTAGATTATTAAAAAAAATCATGAAGTGTCAATATGACATTCTTTGATTTAAAATAAAATGGTAACAGAATGGAGAGATGCATTTTAATTATTTCATTTCAAAAGTGTGCTTGAAAAATCTGTTCAATGAAAGCTTGGTGATGTTGGGAAATGTGCTAAGGATGGTTTTACAGGCATTACCAAGCATCTTGGAAAGCATTTTCCAACAAAAAAAAGTCCTCTATACGTCACCTAGAAAAATAATTAGGATATATGGTCACTTCCCCACTTTCACCAAGCAGCCATGTGGAATACACAAAGTAGTTTTAACTGGCACAAATTAGACAGATAAGCAACAGTGTAAGAAATAAAGCTCTGTGGATATCCAAAAGGGTGAGAAGAAATATTCCCTTCCATTCAAGCACCTCTGTGCACCTTGAGGTCATTAATTCTCTAGATGTAGTTGCAAATGTATTCAGGTACATTTTGGTAAATAATGTTTAATCCATTTTATAGATGGATGATGTCAACTATACCTGACCTTACTAGCAACAAGCCTAACACACATTTGCATCTACCTGTCACCATAGATCTCCAGTCCTATTTCCAGAACGAAATTTATCAGAGAAAAATATGCAGTACAATTAGCTTTTTTCTGCATTTCTTAATTTGTGATATTAAGGAAGGGAAATAATAATAAAAAAAAAGAAATCTATCACCTATATTAATGGATGTTTCAGATCAATTTAACCTGAACTAATATATTTTCTTAATGACAAATCAATGTCAAAAATAATGAAAGAACTCAGGATTCTGTGTGCTTTCCTAAAGTCTTTGCTGTTAAACAGGGCTGTACAGCCTGCCAGTCTTGCATTATTAATTGGCTGTGAATATTATTAGACCCTGTTGTGGTTTACAGTACCGAAGAGATAGAAGCCAATTATTTCTTCTGCATTCTTTCAAGAGTTACACATTTGAAAAGTAAAAACAAAAAAGGGTCTTTGTATCAACTAAGTAGAATTAAGAACTTCAAACAAATCTAGAAATGAACTGCAAATGAACATACTACCAGTCTAATTTTCTGTTCTTGGTTCAATTTTACAGGTATGTCTACATTTTCTCCAGATGGTTTTCCCCCTGAGCCCAGGACCAGATGCTAAGGTCAAGAATCCATCCAAATTCACATTTATTATAGCTTATTTTACAGCCATTTTATATCGAAGAAAACTTTAAACTAATAAAAATGTTGTAAGAAGTATGACAGCATAATCTATAGGCAAGAACTCACACGCACTCGGCACTATGCAAACAAGCAAGGAGATGTTCTCCTTCTTACGACAACTTTTTAAACTTTGGGATGACTGGGGATAAGAGCACAAAAGGTAACAGGATGATCCTTAGTATTTATCTCAAGATACCATTTTCAGAGTTTGTTCCATTGTTTTATTTAGTGGGCCAAGAACAGAAATATTTATTTACTCTCCAGTGCAGTCAGATGATGTGAGTCTTCCCTAACGTCTGTATCTACCACTTAGTTTCCAACTGAGGAATGCACTTTCGACTGTTCCTTATTATCATAACAGAGGAAAAAAGCTCCAAATCTTCATTTTTTTTCCCCCCCTACCAGTAGGAAAAAAGCCAGGCAACTTATCAGCTAATATCTGGGTACTTTTTGTGAGGAAAAGGAAGTATGAAAAGAGAAAGAAGAATTGGCATCAGGTTTGCAACAAAGTTGGACTCAACCTACACCCCAATATACACTCAATATACCAAACAAACACCCTACTGAAAATTATCTGTAGGAAAAATAACAACATTGATCAGAGGGTATAAACAGCAGCAGGGCCAAAAGCAGAAAGACCAAATTATTAAAATAAATAAAAAGAATCCATTACACTGATAATATAGATAAAAACTCACTGAAGATTTCAAAAACATGAATTGTTGAAATTACTTTTCCAGATAGGTGAGTTTTGACCATTTAAAAATTACATATTGAACATATTATTTTTACATGCAATATTGAACATTTGCATATTGAACATTTTATTTTTAACTCAGATTTAAGTAATTTAAGCTAACCTACCCAGAAGGATAGGAAATTTAAAAAAATAAAAACTATTAGAGGTCGACCATAATGATGCTCTACCTTATTCTATCATCAGACTGAACAGATTTGTGGTCTGCTATAAAGACTGAGAATTCTTGCTGAATAAATAAGACTATGAGTAGAGCATGGATAACTATTTACAGGAATTTCCAAAACTTTCAAGTGTGTTTATGTTTATAAAACAGCCTGTATAAAAGCATTAAGACAGAACATACAACTGCAGTTATGCTGAATGCCAAAATATGCCTGTAACTTTCAAAGCCACTGTGATTTTGCACGCTGGATAAGGATGAAAACACTCCTTTTCCACTGGGTCCGGGGGAGAAGAGCAGAGATGAGATGGCCCATCCACAGGGGCTGTGCTGGGGTTACCGAGCTAATTTACCTTGTGACCTCAGCGAGATCTCTGAACCCCTTCCCTCAAAGGTGAGGAACTGGCGTATTAAGCTTGATTCGTTTAAAAGTGCCCTACGAACATAACAAATGATTTTAATAAGATCTACAACTCTACCGGGAAAACTGTATAAGGAAGGCCCAAGTGCTTCTTTAATGTTTAAAACTTGATTAAATATTTACAGTAGCATAAGACTGAAAAATCAGAAAGCTCCTCCTTGTCTTGACCGCATCAAATCATGTTAATGGTAGCTCACGGAAAGTAACAATTTTTACCATTATTAGAAACAATATAAAAGCTAAATTCAAATATACAAAATTTTGTAATCTTTACAATGTTTGTGATTTCAAGGAAAAAATAGGACTAGATGTATATAACAAAAGAATTTAGAGTGAAATCACTGTCATTACAGGACAACACCTTGATTCTGTGTCTGACAACAATATCTTGCATCCCTGGGGAGTTAGGTCTTAAAAATGCCTGCCTATAGGGTTTTTTAAGAAGTGACTTGTTCCCTTGAAGCAATCAGGAAACCTGCACATTCACAAGTAGTGATAGAGCTGTGTATGCCCCAAAGCTGATCTAACTATTGACTCACTCAAGGACCCAAGAAATCCTGAGGAAACAGAAATTCCACATCATCCACGGCAGTCCTCAAAGAGAAGGCAGAGAAACTGCTGTTTCTCTCACCTTCCAAGTCAAGCTTCTGGTAAACCATCAAGGTTTTCCTGTAGTCAACCAAAAGCACATGGAAATACAGCATGCTTCCATAAAATACATATCAGCCAGCCAAACTAGTTCTTCTAGCCAGTGGTACTCATTTAATAAGGATTGAGACAGAAAAAAATCATTTATTTCCTAATTGTATGGTTCCCAAAGCCAGAAGCAAGCAATGTGATAGACTGACAGAAGCAAATGACCAAGAGTATGAAATCAAGACTCCTAATTTAAGGCAAGCTGTCACTCTGTGCAAGTTGCTAACTTCCTTGTGACTCAAGCTTCCCAGATGTACAGTTTGGCAAAAATACATTTTCAATGAAAAACAGATGCTCTTTCAAAAATGTGAGCTCTCGAGGATAAATAAATACTTTATATTTTACTACGCAAAAGATTCCTACATCTCCTTTAAAGAAATAATTACACTGTTTTGGTTTAGCTTTAGAATTTGGGTATGAGTAGGAATTCCTATAAAGAGCTATATCATTGCTAGCCACCTTTTATTCATTCGCTCTTATAAACACCAAGAGCACACCCACAGGTAGTGCAAACAGGCAAACTGCTTCTCATGGGTGCCGCTCCTTCGCCTTCAGCTTTATGGCCTGGGCTGCAAATGCCATCTGCACCATGTGTGCTGTGGCAGTGACAGCACTCACGGAGAGGGACGGGCACCTCCATCTGCCACGCAGTCAGGCCACTCGTAACTCAGCCCACCTTCACACAACACGGCTGCTGTTCGCTCCCACCGCCAAGGAAATGAAATGATTGATGGCACGGGCAGCTCCCATCCAACATTCAACCAAATGTGCACTTAGCATTTAGGTATCACCTGTTCCAGGCATAAAACAAAATGGGCTTTTTTTCACAGTAATTCTTTGCAGGGAAAAAAAAGTCTGACACTTCACCAAAAGCTTAGCACCGAAGTGACTTCAAGTAAAAAGTAGAGAAAAGTTCCCCTCCACCCTCAGCCTCTTATTTGACACACTACATTGGCTCTGTGTTTAGGAAGTATATTGCATTTTCAGAAAAAATCTGCCACTTGTGCACTAACAATGTTAAAATAGTCAGAATTACCTAAAAAGGACTTAAATTTTTCAGACTATGATGAGCTCCACTTGCAAATAATGTGGAATCCAATACTAAAATAAAAACTTACTTTTTAATAATTATGAGAGATCTGATATTGATATACACGAACTAGCACTCAACTCCTGGAATCAAATAAAGTCCCTCTAAGGTTTCAATGCATTCTTGGAAAGCAATCAAAGGCCTCTTTTTCCATAAGTTTGTTATTTATAGAAAAGCATTTGATTGTTGCATTGAAGTGTGCACTCTATGTGTAAAAAGGTGTTTATGGGTTTTAGTACAGTATAGTTAATACCCAAGCAATACCTAGCCTTTTTATAATAAAGAACCCTTACTGAGAGGATATATATTGTACTTTTCATCAAGTGTACAGCATACGATTACATTTGCTGGTGGTCTATAATGTAAACCCCAGTTGAGTCAGCTTGTAGCTTATAGATTTGTTGTTCTGCATGCAACAATTAAGAACACCTACATTTTTGCACTTTTTAGTAAGATTTGAGAAGAATATTCATATTTTCTTTCTAAACAATTATGAAATATTTCAGAAAATTTTAAAATCAAAACTACACTGCTTAGGATTTAATATATTCTTTCTGCTATTTACAGTTTAATAATTACATATTTTCCCCACAGACATACAAAATAAAAGGTGTGAAGAACACACAAAACAGACCTTCATGCATGAAAAAGGTACATTACAGTCAGGATAAATATGATAAACACAGACCTAGCAAAACTCCTACCCACAACACAACTTTACGTGCACACTGGGCTGCACAGTTGACAATGCTTCAAAACACAGGGGAAACAAAGCCACATAAAACCCCTTCCCATCACAATGAAATCCTAAGAAAGCGTTGCCTGCTCCCAAACATCCAGACTCTGAAATTTAATATAAATTCATAGTTTCAATACAAACAGGTATCCAATCAGGTCACATTTAAAGTTTAATGTTACATTTAAGGTTAGAAGGCAAAGTAAAACTCAGGCTTACAGTCTGACATATTTCAGCCCCAATGGCTGATTTAAATAAGTGCACATTTGTTGATTTTGGCTGGGGTTTTATTAATTTGTTTTGTTTGTTGTGTTTTTCTTTTCAAAGTATAACAAAAGGGAGAAAACAAAGTTATTTAAGATCTCAAAACTTGCAGTCCTGAGAAGCTTCCTTTTGATACCATCTGGAATTCACGTACAGGCTGAGGGAGAAAGTTCTTGGAAGTGACAAGTCTGCTTCAAACATACACAAGCATGACTAGGTAACAAGTGTCAGGGGAAGAATTAAATTCTGAATTAAATTCCAAAGGGAACTACATCTTGAATAAACTGTTATGGCAAAGTTTGCTTTCAAAAATGAGGCACCTCTCACTTCACAGATCTCAATTGTGTCCATCAGAATGCAACCACAACTGAGCAAGATATTTAAGCACATTAAATGTGTCAGATGGAAAATCCCTGTCCAACCTCCCAGAGTAGGAAACCCAATGGCAGAGATCGAGTCAACGCTGAAACACTCCTGACTGACATAGTAAACTACATGAGACTCCTCCTGTTTGCCTGAACTATTGATGCAATTCTGGTTAAAAAAAAAAAAAAAAAAGCAGCCATCTACATATCCACAAAATGCCTAAAATTCCAGAGAAACTTCAAATCACAGTAAGGTAGTTCAGAAAAGAAACTTACAAGTACAATCCTCAATATTCTCCTTCTGAAAGGCATTTTGGTGCATTCAAAAGTTAATTCACTGAACCAATCTGAGACCAGAAACAATGGAAGTTCCACGAACTCTAATTCTGTAGTCTATATAAGCAAAATTCTTACTTGCCAGTCTATAATCATGATCTAATAACAATATCTTTACAGACTTTTCTTGCAGTAAACTAAACCAAACTTCACATGTGCAATGTACAGTAAATGCACATCTAGGTGGACAGAGCCAGATTAAATGGAAATGCAAGTATAAACAACCCCCCATAATCCAATAGTTAAGTCAAAGAGAAATGCAGATTTAACTTCTAATTACAAGACAGAACTGTGAAGCACGTTATAAAGTCAAGTGTTTGCACAGAAATACATTTTGCTAGAAAGCAAAGTGGTAGCTAATTTGCATATTTCTTTTTGTTAGCACACAAAAGAGTCAAACTGCTAAAATTAAGATAGCAAATTGTTTGAAAACCTCATCTTTAAGCAAAATAAATCGGGCTGGAAACAGCCATTTTATACAGTCCCACTTTTAACAAAGCTTATCCAGATCATATCTTTCTGAAAAATCAGATTAGATTGTTATTGTAGACTACACGAATCCCCTGATGATTTCAAGAGATGCTGACGGCTCTGATCACAAACCCATTCAGGATCTCATTAACATTAAATGTACAAGCAGTTCAGCACGTGGTTTAACTGTATTTTCTGGCCCACTCACCCCCAAGAAGGAAAATTTCTCTCATATTTACGGAATTTAACAGATCACCTTCTGGAAAGTAGCAGTCATCTAAAATGTTCTACGATGGTAAAACAAAAAAATGGAGTGAATTCAAGATTCAGTGATTTAAATTTTTATAAAAATAAAGCTGTGGTATGACTCTACCAAGAGCATCTACTCCAAGTTTTAACATGAAGTGCAGTAGGGTGGCACAGACACCTTCTCTTATGTTCTGCTGCTGATTTCAAAGTTTGCTTAGAACTCTTAAATATCCTTATAGCTCTCTAACTCACAGTACTGTAAGGGTGGAGCTTTCCATAAAAATATAGCTGAATGTTATATTAATGAATGGATAGATTATTTATTCAAAAATGACCCTAACATCTACTCCTTTCCCTTTATCTCTGACAGCAGCCTCAGACGAGTAAATTCCAGCATTTCATGAGCTCTTAAAACAACGAAGCATTCAATGGCTGAAAAGAATGGTAAGGTGCACACGTACACATGGAGCCCGCACCAAATTATTTTTGCCAACTAGCCACCTCCTTTAACATATTCCTGCTCCCCAGTAAGGGATATGGGCTTTCAAAATGATCCACTATTGGTTATTTCAAGACAATTTTTAGATATGAATTTAATTGGATCAGGCAATGTTGGGTTTAAAGAGAAGGTCCTACAATCCAGTTAATACAAAATATTGTCAAATGAATTTGCGCAACTTGACCAAAGTTATCTTCTAGTATTAATTCAATCATAACACAATCTGTTTACACAGATGATTAATGATTATGCTATACTATGGGCAAATTCAACTTTATTCGTGGTGGTTAACAGATTACCTTGACCAAAAAATGCTTGCTAGAAGTTAAACACTGTTCTTGCAGAATGCAGGGATGAGGTGAATCTGATCGAGTATGCACAATCCAACACGCTGATATTATACACAATGTCAGCCATGTGTTTGTACAGGAGAATATATTAAACCCCATCTGCTTTAACAGTTTTTAATGTTATAAATTAGGAAAACATCAAAAATGTCAGGCGATGGCAAACACTTATTTGTTGTCTTTCAGCTCTATATTTATTAGACAAGTTTGTTATCAAACTATTCCTCCAAACATGAAAAGAACAGCAGGCCTTCTGGAAAACCAGATGGCTGCTGTGGTTTCAAAACATGTTCTGGAAGGGTTATATAGTTTACATTTTTTGTTTTTCATAAAGGATTGTGTGGGATGTGGCATGGTTCTCAGACACAGAACTCCCGCAAAAAAACCCAAGGGGTATGTGGGTGGGAGAGTGGGGGACTACTCGAGGATACAAAAAGAAAGCAAAATTATCCATGTCACTGAATCTAGGAGACCTTCTTGCAAGAAAAGAGAAACATTTCAAGTACAAAGGAAAGAAGTTACCACTATACAGGGAAAAAAAAGTGCTTTCAGCCTGCACAGTCTTCAGCATTTCACTGCCTTTCTCTGAAACAGAAGGGGGCCCTAGACACTGAAATTAAATGGGGGAACAGAAAGAAAAGCAAAACATCACAAGAAATATATTTGATGGGATGAATTACATGCATGTCAAGAGGAAAAAAGAAAAAGGTCAGTCTATCAAACTGAGAACATAATCATATTCCAAAAGGAAAAATGTTTAATAACATTTGGCTAGTTGTTAAATCACTACACAGTAGGAGGAAAACCCAAATATAAAAAGGACTCAAAGTCCTATTCCTGGAAGGATTAGAAAATGCAAGAAAAAGAATCCATGGCTACCTCTGGTATTTTGTATTTTGGCTGTTTACAATGACATTTTCTATCATGATCTTTTGTTTTGGAGCAGAAAAAAAATTAGGGTATTTCCTTCCAAGGACACTGCTTTCACAGAGAAAAAAAGAAGCAATTGAGAACTTGGATAGGCTCTGGGATTAGGATGGCAAATCTTCCTGACCCAGCAAGGGAGCCACACAAGGCAGGTGCCAGAATTCTTTAATAACCACAGCCAAGCACATCTCTCTGCGTTTCCCTCACCCGCGGATCCTGCCTGTACCTGACTGTCCCTGTCCTCAAACAAGCCCCACCCTGCTGCCAGTCCTGTGCAACACCCCCAGTGACACAGTCAGCTGCCAGGCTGCAGGAACCCACCTAGCGCTGCAGTGAGATGCCAAGCCAGGCGCTTGGCCAGCAGACACGGAGGAGAGCAAAGGGCAGTGATCTCAGACAGCAGTGGCTCTGACCCAGCGCGAGGAGAACATTGCTCCCATAAGGACACGGCCCACAGGACTTCTGGGGCCTCCGAACTTGGGAGTTTGAGGCTCGGAGGACAAAGGCTGGAGTCAACTGGCCTGATGCTGCAGCTGATTGCTGTAAGCAGAAGGTTAGAACAGAGAGCCTGGAGGTCACTTCCAACCCCATCAATCCTATGATTACTCAGAAACCATGAGAGTTCCCAAGAACATTCACTCCTTAACGCAGTCTATTTTTGTGCCTGACCATTTCAAGGCAGTGGATGGCCTGCTGGACAGCTAACAAACACGTGGGTGACATAATTAAAATAAGCTGAAACATGGTAATTTCATTATTATAATCATAGCATAACTATTTGGCTGCTCTTTTGACAATATGTTTATCCAAAGTGGCTCATGCCAGAGTCAGGCTGATGCACCAAGTTGCTGGTCAGAGGTGAGCAACGTTCAACATCCCTTCAATCCAATTCTGGAACAAGAGACTTTTGCTCTAGAAAAGCCAACTTTGAGCCTGGCTTCCAGCAATCTAACACACAAATCCTTTACTTCCGCAGAAGGTTGATTTTTATTTTAGTGTATATAAAACAAACTAAAGAAAAGGTTTTGATTTTTTTTTCCTCCTATCGCAGAACATGGATATATCTCAACACCCCAAATCTGCCAGAGTTTTCTGTACTAGTCCCAAAATGTCTTCAAATCAGACCTAAAAGAAAAAGAAAAGCACATGTGCTATCCTTTGCTACAAATCCTTTTTCAAGGCCTATCATGTAAAATCTTTCATTTTGAATGAACACTGCACAAACTCCAGAGTGTACACCTCTGTATTTTAACTAATCCAAAATTAACATGCATGAAGAATAGCTGCAGTACCTGAACGTGACAGATTCAAACACCTGCATTGTAAATTGTGTCCTTTCACTACAATTTTTAATCCAAGAAACTAATTTGAATCCCATTCTTTTAAAATTTGCTTTTTCTTATCTCTTCTCCCTGTTTTGTAAAGATTTTTTAGAGATATTATTTTTCTCCAAGTTATTAAGTAACTCTTGAATTGCAACGCTATATTTTAGTTTTCATCACTCATCACATTCAATGACAAATTCTAGTTCATTTTCTTCACTCAAAACATATCTTTTATTGATGCTGTGTCTGCAATAATGATGCAGGTGAATTTTATCATTCCTTTCACCCTACTAGTAATGAACAAATTCACTGCTTATTACTTTGGACTTGATCTCTAGCAAAACACTACTGGAACAAACAATTTGATTTGTCAACACCTTTACAAGGACTCCTCAATCAATGTCACAAATCCAAATTTAAGGCGCAAAATACATTTGACTGCAAGACCCCAGACTGATTAGAGCTTCGAGTTCAGTGAATTGCACCAGACAGGACAGCAATCAGATTATTAACTCCACTTGAAAATACTCTCTGCTGCCTGGGATTAGCATGCATATTTTGATATAGATCGATAAGCAATCTCCTTTCTATAAGAAATGCCTGCAGCATTCATTTGGCTGATCAAAGGTATATATCAGCTTGTTGTGACAGCTAGCTATTGTTTCCCTCTTTCTTTACAGGAGAGTCTCTATTAAAAAAAAATCCCTGGCTCCCTTTCACCTAATAGTGGAAGTCAACAGAGAGTCACAAAATTCCATCTCCTCAATACTGAAACACAATTAGTACAGAAAGGACTTTCGCCTTTTTTGAGGTAACTTCACTTTCACTTCTTCATTCTTTCTACTCTCCCGCCCCTCCTTCTGAAACCATGAACATTCTCTTCATGCCTTCCAAACATTTCCCTGGTATTATCTTCTACTTCATTCACAACGTAATTAAAAATACTTTTTTTTTTTTAAAATTTGGATAACATTTTCCATATCAACAATATATTCCTGGCTTTGGATTAAAAAGGAAGCAAGCCTTTGATTGCTAAGGTGTTCACAAAACAAAATCCACTTCAGTTAACTCATCAGAGAAAGAAGGCAGGATATTTTCTGCATAAGGTAACATGAACTCTTAACTGAGCTCTGGATTTTAATGCATCTGCAGAAGGGCTGAAAACCCAAAATTTATCTGCCAAATTTTTTCAAGATAAAAGCACAGCCATTTCATCTCTCCTCTAATTACATACAATAACCACTATCTCATCTGAGTTTTTATCTTTTTAATAAAAAAAGACATCCTTTAAACAAGACAAGCACAGCTTGTGAAGGAGAGTCAAAAGTGAGATTCACACTAAAATCAAAGACACCATGCCTCAAGAATGAGGCCATCAGAGAGTCAATGTGCATTTGTATGTTCTGAGGAGGAGATACTCAGAGACCAACATGAGAAAGCTAAAATTAAAGGGTTTTTTCCAGCAGCATTGTTTGTTGGAGGAAAACAATCCACCCCAGGTTTGGTTGTAGTCAAAGTCCAGAAGGCCAGGAGAGAAGATTCTCCATTCACACTCATGGTGCAAGGACAAGTAAAAGAACATAGTGGTCTTCACTGCTGGTTTTATAACTTTTTACAGTTACTTACAATTTTAATCAACAATCTTCCTAACCAAATATTTCAAAACTGTAATTCAGTAACAGTGTACTGAATTCCTGTACCACAGGATTCAGGAAGCCTTTCCCACTGCTCCTGGCTTACTCCTGTGCCGTGTCCCAAAGCAGCCTCCTGCCCACCCAGTGCTCTGAGACTGCTGGAGAGCGCCAACACTTGCTTTTTAACCCGTGCTCACCTCCTGCTCCTGCAGCTCCTTCACACTCAACAACAGCACACGAGATTTGGACCTGCAGCCTGAACCTGGTCCAGTACCGATAATTTCTGTGCATTTAGCAGCATCAATTTTGCTCCCCTACAAACTTCCCAATACTTTGTCCCACCATACTGCCTTTTTTCCTACTCCAGGCCTTTTCCCAGAAGAAGTTGGACATTCTTTTCTAATGTTCTATAAGTAAAATAGCTCTTTCATTGCTGAATACTTATAGAAAGTGCTCAGAAAATCATGTTAAAATCAAAATAAGCCTAGGTTTCCCAATACCAAAGCAGTATGAATTCATACACAGCAATTTAAGCCATCTACATGTACCTAATATACATTATGTTAACTAAGACAAGAGAATTTATATTCCAATCCTTGTTAGATTTTTTTTACCCTCAGCAATTTTCAAACATTTATAATTTCTGGTATCATGGAACTACAACAGAAACTGCTAAGAATAATATGTTATCCCTTATTATTATTTCTAATTCATGAATGTCTTCCAACTGGGCAATCTGTAGGCTAGAAGATACAGTGAGCACATTCCAGGCAGTCCTTTCAGCTAAAGACATAAAAAAAAAAGCCTATTTTGGGTGGAAGTAATTTCATCCATTAAAACTCAACATAAAAAAAAATAAACTCTACTTACACCTTTAAAGGAATCATATAACAAAATACAACATTTGGGAAAAGATAATTAGTTCTTCATTTCAGCCCAAAACTAAAACTTCACATGGCAATATACAGCAGAGCATTGGGTTTGTTGCTGTTGACTCTTTCCTTTGTATTTTAAGCTAGAAAGGCTTTTTTGAATGTGATATAGGGGGATAAGAGAAAAGGAAAAGAATTCTCCAAATACTCATCAGTAAGTCCTACTTATTTCCCAAGGTGGCTTTTTTTTTTTTTTGAGGCGGGGGGAATTATTCCCCCCCCCCCCAATAATCTTTTTGGTTATACAAGATCAACATCCATCTCCCTTTTCATCTTCTATCAGTTTATCAAAGAAATACATGCATGCTTATATTACCTGGAAAATCTAGACATCTCTTTGTGACATGAAAGATTAAATTTAAAATTATTATCCAGATTATTGAATCACTAAGAGGATCAATGGATTTAATCATATTCTTAATGCAGAATATTAAGGTATGTAAGGATACACATAAGGATAGTTGCTTATTCTTGCTGAAACTAGTGGGAAGAACAGGTTCTGCTTTATCACCTTTTGCAAATCCAGGAAGTTAAAATGGATACTCCCCTTGTTTTCCTTTACTGGCTTTTCGGCAGCCAGCAATCTAAATCTATTTAAGTGCAAAGAAAAACTTCGTATTTGATTATGAAATCTTACATGGAAAACAAAGGATTTCAAGATCCTCGTTCTAAACCTTTAAGCTTCTTAACATGTTCATGATTTCTTTGATGTAGTGTGTCAGACTCAGTAATAGATTGACTGATTTTTCTTGTGAAATTCTATAGAATACTGTTGTACACAAATGGGGAGTGGGTCACCTTACCAAACATCACCTTCCTTTTGCACCTATTAATAGCAATAAATGATAAATAAAAAAGCTGCAACTTCAGTACAAATCAGGTAGTGTGACTGCCTCTTAAAAAAAATCTCAAAATGTTTATAAAAAGGATTATCAATATATGGAATAAATGTTCAGTATTTTCTACTTGGTGTAAAAATCTGTTAGGTTGTCTTAATGGTCTTATAATAGTTTATAAAACACAGAATGCTTCTCACTATATATGATAAACTACAAGGATAAACTAAAAATGTTAAAAGAGATAATGTGTATAAAATTCCTTATATAAATATTTTCTACTTTTGTCCATTTCTTATAATTCGTGTTACACATAAAACATAAGTCTTCTCACTCATTTCTCAGCACCTCAGCCTGTTAATACACTTGGAAATCAACCCATATTGGTAGAACAGCCCTTTTTGCTACACAAACTCACTAGTGGCTGCCTCCCCAAAGCGAGCAGAGCTTTCTGACAAGGAGCATCCATTTGTGGTCACCAGCTGGCTGAGATGAAGCCAACACGCCTCCCATTTCGTCAATCCCTTCCCTCCTTTACAATGGCATCATTTGAGTAGTAGCTCAGTTCAGTCTTGCATACCTAGAACCACAGCAGGCTGTGCAGAGGCCATTCAAAGCCTCCCCCTAACCCAAGCAGCAAAAGTACAAATAACAAATGGTAATTCACACTTTCAAGTACTTTATTCAGACTGGATATTACTCTACTAAATCTGAAAGAATGGATATTTTTCATCTTTGACAAAAGAGGAGGCTATTACATACAATATTCATTCGGAAGTAAATTAATCTTCATTAATCACAATGGCTGTATCATTGACACAGTGCCTGCATTAATTCAATTAGACACTCTATTTCTCTATTTCACACTAGTAACGCACTTGCTTCAAACCAAGAAATCGTTTGTGCTAGCTATTGTTTGGGATGAAGTCACTTGTTTGACTACACCAGGAGAAATTACCAGGAGACCCAAGATCTTCACTAGGGGAGAGAAAAGATGCATTAAACATGTCAGAACTGTTGTGCTCTTGTTTTTAAGACAGGTCCTGTCCAATGTCCTGCTTCTAAACATAACACATTACTTCTAGTTTGAATTGAGTTCTTTTTCTGATGATCTAGGTTCCATGTTATTAAACCTGAAGAAAAAGTTTCATGCATCCAGTAGAGCATCTTCAATTGGGGCTATTTTTGATCTCTTACCTGTAACAGCTTTAATCATGTCATTCCATCTTTAAAAGTCAATGTCTTCATCTGTGATATTTTCTCCTACTTCTCAGTAGGAGAAACTCCTAGTGGTCTCAAAGCATTCAGTGATATTGAGGATCAACTGCAGTACTGCCTTTTATATGCTTCTTTATGACAGCACACCCTGCTTCCCCCTCAGTGCCCAGAAACAATAGATCTATAGTGTAAACAGCTGGGTACCTCTACAGAGCAGTTACAGTTGTATACTCTGGCTCCATCTAACTAACTTTCAGGGTAAATGACAGAATCATCAAATGGCTGAGTTGAGAAGGGACTTCTGGAGGCCACATGGACCACTTCCCCTGTCTCAAGCAGGACCAGACAAAGCTGGTTGCTCAGGACCATCTCTAGGCTGCTTTTGAATATCTCCAGGGATGAAGACTCCACAGTCTCCAGTACTTGTCTCATTCTGGGAAAGCTATAGAAACATGCTAAAATTCCAATTTTGACACAAAATCCCCCAATACAAGTGTGAGTGGAATTTTATTTGCTCTATTAGGCATAGCCATTATCAATATATTATATTGCATCATACATGTAAGGTCTGAAAGAAGCATGGCCTTCAATGCACAAATTAAAGCTTTTTTTTCTTTTAGTTTTGTCTAGAGCTACTGTAGACAAACAGTTGGAAATAATGACGTGTAATGCTACTTGTATCACATAACGGTTTTAACATTTATTCATCTGCAGAAATAACAAAAAGGGCTTGGAAACTTTATGAACCAGGTTATGCACCTTCATAAAAAAGCCTATTACACACGTTTTGTAACACTATCCCCTTCTGCCCCCCCAGTTCAGGCTGTACCCCCCTTCACCTGGTATCCACCTTGAAAAGAAGTAATTTAAGCAGGTGCAACTGGTAGGATGTGTTACACCACTTAAAAGGGAAAACAGTCCTCCATTTACAGCTCTTCATTAAACTTACATTTCAGCTTGCAGGTTAAGTGGAGGCTTGTGCTAAAACATTGTCATTTCCCATATATTTGTTAAGACTGAGAAAAGCACACACTTAAGAATATTTAAACATCAGTTCTTCCAGCAATGATTTCACAATATTTAAAATAGGGATGTCATCTTAACTATTGACTATTTCATACCATATCATACATACATTTCATATATTCATACCATTCATGACCATACAGATGTCAATGACTATGTTAAAAATCAGATTTCGTTTAGCAAGAGAGAATGGCTGCCTTTCAGCATACCTCCACCTATCTACTGCAGGATGCAGTTGAACCAAATTGAACACAAATGTGTATGTGTGATCAGAGAGAGTTTTGCCCTTAAGCACCTCTTAAAAATAGAAGCAACTACTTTTTCAGGCAGAAGAGAAGAAACCATTACAAAGAAGTACAGGGGGAAAACAATCCCCACAACCCCACAGCTAACTCTCCTCCTCACACGGTCAGTGTAACAGGAATTCCCCAGAGGCTGCTCAGCTCAACTCAGAGCCTGTCCCTATAATAAATGCAGGAACACAGAGACACGCAACACATCAGAGCTGCTCTGACACTGATCTTTTGACTCATTCAAGAGTAAACCAAAATGCATTAGGAGAAATGAAACACAAGTTTAAATACAAATATTGATGGAATTATTCCACTGATGAGACAGAGACATTCAACAATTTCAGTGGTAATTTCTTTGAGCTAAAGATTCTGGATATAAGGGACAGGACACTTGTTTTAAATAAAGGTATATTTAGACTGTTAATCTGAAGAAGCTGGATATACTAAAAGGAAAACAAGATAACAAGATTAAATAATAGTGATAATGTAGCATACAAATATTGGGAGGTGATAAATTCGCATTTAAGAGACCAGAGAAGGTAGTGTATGTTTTTTATACCCAGACCAATATAAGCATTCAAGCAATCCCTTGTGGTCTTAAAAGAAAAAAGCAAAACAAAAACCAGCAGAAGGAGGAAAGATATTGGTTTCCAAATGATCACTGCTGAACTGCAGTATGTGAGAGGAAAAAGAAATTTAATCTGCTCAGGACACTTACTCCTTATCATAGTGTGCTTTCAAAAAAAGATTTAATTACTTAAGCTTGGATATATTTGTCAGTATATGGCAAGTTACTATATTGGGATTAATGCTCTGAAGCATCTTCCTTTGTCACCTGAGATTTTCCCTGAATGTGTCTCATGTATAACTAAATACCATTACTAAACATGAGTCTTATGTAAGAGTCCTCCTGCTTCTGTTTCCACAGAGCTTATGCTAAAAACAAGTGACTGATTTAAGTGACATTGGTAGGCCCTGTGAGTGTAATTCGCCTTATTATCTTATCAGTGGTCAAGTCACGGAAGTGTGAATCTTATCTAAGGATTACATCTGGAAAGGATCATGATTAAAAAGACAGGATCTCATAATCTATCTCAAATTGTTTACTGTATTCACGCTATTTATATCTCACACATATTTAAAAGCCACACCCTTGCCCCACATGTATGTGATTTTGACTGCAGTATTATGGAATTCAGATCAAGTTCCCCTCAAGATTATAAAAGAGTAAAGTCAAAAGGCAAAAAGACAAAAAAAAAACCCAAAACACCCAAAACTTGTCTGAGCACAAAAAAATAAAATTAAAAAAAAAAATCCAGGAATGAAGCACAGGTATCAGTATAGAGGCATAGAAAGAAGCAGGAATGCATTTTTCTTGATATCAAAGAATTTCATCAAGGAAGAACAGTTAAGGGTTGGTCACACACAGCCCCCCTGTTGCTCTGAAAAATTCTCAGTTCAGAGTAGTATTGAAGATTTGGCTCAGCAACGCAAACATAAATGTCTGTATTTCTCTAACACTTGAGACCTGTATTACCTAGGAACTATTTCAATAGTATCAGGCATCTGTTTTGGTCAGTCTTTTTGGAATCTACTTTTTAATCTAAATCCCTACAGGTAGCACACCACTTCCCTGCAGAGCCCAAGCAGTTTCTTTAGGGACTCTGTTGGGCCCAGGGCACTAACAACGTACACAAGCATAGATACTATATGACGAATTGATATATAAGCTAAATCTTATTTAGAGTATATTCTGAAGTGCAAACCAACACAAGTTACCTCAAATTACACTTAGATAAACTGAACACTTGCAGAACTACAAGCAGTACAGTTACAATCCCAGGGCTCCCTGGACTGCCTTGGTAGCACACATACCCACAAGTTTTCTGGCATTCTCATAATAAAAACAGGTGTTATTTATAAAAAGAAAAAAACACCGAGTTACAAGCCAAGAAAGAGCTGAAGCCATTATGAAATACTCTACATCTTTGCTGTATTTAACCATATAAGCAACCTTGGTACTAATAGGAACCAACCTTTACATTACATGCTCCTTCTGTCTCTTTTATCCAGACAAGGAACAACTCCTACAACCAAAATATACCGCTTTATCAGCTACTGACTCCTTTTTTTGGACAATTATTTCCCTCTTCATTTCAGTGGCAACATTAGTGTTGTCTTATCCCAGGGCCATGTACATACAGAGGCACAAATGCACATGCTACACATACTTCTCAAAACTGCTGGTACCATTGTTTGTACTCAGACATATATAAAACAATCAGCCAAGTAAGAACCAAGCCAAAAAACACCCAATGATAGTGCAGACATGTCTATGTAGCTTATGCTCCAGGGCAAGCAGGGGCAGAGCATGGTTCTGAGGGAACTCCCATCTAATGGCATCAAAACCATCTTCCCACTCTGTGCTGAGCTCCCAGGTGAAAAGCTCATTTCTTAGCTTTGCATGGGCAAGCAGATTTGGATTTTGTTTACAGCAAGAACAAATGGCACATTAATTCTGAAGTGTCCTTGTCCATCTAATGGCCACTTCACCTAGTTATGTGGTATTAAAACTTTTCCTGGTATGCAAACCTTATTTCTCCTTTATCATGAAAATAAAGTATTCATAAACTAAAAAAGAAATAAAATAAATAAAAGCCTTCCAACACCATCCAGCTTGTAAAATAACTCCCCATAAAGAACAAATCTAACAGTAAACTGGCCAGTGGCTTTCCAACTTTAAAGGGCTAATAGACAGCCAGCTGTTTGCCGTGCATTAAAGTACTCTGATAAACTCCTTATGGCAGGTGAGAGTTAGAATGTGATTTAATAACTGCCAAATGAATCATTTATGAGTAAATCTTAATTTAACTGGAATGTTTTACTTCATAATGCAAATCTTCCAACTGCACTACAGACTAGAGCTACAAATTATATTTTAGAATAAATTAAGAAATAGGCTGTGCTCTTCAAACAATGATGGCTGTTTTTATGGAAGAAGTTGAGCCCTGTTTGCTGATGACAACAAAGTTCTACATCACACAGCTCACAGCCCATCTCAAGGTGGCCTAGCACAACTGTCTTCCAATGCAGGAGAACACGACCTGCATCAGGTAGGTTGAGGAAACATTTTAAAACCAAACCAACCACATCTCCCCACACAGTCTCAAGAATCCTTTGTCTCTAGAAAGCTTTAAACAGGATTACATTTTTGCATTCAATATATACCTATGTCTTATCTCCTGTAAGGTTGTTAGCTTACAAGACCCTGAAGCTGTTTTACTACTAAAATATCTCACCAATGAGCACCCACCAGCTTCCTATAATCAGTTCACTTGAACCTAAGCATATTAAAGAATCAATATTAAGAGGGGTAAAGAAGTGTCATCCTGCAACATTGTCTCTGGCTGCAAGGCAGGTGAATTCAGTGTTTAACTCTGCTGGTTTGCAACAGTTTACTAGCAAAAAGGGCAAAGAACTAGCAAAGGGTAAAAGAATCTCTATTTGTTAAGGCCTTAGAGGTGGGAGTGCTCTACATTTACTACTTCAGTAAATGTACATACTTTCAAATATCAACCTGATTAACAGGCACCACCCACTTAATTGCTTCTTTCATAAATTCTGCACAAACCATACATCATAAGAAAACATCAAAAAAGGTTTTGCATAACAGCATTAAAATGGAATGTTATGTTGTAATGACTCACCTGCTAAAGGTAAAGCCTCCCACTGCTTGTAACTACAGCCAGATTCATCATTTATTTTGCAGGCAGATTAAATTTGTGAGAGCACAAGCAAAACATGAATCCATGAAAAGTTATGCAGTGCTTGTTTCTACTCCTGCTGTTAGACAAAAATCCTGGTGAAGCTTAGGAAGGGGGCATACAGTTCAAGATTTGAATCATCTCTCTTCATCTAATTTCTGTATCAAATTGCAAGTCACAGAAGGTAGCTAATGCATGAGAATTACCTCTTTCTTACCCTTACATTGTGAAAATCAGGTGCAAGTTAAACTGAATTCAAGCGCAAGAGAAAAGAAAAAGAGCTTTGAGAAACAGAAGCGTCACGGAGAGCAATGACAAAGGTATCCTGAAGGACAGATACTAAGGGAACACTAGACTTGCTCCTGTGACACAGCATCTAGAGAGATCACTGTGACAGAATTTACTAAAGCTACAATTAGTTATTAGACTACGGTTTTGAGGTCAGGCCTCAGAGTGGAAGAACATTTACCTATCTGCAGCTCAAACACAGAGGGAACGCTTATGCTAAGAAACACTTTTCTAGTTTGCTGTACATAATCTATTTCTCTGAAAGACAAGCAGGTAACTCCAAAGCCCGGATCCTAAAAGCTGCAGGTTTTTTGGTTTATTTGGTTTTTGTTTTTTTTTTTCCTCCACATGAACAAATCAATTACTACACAGAAATCACCCTCTATAAAATGACTCTTCATTTCTGCAAGAGTTACCAGCAGAAAACAGAGGACTGTCCCTTGGAAAGCATAAAATTATACATTTCTTAAACTCCAGTAATCTTCAAAATCAACTTTATTCCATCAGCACTCCTTGAGGAGGGAGTGTTTTTTCCTCTGCAAAGGTATCTATCTGCCTTTGGAGTTTTTGTAAAGTTTAAGCATCCACAGCCATACCACAGTAATGAATTCCACAGTTACTTTGCGTTCCCTAAAAGTTTGAGACTCTCACATTTTTAATAGTGCAGAGGAATATCAAAGCTTCATTTGGCTAAGACATCAAGTATGTGATAATCCATAAACCCCTGAATGTTTCAGCACCATGCTCTTCAGAGAGCACGTCTGTGTATCCTAAGCAAATGGAATACTGCCTGGAAATGCAGCAAAGTTTTCTGGTACAGCAGAGATGCACCAGCCTTTTGCAAGAACAACACAATCTTTTGAAACAAGAGGCAAGAGTAAAGTTAGAACTACGATTTCCCCCCCCCCCCCATATAACTAAGGAAAATAAATTTCTTTGCTAACTCCCATGTATATATTATTAAAAAAAGAGTTATAATAGTTTCCTAAAAGTATTATACAATCCAATCAATTTTAATTAAAACTATGTGAACTAATCATGCTAGCTAATATTATTTAAGCACCTGAGGTTCAAGTTGACATTTCAACAGCTCCATTTCACATGTATAATTCATATATGTGGGCTAAGGAAAAGTGTTGCTATTCAGCCAAAGCATGACTTCATTTACCATGAAGTGCTCCATTTAAACCCAGTATTTATGTGTGACAGGATTGAAAAGCATATCTTTGAAGAGAAACAGCAACTGCATTTGCAGACATGGCACTATCTAATCCTGGTTCTGCAGAGCTGCTGACCTAATACTCCACCTGAATTAATGAGGACTCTGCCTATTCAAATCAAGCCTGTGTTGTCCTTTCTGGTACAACACAGCAATTTCAGTCTTAAGGAACAAAACCAGCAACTGGACATTCCTAAGAGACAGACCTTGATCACACTCCTGGAAATGTGATCTTACTGTGATCTTTGAATAGGAATTAAGTGACTAAGAGGTACCTATTAAACATTGCTTTCACCCATTAGTTTATTTGAATGAAATCACATTTTATGTCCACTGTTTCCAGTCAGTCTTATTTATTGTCAGTAGACTTCTTAACTGAAATTATGCTCCCAATTACAAAAGCCTTCAAAATCAACAGCATTCAGGCTAACAGCTGCAGAAAGCTCCCTTACTGAATCTTATGAAAAACTGATATGGATGGAGAGGGGAAGAGACATAAGAAACATTCCCCGAAACATCTTAAAAGGGTGGATTTTACTACAAGCTTTGCAAAAGCATGACATTTAGAATAACTCTACTACATTTCAAGGTTAAATTGTGAGAAGATTTTCTCTCAACCTACATCTCAAGACAATGTCAGAAAATATCTAGGAAGTGTCACCTTTCCATGCTTTGTAGACAACCGTAATCAGGATTATTTTACCTGTTCTGTGTTACACAAAAAGTACCATACGATTCAACTCGGTTGCTTTTCAGGGACTTCTGAAAAATATTTTAAGACATTCAGAAATATAATCCATGCTTCTCTCCATCATCATGTCATCTCACTTGCAACTTTGCTTCCCTACGTTCCTCACAGGTTTGCACCATCCAATATCTTGCCCATAAATAGCCATGCTCAGTGCACACATCTATAATTCTCTGTGTAAGCAAAACACAAAGGAGCTTTTAAGAATGGATAGACTTGTCCTTTTAGTCTTATAAAAGCTACTGACTGGGATGGGCCAACCTGATCGGCTTTTATTATGATATTCGTCAGTATTTCTTCATCAATTATATTTATAATTTTAATTTAGCTTCTTTCTTACCAATTCCACAGTGCAGGAATTTATTTTGTATGAGTGCAAGAATCTACAGAACATATACAGGAACATCAATATAACTCTAAGGGAATAATTAGAGCTTTAAAGAGCTTTCTTAAAAACAAGCCATCTGATTTTAAACAGCGAAAAGTCTTAAACACACCCTGTAGGACTGCACAGATTTGGGGCGGGGCTGGAGGAGAGTTAGTGCTCAAACGCTGTAGTGCACTCTACACACAAACAGTAATAAAAATCTATCACTTAATCATTTACATGTTGTGTAAAACAGCAGTCTCCTTTTAGTTAAGAGCTGCTTTATGTCGTTTTCATCGATACAAATGTTGCCCAAGTGATTGTGTGGGAGAATACAAGAACAGACTGTAATAAAATTAAAAATAACTTTCCAAGGAAATAGTATTTGGAAGGATTAATTACAGAGGTTCAAACAGGAGGCCATATGCTTTCCCCTCTCTTTACTATTGAGCATACAGTATGCTTGTAATAAAACAGGAAGGAGAAAAAAAGCTCGTCAAAGCAAACTGTTTCAAGCACCAGGTAATGATTCAAGATATCTTTACAATTTTGTGTGTCTGAATAGAGTTTATCTAGTCTTTTGACTTCTATGCTAAAATTTTTATCAGCTGTGTTCATTTGTGGAATAAAATAGTTAGCCCTTTGCCACTACTCCCATATAGCAGGTATTTCTTGAGTGTTAAGTACATGAAAGAAGTTGGTAGTGTTGGGCACATTTCCCCCTTACATCAAATTTTATACTCCAAATGCAAGATATGCCTTCCAAGAACAGAGACCATCCAAGATCCTGGCTACAAACAGTGCATGCATAAGAACTTCATTAAAATTTACAGGAACAGGGCTTTTTTAATGCTTTCTATTAAGTAGTACATAGCCAAAAAAAGTCATTGTGACTTGACAAAATTTCACTAAAACTTCACACTGACATGCTAAAATAAAGTTTATGTTGGAGTGTTTTTCTGACTTGGAGCCCCAAGACTTGCCTTCAGAAAATGAGCTACTCCTCCACTTGCATGAGAAAAATCTTTCCTTAATTTCATCAGTTTAATATCTTGAAAACTATAACATTGATTTTGTAAGCAAGAGCTGATGGAGGTTACACGGAACTTGCTAGTAGAAAAATCAGAGCAGAAACACAAAAATAAATCAGAGAGACTTTTATCCCAACTGACTCATTTGCAAAAAGACTAAGTCAAAATCCTCTGGACAATTGGTATTATGGGTGATACTGTCTTTTTATTCAACTAAATCTACACAGTTGTTATATGATAATAATAAGTTCCCTGTATGTTTCCAATTAATTCCTTAAAAAGTAGGTCAACATATAAAAATTCAATTTGAAGATACGATGAAAAACTCAATGACATAAGTCAACACCATTAGTGGTGTATGGCCCCAGAAAACAATGTTGAAAGAAGAAAGTGTTAGTTCTCATACCACAACCTCCATGAAAAACAATAATAAACAAAAAACCGAAAAAAACAAACCAAAACAAAAAAAATAAAGTCTTACTTTTTTAATTGCATAAATTAATGTAGAAGAGTCTCATTAAACCACCAGAACCCATCTGGGGAAAGTGTTTGAAATGCCCTATGCCCTGTAAGAAATCATAGTTTCATTGGAAAATAATCTATTAAAAAAAAACCCCTATAGAACTATTAATACATATTAGATGACTGAAAAAAGATAATTAGAATTACTTTTCTCGTTCTCTCCATATCAGTCTGTTTGAAACTCCATTTAATGTAATAACATAATGATGCACTGAAAGTTTTTTACAAATGTAAATCCATCACTTCTCAAGTGAAAAATCCACTAAGAATAAAGCTGGTTTCTATATTGTTTAGACGTAATGCACTACTCTTGTCTAAATCATAAGGGAATAAGGCACTTAAAATAGGGTGTCACATTTCGAGGTAATAAATAGCAGATTGATTCTACCTCCCAGTTGATCCTGCAGTTTACTTACATACAAGATGGAAAATAAAGTACTAAAACCACTGTGATTTACTTCTCAGAAATGTGACACTCTGTATTAGTGTAAATGAATGCAAAAGTCCTGCATTGACAATTTATTACATTCTTAGGCCAAGTCTTGATTAGATCAAATTGCAGTCTCTCTGAACACACTGAATATACCTCAGTGTAGATTCCAGTGACCACTATCAGATAGATATTAAAAGACCAACAACCCCAAACAAAACCAAAACAATCCCCATAACACTAAGCCAAGTTTCTCCACTCCTCCTATTTCAAAGTATGTTTGTCTCCTCATTTAGGGAAAGGTGTTTCCAGGGGACCTACATCCTATATTTTCTCAGTACATAAACTGCAAGTAGATGCTTAAAGAGAATCTCCCTTAGACTTTTTATGTTCAAAATTACACAAGATCCACTTTGCAAATATATTTGTTAAATACAGTGCTTGCTGTCAACAAAAAACCCCTGAGTGTCTGGATGAATAATGGTCACACACATTGCCAAAAAAAGGCAATATTACATTAAAGTACTAAAATCAGCAATATTTTAATACAGTTCTAGTTAAAAAATGGATTTCTATGATTACGCTACCTTTCTGCCAAATGTCTGATGTCTGCCAGGGTGCAACTAAAAATAAAAGGCCCCCGTTTTCAAACCCCAAACTAGCAGAATTCTTTATAAAATTAAGGACCTTGAACAAGAAGTAGGGAGTAATTCAGTACTTTAATCTACAAAATATTTTAAAGGTTTGTCATCTGTGCTTTAATGTCTATCTTTTCACCAGGTGCATAATAGCTTTAACACTGCAAAAGAAGGAACTATACATATCTCTTATGCCATAAAACACTAATCAGTGTAAACTTCAAAGCTTTTACTTGAGAGTGTAAACTTCTAAGAAAGATTAGATAACTACTGAGCAGGTGCAATCCAGGAACAAAAATAGATGGAAACATAATAAAGGAAGCCAAAGCTGTTGCTAAAAAAAAATCCCTTCCTTACTAAAGGGGAGTGACCATAGCAAAAAGAAGTTAAGATGTAATTACCACATATTATAAGGATAGTCAAGCAGTTTGCAGATATTTTATCAAAATAAGAGTTCACCATCTGCACAGACTCTGATATTCCCTTCTCTTGCACTCATGTTCAACATTGTCTGTAAACAGGGCACACAGCACAGTCCTGACTTGGGCAGCATTTGACAAATTTCTTAAAAAAATATTACTATTTTATATAAAGCATTCAACACTAACTCCAAAGCTGCAGTGTTCACTGAAGCCTAAATTTTCATAATCTCCTCAAACACATTTAAGTAATAGTCACATACTGAAGCACTCAGAGCACCCTGAGGAATTAAAGAACTAACTTAATGGGATTAAGTTCACACTTAAGTATTTCAAATCATACTGTTCACTTCTTACTTTCCATTGTGAGCTGGAAGGAACCACGAAGAGACAAACCTAACAAATACACATGGAAACTGTGCTATTTTTGCCTCATGACAATGCATTACATACATATCCAAACTGAAGAACAGAAAAACTTTGTATACCATTTTACAGTTTTCAAACAAAATGTTTGATTGTTCTCACATGTGGAGAAGATGGCCAAGTGGTAATAAAGTGATAGCTTAGTATGGAGAAAAAAAAGCTGGACCTCCCTTGCCTGCAGTCTCGCCAAGATCTGTAGAACTAATCGACATTAGAAGTAGGTTGTTTACTAAAAGTTAACTGAAATTACAACTTTTTTTTCCTCAAGTGTAGACCTTAATTTTTCTGTTTTTCTGAAATACCACATCCCTTTGCATTGCACATAAATACGTATTTGTCTTTTGCATGTTTGGTTTGGGGTTTTTTGGTAGTGTTTTTATCCCCCTGCTCTTCCAGAACCTTGGAAAGTTTGGCTCCATCAATCAGTCAGACCAATTAGATTGACTGTTTTCTCACTTACCAAATTCTGTATTACAAAAACATTGGGTATTTATAACAGTGTTTCTCTTCCTTTCAGAATAAATGGCCTGTTTTCCTGAGGAACAGAGCTGTTCTATCCTCATTACTCCCATTAACCTGTGAATTTATATCAGCTAGCATAAAAATAAAAGGTGAAGGAAGCAGCTTTGATCACAAACAAGCTTTCATTATCTTTTCTAAAACAAAAGTACAGAGACTTCAGAAAAAAACCTGAAGAAGCCAGAGTCTGTGTCATCTATTAAACTGGACTGTTAATTCTGTATTTGCCCAGAGGGCACAGCAGAAGCATATTGTACTCTGAAATTCCAGTAGAACTTTTAGAACAGTGTCCTGCCTCTCAGAAACGCTGCTCTTTACAGCACAGCAGATAAATTTTACCTAATTTTGATCAGTGCAGAGAAAATTACAACCATCCAAAACATCCATCACATTCAGACAGAGATTTCTTTAGGTACTGTTTGCAATGTCCCCACCTCACAAACTGCTTAGCGCAGCATCCTCAGACTGCTCCTATAGTCTAAGGCTCGGAATAAAGCTGCACTGGAGTCAGCCAGCACTGACGATCATTGCTACAACAAAAAAGAACCTCATGAAAACCCTGGCCATGCTCCCCTTCACTGGAGAATTTATAGTGGTTAGTAGGCAGTAACCTTGCTCAAGTAGCTCTTCTCCTGGTGCATATAAACTAATTTAATACATTCACATCAACAACTTGCATACCACATCCTTATCACACCACTGCCACTTCATCTTTTCTACTGAAATACTGTCACTTTTCACTCCCAGAGAGTTCTTGGCATTAAACTGGAGAGAACCCCAACCATTATAAAATCAAAGTGCCTGATCTTTCAGTTAAAAATACTAAAGCACACATGCAACAACTTCGTGGGAATTATAGATATCTTTTGTGTGTTGCTCCAATAAAGTTATTATCACCATTTTTCCTTATTCGACCCAGTGACAACACAGTGTTTGTGAACAGATAATTGTATTTCTGGAGTTGTCTCCTCACAGCTTACCTGTCTAACACTTTATATAAAACAGATACATATCTAACTGGAATCCATCCAGCCAAGCATTTTCAAAAGATGTCATCACAGTTTGGCACAAAAATCTTAGAATATATATTTCTGTGCAGATTTCTTTTTTTATTCTTCGGATGACATGAAGTCTACCACAACAAAGAAAATTGCATCGTTATGTATCCAACGTACCTGCTATGCAACAAGCATCTGTATTACATCAGATTTTCAAAGTAAACTGAAAATTCAGGAAGAGGCCTGTGGCTGCCAAGGGATGGCAGGGGAGCTGCCCAGACTCCAAACCGGCTAATGGGTTTTGCAAAAAATGCAAAAAAAAGGGCATTATATCAAAATCTGAGCAACCTGCCGTTTCAGACTGGTACCAGTCACTAATGGGCACAAAGGCATAGAACGTGTCACAAAAACTGGCACCAAGGGCAGGGGAAGAGAGTTGTTCCAGTAGAAGAAAACTCCAATGGAGAGTTCCAATGGGAGCAAGCACAGGTCACATGAGCCCTGTTTAGATCTATATTGTTCATTTCCCTGATGGCAGACAAAGAAACCTGCAGGATCACAATCAAATCACTTTAATTCAGAAATGTTATTCGTTCCAAATTATATCTGTCATCTTGTTCCAGCTTTATATTTCTAGTAGCTAGAAATAAAAAAAGAGAATTGCATTGCAGACAGTATTGATACTCTTCTCCCCTGCGGCCACGAGGCAGATGGAACAATAGTTCTCACCTTCAAAATGCCAACAAATCCAACCAAAGACACTGTGCAAAGCAACAGGCACAATGCAAATTGAGCAAGCAAGGACACAATACAAAAGACAACTTTGCATTAAGGTGGCAACCCATCTAAATTACAAATGTAGGAAACCCTCATTTCTGCATTAAAATAATAAGTGATATAATAATCACTTTGTCTCCTTCTTTCTAAAGGGATAAGCCATTACCATGCTGTCTATAAAGCTGTCACTCGGTGATGCTGCATATCTGCTGCTACTGAATAGCAAAACTCATCTAACTTTCATTTATTTTGAGTTGTAAAAAAAGGAAACTAATGAACTCTGAATAATTAAGACATTCCTAATAAAGAACTAATGTGTCTATATATGGCCTAAGATTCTTACCTGATACGGCTAATATGACTTACAAATAACCGATCATTTTTAAGCATGGGGTGCTTAATTTCTCTTCATTGCTAGATGTAACTTCCTTTTTTATACCAAATATTTAATATTCTATGAATTAGTTTTACTGATCTGCTACTCTAAGTGTAGAACAAACAAAAAAAAAAAAACCCTGAAACACCTAAATTACAAAACTTCATTTAATGTATTATGTACTTAATAAACCCAGCTATTTCTTGTTTTGTGGAATAGACATACATAAGAAAATCAAATAGAATTCATTGAGGCAGAAAGGTGATGCATGAGGCTATTAACTTCTGAGACATGTCAATAAAACCAGCAAAGCAAGATACCCCGCGTCTAGCTCTCCTCCATTTGAACAACTAGTTTAACTAGGTAAGAAAAGCTGCTTATTTGCTAGACAGCATTTTGTTAATGTAAGAATATGTGCATTAGGCAGATATTTTTATTAATGTGTGTGTATATATAATTGGCTGAGGCTGCTCCAACACACCTACCAACTCTAAATCCTTGGTCAACAGATAATCAGAGACTAGTTTTGATCAAGAGTTCCCCTAGAGTAGAAAGGCCTAAAAGTATAAAAGAAATGTGTTGTTTAAACAAAACAGTCAAAACACAGCGCCTCACGCAGCGAGGATCCACAAGTAGCTGTTACAGATTGTGGTTGGGCACAGAGCTACTCCTTCCTGAACGAGTTTGCAATATTCTGTAAGTTTTCATCCTTATTTTGCCTTACTAATTAGCACAATAGAAACCGAAAGTTCCCCTGCTAACAGTAACTTATTAGGTGATAGCAAAAGGCCTGCCCTTCCTATGCACTGACCAGGTCACGCAAAGAAGAGGAAGGTGAGTAGCCATATTAAAATGCTTTCACTTCCCCCAAATCCCTCAGGGAAGGTCCTTACCACTGTGCCAATGAATTTCTTATGGCTGCCTCCATCATAAATACTCTGATTAAAATGTAAATTCAACCAACCTATCAGCTTCCCATTAAGAGGACTCTTTAAAAACACCATTAATCAGCCGAGAGATATGTAGTGAAATACCACTTATCAATTCTAACTGCTTATGACAGTTAACAAAGCTTTATATTTGCCCCAAACATGTGCTGATCTATCAATTATGCCAGGGTTCACTCTCACGCTAATTGTACATTTTCTTCTCTAATGCATTTTTGCTGTTATCTCATAGGCTAATGAAAGCTGGGAAATCAATACATATAAATTATACATGCAAAGAAGGACTGCTGTGAACATAAAGTTTCTAATTAATTGCACTTGATTAATTTATATCCTTTAATTATCTTGCTAAGCCACAAACAACATAAATATCCTTGCAATCTGGTTATTGCTATGTCAGTCATAAAAAAAAAAGCAGACACAGTAAATCTATGAAATCTAGCAAACTCCATCGCCAAAAAACATGGTATGGCATAACACATAAATATAACTGGACTTACTCAAGACATCTATGAATAATTTTACTGTGACAAATTACCACTAAATATGTTGTACAGTTATTTGATTAAGGTTATAATGATGTTATAACTTTACATGTAGCATACAGGGTAAGCAAAATGCAGACTTAGCATGCAGGATTATAGAGGCCCTTAGTTATATTTATAAAACAAATTTGCAAGAGACCTGTAAGTGATATTGATATCTGATTGGTTAGGGTCGAGGACCAAATTAACAATATTCTAAATTAGGGCATTACTGCTTTTTTGCACTTAAGATTGCATGGCAATTTGTTTGCAGAGTTATCTGAAAGCCAGAAATGCACCCAGTCAGGACCTAATAATGACAGACCCAGCTCTAAGCAGAGTTAAATAAGAGCTACCACACTGTCTTTTCTAAGAGTCAATTGGCCAAATATAAATTCTTCCATTATGTGAGTAGCTGTAACTGTAGATACCTTTTTCTTTTTCCTTTCAAATTTTGCCCACTTTGGTAAACCAACCATATGTCACTGTTCTGAAATCTAATCCTATCAGTCCACCAGACTTGCTCTTTGTCCTACACAACAACATATTACTGAATATCTGTATCTACAACTTTCATAAACGTGTAAAAAGAAACTGTATCTGTCTACAGGGAGACTCAGACAGAGACCATCTGTCAGTGACTAAAGCTATTCTTTAAAAAAGAAAACATTCATCTGGGATTTGCCCTTTACAGAGTAAACCCACTTAACCTCCCAATAAGATTAACTGTTATTTGTTTCCATTAAACAAAAATGACCATGCTAATATGCATTTAATAGTACTAACAATGAGAGAAACATGAACTTCAACAATTTTTGAATTCTTTAAAATCATGAACCATGTTATTTAACTAGTTATTTTATTATTCATAAGTAACTTTCATTTTTCATTACAAGAGTTCTTCCCTGAAGTTGAGACTAAAAATATTTTTATTTTTTTTAAATCAGGCTAAATATTGAAACTTAGACAGGAGGCTTTTGAGTCTGCCCCTTATTATAGACAGCAATGACTGTCTATAAATTAAGCCTGAATAACGCATATAAAAACCCAATACCTTTGGAGCACTGATGATTTTCACCTGTGCCCTCAACATCTAGGCATTTACAAAGAGAGGTATTTAACTAGATTGATTATACAAGGCTGTATGAGTAGAGTTAGAGCAATACAATGGAGACTGTACTCTGGGCAGCATAAGTCACTGAACCAGCCTCAAGCTATATGGAAAAATACCTCAGTGTCCCTTCCTGGGCTGACAAACACAGTAGCAGTGTCATGTGGGACTCCTTCTACTGGGGAAAAACACAGGAGGAGAAACCTTTAAATGTGGGCAACCCCTTCGCTCCCAGTGTTGCCTTGTGCCTGTTTTGTCAGACCAAGTTAGTGAGATGTACAGTAGTATTAAACAGTATCCTAAAGCATGAAGGGCTCAAGTGCAAAATCCCTCATGAACTCAATTGTCAGGTCTCTGCCTTCCTGTTTTGCCTATAACTCTACCTCTGAAGTAATCTAGATGAGAAGCACAAGAGGTGTCCTCCTCCCCCCCTTAGGAGAAGCCTGAGGAGAGCTCGACCAAGTGTTTCTACGTAATTCACATCTTACAGCAGGACTATATTTACCAGGTTCAGTTAGCTTTGCATCCAGCTTTCTTCATTAATGGTAGCAGCACCATACAATCAATAAACATTAAGACAAAGCAATCATACAATCATTTTCTCAGTGAGAAATTGGCATATGCTATAAATAAAAATAATTAAACTGATGTGAGGAATCATTATTACAATTCAGCACAGATAAAGAAATTGTTCCTAAAACAGAATCCAGAAAGTATCAGCTTCTTCCCCTCAAACACAAAGTATACTAAGAACCAGAAGCAAAGGGAAACTCTTCAGGCATGCAAATCGCTACTTATTCTAACAGTGACCTGATGCATTTCTTGAATACACTGTATTTGAGATCCAGCATCAGGGTAAAAAGGATCTTACCGTATATACAAAGCATTTTAAAGAAGCAGATATTTTTAACCCTAGTTTAGTAGATATCAAATCTAGATGATGATGCATCATCAGTCATTTCAAAACTGCTAAAATCTCCTTTCCATTGCACAGGTGGCAACCATAACTTTCAAAGGGTGAAATCCATCCCTTGACATCCTTTGTGCTTCTGTTTGTTCCCTGCGAAGGTAAGGGAGCCAGTTCTGACGGGCACTGCAGAGTGTTTGCGTGCTGTCCTACAGCTCAACAATGAACTCTGTGTTTTCATCACTTTATAGAAAAAACAGCAGAGAGTGAAATTGAGATAGGCGTGAATTAACAAGGATCACGTTTAGCTACCGATGAAGTTGTGACAGAAGACTTGCCACATGCCAGACAGTTCCAGCACAGAACACTCCATGGTCACTAATAACATACTGAAGGAACAAGGAAAAGCCTTTTTCCATCCAAACACCAGCAATTCATCCAAGCAAAAACTTCCAAGTATGTGACTTCCACTAGAGTTCACTGGATTTGACACTTGAGATATAAAGCACCTAGACAGAAGCAGAGTACTGAGGTTTGACTGCAATTACCTTATCTCTCCTATTTTTAGTGACAGGACCAGATTATTTTAAGTGCATTTTATAGAAAACCCTTCTTTACTGAAATATAAAGACTGTAATAAAGACAATACAATGTTTTGAAACTGTTTTAAATCCTTCACTCAGCTTTGCTTCTACAGGTTTAACATGTAGGGGTTCTAATCTTACTGCTACTAATTAGAGCTTTAGTGTAATTGTGCCAACAGGGTGCCTGGCATAATAATTACTATTGAGAGATTCTGGTGGAGCAGTAACGTGCCCACATAATACAGATATGTCTCATATTATACGGCAGTCACCTCTGTATGTTGACTCTTAAGTTGGATTTTAACCAAGTAAGGGGTTATTTTGCCTCTATTGTAAAGATTAAAAGGCATATACATATGTATGATTTAGATATTCATTTTTTCCTCTTTAAGTCTTCTGAATATTAATTAGGTGGAAGAAAACTAGAAGGCACATTTTATTTCACATCCTTCATAATTTAGTCTCATTTAGCATGGGAAAATGAACAAAAATGCTTATGTTGGCAGGTCAAGCTTCTAATGTAATATTAGAGTTTCTTAGTATAATGTCCTCAGCTGCAAAGTTTACCATAACATACAACAAATGGGACTAAAAACAGAGGATGAGTAAGACTTAAAAATCTGCATTTAGAAAGCGCCTGTGCTGCATTCCATTACACTCTTACTGCTTTTGAAACAAATCTTTATGTAACTACTTGAATAAATCCATTCAGTGAAATACACAAGGCAAACCTAAGGGACAGTGTAGGAACACTAAGATAGATATAGAAGAGCATTTCTGAACAGAAGAGCATTTTTGATCACTTAGTAACATTTACTATCTTACTGTCTAACAAGTTCAGACAATGAAACTTTGTTAATGATGTAAATCTATAGTGAAAGACACTTACCAGCAGTGAGATGTTTTGTTTGGTTTGTGTTTTTTACCTCTAGAAATATCAGCTTCAGCCACATAATCATTAAAAACATAAAATCTTAATTACAGATATTATTACGGATAGAAGGACTTCAAAAGCAATTCACACGCAAACCCTGCACAACATCATAAGATAAAAAGCAATAGGCCTTTTCAGACTAAGTGTAGCATTTTTTTTTTTTTTTTTTTAAGAAAGCAAACTCTTTAAAAAAAGGAAAACATACAGCATGGAGCCTGAACCAGAGCTTCATCTAGAACAGACAGGCTTGTTTTTACTGCCCCTTAGTGCTTCTCTTTTAAAGTGACAGGAAACCAATTTCTGATTACAAATCAATAGGTTAGCACACTACCATCAGAGAGTAAATTTAGTTGTTGATATTAGATCATAGAAGAGGAGATCAGAAAAGAACAGCTGTTGCCATTTTGATGCATGCAAAAAACAGTAAACAGCATTGCTTTTCTGCAGTCCCACGTTTTAAGGGACAGTTTTTACAGGGTAAATCACATGTAACCTGTTTATCATTTGTGGATCAGCATCAAAAAAAAAAAAAACCCTGACAAACATACCATATACAAAAATTGTATAAGTCTCAAGGCAAGAACCACTGAAATGTGCTGTATTAATTAATATAATGGAAACAAAAAGTATGTATGCGCCTGTCACACAGAATACCTTTTGATGAAGTCTCTTTTTTCTTTAAGCTTTTAAGATAATCTTAGAGAAATCATCAAACTATAAAAAGAAATCAATAAAACAGAAAAGGTTCCCATCACCCCTAAAAAAATCCATAACTTTTGCATTTTAATAGAGACACTACAAGACTATACCAGTCATTTTCTTTCTGATGTGTTCCTTTGATTTCACTCTTATCTCACAGGACTCTTGACTTTCCTGAGAAAGGGATTATTGAATTGTATGTCTCCCTCAGATGCTCTTGATCATTCAAGTAGTCTGTACTTAAGAACGTTACAGAGTCTGCTCAGCTGCTGGCTCCTTGGGAACTCATCAGGGACTGTCATCTTAATATTAATTGGGTTTTGTGCAGGAATCCCAGTCCCACAATGAGAGGGTTTCAAGAGAGAAGATTATGCCCAAAGCCAGATATAAAGACAAACATATTTAGCACAACAATTATGATAATTGCAGAAACACTCTGAGAAATAAGTAAATCTGATTAAGGGCACTTCTACATGATCAAATATTAATCTGATGTCTTCACTCTAACCTGGTTTGAACATAAGAGGCTTCTTATGGTTTTATGTATTAACAGATTTGTAGAAGCTGAACTCATAGTACCTAATAATATGGTACATCCAAGTCAATACAGTAAAAGGATCTTTACGGAATGTAATCCACTTAAATTAAAAATAGACACAGATTGAATCATAAAGCTTAAATTAAAATTGACATACAGTCAATTGATAAAACATTTTATATAAAGTCTTGTATAAACTATTGTAACATTTTTCAGTCTCATAGCACAAAAACTTGTATATATTTATTTTTATTGAATAAAAACTGCATCACTTCAGAAGAAAATCATAAATACCACAAAAAGACTTAAAAGTTTCCAAACTGAAATAATATCAAGCAATTTAAATACACCTATATTTGTAAATGTGACAGTTATGTATCTTTAAAAATATGTGGATTAGTTGTAGAAATTGGAAGTATACAATTACACCACTTAATTTTAAAATCACTATGATATATAAGAACTGCGGTCCAAGACTGTATTTTCATGCTGAGCAATAAGAGAGTGGCAGCAAAATAAGGTTTTCTGGCACTGATTTCTCTATGCATGTGTGCATGCACATACTTGCATACAAATATTTACAAATAAAGAGCCCTGCCTGTATCAAAAATCCATACAAAATCATGTTTAATATTCTGTACACATTATATTTAATACTATCATGACAAGTGTTTTCAGGTTGCTATGCACAGAGTCATTTTGAATAAATCTCAGATTAATACATACAGAACACATACTTGTTAATATAAATTTGCAGAGGTAGAAGCAATGCCTGAAAGTATCTATGCTGTATTTGCATAATCATTTCAGTTAACTCAGATGAAAGCTTCTACGTATAGCTAAGTTTTCAAAAGTGAACATAAAGCATCTGAGAACTATTACAGTAATATATTCAGAGAAGCCTACAAAAAAGGAATATATCAAATATTATAATACAAAAATGAATTATGCCAACACAAGAAAGAAACACACACGTAGATGCCCATCTATCCGTCTTTATTTGTAAGTATTAACCACATATAGGCCTTATGTGAAAGGTAAATCTTGCCAGCATGGCTTACCTCCCATAGTAATTAGGCTTGTGTTTCTGCTTTATTAACTCGGATACAACAGTGTCCTGCCCTCTGTCACCAGGGGCACTAATAGATGATAATCACCTAGATTTGGAAACCATACAAATTAAATGATGAAGTGAGATGAAGTGTCGCAATGCAATGAGTTCAGAGACAAGCAATTTAGTCATCCCAATATTAATTTTCAGGATATTAAATAGAAACAGCCAAGGAAATTAGACCATAATTTATTTCAAAAAATAGTGATTTATATTTACAAGCAAATTATCCATATTCCTGAAATATTAGTGTTTTAGAGATCATACTGAAAAGTTCATCTTATGCAAAGCAAAAATAGCTCACTACCCCTAAAAGAAACATTAGAAATACATCTCTTAATTATAAATGCAATGAAATCTTTACAAGACGTAACATTCCCTATGGACAATTTTCATTTTGTGTGGAGGGCAAGTGTATTTTTGCAGTCCAGTGATAGCAGGCCCATATTAATATATCAGAAGTACACTTTGATCTGTATTACTATAACCTTGAAGATGTGACACTGATTCTTAGCTCCTAACTACAATTTTTTCACCTGTTAATCCCAGAGCAATAATATTCAAACCCACTGTTAATTTTTAGAAATCATTAATTATACAGAAATTATACAGAAACATAACTTAGCTGACAAAAGTAATTTAACTACAAAGAGTTGTCAGCATTTTCTTCTTTTAGAAGTTTTAAAACAGTTAAAACCTGTGATGAATACCAAAATTTTACAGTAACTTCAAAGAGACTTCAAATTCTGAAATGTCTGTTTAAATAATAGATCTTAAAAAAGACCCAGAAAGAATTATCAGCTTCGTAAGACAAAGCCCTGACACGAAGATACTAAGTCTGAATATTGTCACTGTACTTAACTGTCTTTTCAAATTCATACTCATCTTTTTAAAATCTATTAATATTTTTTATCACATTATTTTCAATACACAAGATATTTAGTTTCAATATCTTCTATGTACAATGTAAATCTGAAACTCCTACATTTTTAGAAGGTAGAAATATATTTAATTATATTTATCACAAGCTAAATATATTTCAGGATAAGCAAATATTCAACAAATTTCTGTTAAATAGTCATTTGTGAGGGTTTTTTTAAAAAAGAAAACAGGTTAATTCAGCTACTTAAATGCATTATCCAGTTCTCAACAAAACCCCTGGTTCTTGGGAAAGCAATACGTATTATTCCGATCACTCACATTTTCCTGGTAGTTTTCTAAGCTAAAATATTCCCCTCCAACAGCTCTCCCTACCATTAACAGCTTTAAATTCTGGTAGATGTGATTTCCAATGATCAGGATGCTCAGCAGAAACACAGTTCTGCCTTGGCCTGTACCGTGCACTTGGAAAGCAAATACTCCACATTCTTTTCCAAACTAAGCAAGTACAGTACCTTTTTAAACATTACTTATAACCAGACATAGAAAAAACTATTTGTATCTTGTGCATGCATGCTGACATAAAAATATTATTCCATTTTTTAAAGTGTTGAGATAAAAATCACTGTAATTTCTGAGCTTAAATTGCATTCTGCATGAAAAAACTATTTTAAATTGTATCAAAACTTTTAACAGCATAGGTCTGCTCTCTACTGATCATGCAATCTACAAAGGATGCATTTTACTACAGTGCCACAAAATGTATAGAAACCACATAAAGTAATTCCACCTCACATTTAAAAGTTCAAACGCTATGATTTTAAAAAAGTGCCCCAAAAATTATAGTTTCCACCACTGAAGAGGAAAGGTTTAACAATCCAAAAAGTACAGCTATTTTGCTAATAATCATCCAACTAGCTACTCCCTGTTCCCAGGCATTGCCTTCTAGGGTTAGCATGTTTACAGCCATTCAGTTCTAGATGCAGATCATGGCAATTAGATATTTATCCTCCTTAATGTACACTGTTTTTATTTATGTTGAACTTGAATCCATTATGAGAAACAAAGCTGCATACATCTAACCCCTACCCATTGCTGGAGATGCACACAGACTACTGCTTGTTTACTTTGGGTAGACTAATCTTATGGCATGCATTAAAAATGTTGTACTTGTCACTGACTAATACAACAAATTGAAACCTTGGAACAATCTTATTTACAATTCAAGTGCTCCATATTTGATTCTTGCATCAGAATTTTCAGTTAACCCTTTTGTTAAATAACAGAATCTTAGTGTGCAGCTACACTGCAATCGGAAACAAGATAACATCTTTTGTTACATGGAGTTTTTAACCTAAAAAGATACATCCAGGGTGCATTACCTTTATGCTTTTAGGCCCTCAGTATGCATTATATAGTATATATTTGAATATTTCAACTGGTTTGTACTATTCACACAGCAAGGGTTATTGTTGAAAGAAGGATAAAAACCAACAAACAAAACCAAAACACCAAACTTTCCCTCATCTGTATTCCATAAATAAAAGGTTAGCTGCTGTTTTTACTTACAGTTTCCAGAATATTTTCTCTTCTGAAACATTTTAACTCTTAATATGAAAGTTTTATTAGTTATTCTGTCAGAAAATTCAAGCCTTTACTAAGTGACATGAACAGTTACAGTTGGTTTAAGTGTGGTTGGGTACCCCTGATTCCATCAGGAAAAAACCAAAACAATATAGGGCATATGTTAACATCTAAAGACTGAAAACATACGCACTAAAATAGTCCCCCAGACTTAAAGGAAATCACTACTTAATTCCACAAACATTTGTTTCGGCTCAGGAATCGCACTAGAAACTTTAAGCAGTTTTTGTGGCTCCGAAGCGAGCGCAGCCGATGCGCAGAGCCATAAGATGCTGCACAGCACCATCTGCTGGCCCGAGCCCCGGGCTGTGCACACACCGCCCCCTGCCCCGGCCGGCGACACCGAAACCGCGGCACGCACTCACCTCGGGTCCGCGGCACCCGGGAAACCCGCCCGCATCCACCGCACACGCTGCAAGAGAGGAAGAGACAGACAAGGAGCGTCAAATGTGTGCTAAAGACGGCTGAAAATCATACAGAGATGAAATCTGAGCAGGAGGGCCTTATTGGAAAGGAAAAGAATGTTGGATTTGCTTTGTCCCAGTCCAGGGAAGCGCTCATTTTAAACTATTTCATGGAAATTATCTTCTTGCTTCAATCTAAGTATCTTCTCTTTTGGAAGACAATTTAGGAGGTTGTTGGATGTAGAAAGACTTTTTCTTAAGTGAGAATATTGTAACAGTTTCTGTCCTAGACTAATCTTACTTAATAAATGCTAGATTCAAAACCAGTCATTTTATTTTGGGTTATAATGAATAAAGACACAATTGTAAAAATGTAAGTGATGAAGAATGTACTTTTATTTTATTCAGGCTTCATATACACAAGCAGATGAAACGTGGTATTTTGAATGCTATCTTTACGAGATTATGAAAGACAAAACAGTCTTATGAAATTACTTGTGAGCAAGTTTATTGTTTAAATTTATTGTTTTAAGCCATTACTTAGAAGGAAAATACAACCAACTTCACTTTAATTGCAATTTTTTGCCATTTCAACACAAAAAATTACTTTGCCCCCCAAAATGAAACTACCCAGGCCTCTGAAATGTTAACTTTTTATGCAGTTTACCAATGAGTAGCTACAAACCTGATTTAAAAATTAAAGACAAACTGTGCAGCATTAGCAGAGCTGCTTGTACAAGCACCACCCTCACAGTGTAAGAGCACAAGTGCCAGGCCTGGCTCTGACAGTCCTTCCCTGGTGACACCACTGAAATGGTGGTGGCAGAATTCTGTAGATGGGAGATGCAGATTCTGCTCGCACCTCTGACTGCTCCCTGTAAATTCATTTGTTTACTCGATGCCTGTTTCATGAGGTGCGTAGAGGCCTTTGCTGGTGCATGTGCATACCAAAAATATCACACGTTTAGTACCCACTGTGGGGTCCTGGCCACAGCGTGCGCTGTGACAGCCTGATGATAAACAGCTGCCCTGCTTGGGGAACATGCACAGCACACTGGGCAACACAAGCAAGGAAGGGGTAAGCAATGTTAGGAGAACTCATATTTCAGAATAATAGGACAGGCTACTTTGAAAATCCTATTTCTGAGCTGTCCAAACTAGAGCTCAGTTCAGTGCCTGGTAAAGGAAAGAGCCTCCTGCCAATTTCAGCAAGAGCTAACTCACATCTTCAGGGCAAAACTCAAGAGGCAGAAGAATCCCACGCTTTCCTCCCCCCAACAACTCACAGTCAAATGCCTTTGTTACATCTACAATTAACTCCAATCAGTACATTCAGCACTTTAAACTTCAGCTAGTGTAATATATAAATAAATTTGGGGCAGTATATTTTCGCAATCAGTAAATAAGGAACCAAACCCTCCTTCTCCTGCAGCCACTATAAGAGTCTACCTGCAAATGCAAACAGCAACACATCCCTGCATTTCTGTACTACAGAACAGAAGGTATGGAGTCACACAGCAATCCTGGGTGGCACTGGTAGGAAAGGAACAAGTGGTCAAGTAACAGACAAGAAATAGTCTTGAACAGGCTTGTCAGATTTCTTTGGCAGCAGTGCCAGAACCTCAAAAATAAAAACGGGGTTTAGTTTAGAATTCTCTCTGTAAGTATTTTTCTCCAGTTTTATTTGGTGTTGTTCACCTGACAATATGCTTCTACTTCAAATTATACAGAGAACTGTTTCCATATTTCAGTGACTCAGTAGCTGGGATGCACTAAGCATATTCTGTCACTGCAGCAACACGCAATCACCTCAGCATGCTGTCCCATGGAAGTTGCTTGCACTAAGGCAACACAAGTTGTTCAACAACAGCAACCAAGGAACAAATAGACAAACCCCAACAGCAACAACAAAAAAAGATGAGAAAGAGGAATCCAAAGTGGTATCTCCAGCTGCACTATATCACCTTCTTAGCACAGCCTAAAGCTGAACTTGTGTCAACATCTTAATCATATCGACACATAGCACAACTTTTAATGCCTTCCTAATTTTGTAAAGGAATACATTTAGTATCTCAGAAAACTATAAAATCAGGAGACATCAGTACCAAGAGATTTCCAGCTATTTCAAGCCTTATTTATGAATAATTGATTTTTGTTCTATTAAGAGGACTAAATTCTTGCTAATTTCTTTATTCTTACAAATGTTTTAAAATATCTAACACAGATTGGCTTAAAGATGCAAATAGACACTCCTACATATCTACCACAAATGTAGTTAAATATCAATGTGCCAATAATCCAGTAACTTGGATGAAATCTTTAGGAACACAGATAATAGCACAGAGTTGGACATTTTCTCCTGAGTTCAGTACAGTCATAACGTAGAATTTACAGACTTTCCATTACTTTTAAGTAGAACATAATTTTTCCACTTTTTTTAAACATAACATCTGAAACCATGAAAACTCTTACAAATAATTAACCAGAAAAGACATTAGTTTTCACAAATTTCAAGGGAATTTGGATTAGCCATTTGTTTTATAGACTCTGTGGGACAGGAAACATTTCTTCCACATTTCTGCCAAGTGCCCCTAACAAACAGAGCACTTTAAAAAAAAAAAATCTCAGTGGCGGCCAAGACAAGTCCTGTCACAAACTGCATTTTAATTAAATACTATCCAGACTCAATCAGTAACAAATCCAAGTTATTTAGCAGCTTCACTGAGAACTGATACATGCACTACGAAAGGAGAAAACCTCAAGAAGGTATCGCTTTTAAGGGACTGAGTATTATTTAATTGCATGGAAATAAGATACATATGCTTTGAACTAATGTGGCAGTACTTATCCATAACATGGCATTTATCAAAGACTAACATTCTCCAATAGAAACACTTTCAAGCTACTGCCCATGGCCATGAGAAACTAAGGTTAAAACTGGAGATGGCAAAACCTATTCAAAACTCTGTTTCAAGCCTATTACTGTACTAGTATGATTACCCAAGCACTACTGAATATGTGAAGCCACTGCATCCTGATTTAGAATGATTTGGAATCATTGCTTGCTTATGAACAACTACAAATGTAAATGTCTATGACAAATAAACACAAACAGATCTTCGTTGTTTCAAAATAGGGACATGTAATTTTTCCACTAACACAGTACTATAAATACAAGCTTCTGCAACCAATTAAAGAATTTGCAAGAATGACCTCAACGTATGTATATTGTGCCTGCAGCTTTGAACTTCTTGAGAATGTCTTAATTTTCATATGCTAAATTTGTACAAACATAAATACAAAGTTGGAGCCAACACACAGTGCTGCTGTTTGACAAAATGGTGTAGAAAAAGAAAACCTAAAATTCAAAGCCCATTTCCACAGCACTCAGCACCCATCACAGAAGGTGGGGTCTAAGATGGACTTCAGGTGATAATTCATGCTTGCTTTGAACAGAAAATCATAGAATGGTTTGGGTTGGAAGGGACCTTAAAGGTCATCTGATTGCAAGCCCTTGCTGTGGACAGGGACACCTTCCACATGCACTGAACAGAGCCTTAATCTTGGTTAGCACCGCAGCACTACCATATTTTACACTATTAGCAATACGAGTCCTATACTTGCTATCTCTGTTCTGTGCCCTTGCGTTTACAGACACCTGGCCTCATTGCACAAAGATGCCATTACAGGCTGCAGAGCCAGGAAAATTTGCTACAAAGCTACAAACCTACCTCCTTAAAAAAACTAAACTAACAAACCAAAACAAACCCCAAAATTCCACACCAACACTCACAAAACCAAACCCTTTCAAGCTGAAAAATAAAATTACACCTTTCAAAATGGAAAATAAATTTATACAGAGTGATTACAAATTTCTCTGAGCATATATTAGAAATTGAAAACCCTTGCAAACAAAGTAATGGGGATTGTACTGGGAGCCTTCCTATACTGTAATGGTGTGCATCTAACTGGTAAAAAAATCCTATTTTTCAATATCTTAGTGTAGTATATTGATTTTTTGTATAATTACTGCCACACTTCTGTAAAGGTTATATATGAGCACTTGTTTAAGCATGTTAGCAACCTACCAAAATCCATGCAAACAATCACAAGTAAGCATAAACTACAACATCTTATTAGGCACTCTAATGACATTTTTAGGATAAATGTATTATAATGGTTAGCCAATTGATGGAATGGTATCTCAAAGCAGTCATTCTTTGCCTGTGTTAAGCTTTCACCTAATTTAGGTTCATTACTTTCATAAAAATAAGAGATTTAACAGTTCCATTCAAGTTAGTGCCTCCAATGACACTGAACAGGTGCCTTCTCAAAATATTCTCTTCAAAGAAAATTCTGACAGTGTGCCAGCAAATGCCCATAAAAGAACACCTTCCCTCTTACCAAGAACAGGCATGACCCAGGGACAAGAACTCTTTAGGGGAAAAAATAGGGCCAGAAGATGTGGCCTTTGGAATATAAAATGCCAAATGCTTCTGAAGTAGCAAACAAGTCTGATTCAGATTCAAAGCTTCCAAGATGATATGTCAGCAGAGGCAGAAACCTTGAAGAGATGGAACACCCCACCGTGCCAGACTGCAAATCCAAGTACAAAATTGTGGTCAGTCACAGCAGCAAAGAGGTGATTCAGACAGACCTATGCCATCTCCCCCAAATTATTTTTACATGAATATAGAGATGAATAGAACTCTACAGACAAACCACAATGGCAGTTAAAGTCTTTACCAGGCTCCTTTAATAGAAATGTTTTTCCCATCATAGGAATGTAGCAGATCCTAGTGACTGATGCAATATTTACTTCAAATCAGACTCATTTTCCATATATCCAAATGATAAATCCAAGTCCTATTTCACATGAGCAAGCAGAAATCTAACTTGGGTATCTTCAACAAGTTCGCAGATGTTGCCAGATTGGATGGAAGCAGCTTATATTCAAAGGGATCTCATCAAGCCAGAAGAATGGGACAACAGAACCCTCACAGTGAATATTTGGGAATACCACAGCTTCCTGCAGTAAGGCAGGTTAAGGACCCATTAGGTAGGCAGCAGTCCTGCAGAAAAAAAGCCTTGCAGGCCTTAGAATAAGTATTTAGTAATTAGAATAGACACTCAAAGATATGTATCTCCAGGTTCTGAGATTACTGAATTCAGACAGATAAATCATTAGGAACTCACCTAACTGGGAAATCACTCTCGGTCTGAGCAGGAGGCTGGACCATGCAAACTTTCTCAGAAATAACAAAGGTACCAGCACAGGATTGGAGACAGTGAACTACTTTCTGACAACATCAATGAGCAATTAACTCTCCAAAACTGTAGCTTGTTTGTGAAGAACCAGTTGGGAACATACAGAGGAGAGAATGAAAATATGTAGCCCAGCCTTTCTCTCTCTCTTTCCACAACAGCATGCACACTTGACAGCATTATTTATAGTTAAGTTTTCTAATCTAGCTAGTCCCTTTCTGCACTGCTTGTGTGTGCTTTTCCCACATAACAGGACTTTTTACTTTACACAGATGTGCCTCCAAACCAAACCAAGCAGATTCTGAAGGAGCAAAACTAATAAATCCTCCTTTCCTGCAGAGTTTTGCCCCAAGGACCATAGCTCGTGTGGCTTCCCTGCTTTCTAATAAAGGCTGACATTACATTATACCCTTCCCTCTCAGAGGAATAAGAACTTTCCCTTCTAACCATTGTTTATTTTTCTAGGACTCACAGAACTGAAGTATCTTTCAGATTTCTAGCTCTCCACCACATTTACTCGGGAATGACAAAATCAAAAAGTTTATTGCAACGCCCTCACACACAGTCAAAGTGACTGCCCTAAGAACTCAACTGCGTCAACAGCCCAGAAAACATCAGTGAGCCACATGACCTGGACGTTCTGTATGCATTTTTAGTAATCTTGAGTTCAGAGTAGTAACAACTACTGGTTCAATATCAGTTCATCTAGATGTCTAGAAAACTAACTTGACCTCCAAGAATGGCTTGCCACAAAACTTTCATCATTAAGCAGAAAAAAAGTCCTATTTTAAAGAGAACAATGAGTTCATTCCTATGAAACTTTTGGGTGAAGATTTTAGGAAACTTCAGGAAAACAATCTCTTAATTTAATAATCTATTCCAGAAACTGAAGAAATGTGATACAGTCTACATGCAAGGGAGAGTTCACAGTAATGACATTACTATTAGGTGCTTAAGTATTGCCAAGGTATTAATTTAATTTAATCCAGTTTGGAACCTCCATCATAAAGAAGCTTAAAAAGAATTAGCAATTTTCAAAGCCTAATTTGATTCAGTGAATTTGGTTCCAAATTTGAAGGAACTACCTAGAAAAAGGCTTTTAAAAATCTGAGCTCACAAACCCAGTAAGAATAAAGCTTAAAAACCTTGAAAATCAGGACCAAACAGAGCTACTTAAGTTATTCTGGCTTGTTGCTCACACAAACACTATCTTCACACTGTGTTTGGTTTTGTTATTTGAGGGACTTCTTTTTGTTTGGTTGTTTAACTAGTATGTTGTTGCAGGTACTAAATCCTGGTTTATATTTAAGCTGGTGTTCCTATATGGTGTATCCCAGAACTGCGGGCCTGGGCCATCAGATGCTACTTCAGGCACAGCAATTTGATTTTATCATTAACACACTACAAACTAAGTATATGACTTACTGCTTTGCTAACTTCTTAGTAATTCTTCACCTTCAGAGCATCTCTCCGGTGTTTTCACAAGTGCTCTCAAATCCGTAAAACAAATATGACCAGTTACTGAGAATAACAAATTTACTTCAGAAAATTACACGCTAAACATAGAAGTTCTACAAGAAACTTACTCCGCATTAGGTCTTTGCTTTCAGATTTACACTATTTTTTTCAGCTTATATTCATGTCAATGTCACTCCTATTACCCAAAAGTCTATTGCTTCTCTTACAGAATTACAGCACAGGTGAGATTGGAAAGGACCACAGTGGCACCATCTGGTCCAACCTCCCTGCTCAAGCAGGGCCATCCCAGAGCACATGGCAAAGGGTTGTGTCCAGACAGTTCTGGAACATCTCCCACGTGGGAGACTCCACAGCCTCCCTGGGCAATCTGCTCCAGTACATGGTCACCTACCCAGGAAAGTTCTTCCTCATTTATCTTTTCTGTACCCAAAAGGTGAATCAAGTGTAGTTACTGAACAGAATTGAAATACACCATGCAGAGATGGAACATGGGAGGAACCTGCTTTTCAAGGTGTTGTACTTCTTTCAATAATGCTGCCATAAGGCAGTGGAACAGCCTTTAATTCTTGTGACTGCAACAGTTTCTCCCTCCTGTTAACACTCACTATGGTGGATGTTGAAAACAGTCTTGCCCATGCCAGCAGTAGTGCACCCGCAGATTCCAAGGGTTGTGCTCACCAGTTTGTAGCTCAAGTGAACAGATTCCTGCAGTTCTAATTTTATGTGCTTTTCAAAGGCAGTCACAAAGTGAATATCAAAGCACATAAGTAATCCACATTGGGAAATCTGTCAGAAATTGTTGGGAAAATAAAGTGAATCAATAGCATGTCAAGAGACTCAAATGGAAAAAAATAGAGAATATTCATTTTCTTGGTTTCAGAGGAGCAGGGATTTAGTAGAACTGGAGCAGCGTGTAGGATTTTTGACTTTCTTGAAAACATTCAAATAATTTTTGTGATGTGCCTTGAATTCAAAATGTAATTAGTTCCTCTAAAGTTACGTTTTGCAACTTCATGTTGTTTACTGATGCATATTCAGAGTAATTAGGAGCAGTAGTCTGAATGGTACAACAACTTCTAAGTACACTGTTGCAAGAAAAAAGGTATAATAACAAGTATTCATGCTTGCTCATTACTATGCAGAAACACACAGCAAGCAGCTATACATTTGAAAGTACTGCTACAAATGTTGCTAAGTAGAAGCAAATTTAAAAAAATACCTGAGTTAATTTCAGTGCTTTAATGAGATTTACAGCATATAAAATATATTTTTTAATGTGGTTTACATTCCAGGAAATCCGATATGCTTACACAAGCAACCCTTAATGGAGGGCTATGTCTGTGCAGTTTGTTACTTAGGCTGCAAACTTGCTTCATCTGTTTGCCAAACAGCTGTAAATATACTTTTATACAGGGTAGATTATGCAAATTTGATATTGGAATAAACAGAAGCACACTTCTATTTTATTTTTTTATCACTATTTTTTTTGTATGAAAAAGATCAGGTCCCTTCATCTTACACATAATACAAGAGAAAAAAAAGAGATTTGACAAAGTGAATGGGGGAAAGTGGGAGTGGGGAAAGGAGGGGACAAGGTAAAATCCAAACAATTTCCCTACTGCTTATTTACTTTTGCATTCATGCAAATATTTACAGACAACGCAGTAATCCATTCATAGAGCAAGTTATGAAATCTCATTCAAGTCAAAGCTCTGCCAACCAGCTAACCATTATCTTCACCTGCCTCTTTCCTTCTGAAGAATCCAAAGAGTTATTAATTACTTCTAAAAAAGTGAAATAGATTTTCAAAATTTACTCAAAAATTAAAGAATTTATTCCTAATATCTGCTCTAAACCTACTGTATCCATTCCCCCTTGCTGTCACTCCATGCTCCTGTAAAACACCTGTGTCCACCTTCCCTGCAGGCTCCCTGCAGGTACTGCCAGGCTGCAGTTCCATCACCACAAAGTCTTCTCTTTTCCAGGCTGAACAATCCCAATTCTCTCAGCTTTTCCTCGTAGGAGAGGTGCTCCATCCTAAACACCAACAGAAGCATCACTACTCTCTGACTCTTTGCATTCTCATATTTTAAAAAGCCCCTAGAACTAAGAGCAGGCTGAAGAGTCTTGCAGTGGGGAGGGATTTAGGAAGAAATTTTGTTCATTCACGTGCCACCTGAGGAAGATGGCAGCAACAAAAATGCAGCTATTACAAGGCAACAAGATTGCCTTCACTAAGATGGACCTGCAGCTACAGTTATTGCCAGGGAGAGAGATTTTCCAAGCAGAATTGCTTTCTCAGGAAAAAAAAAATCTGCCAGCAAATTTAACATTTTATAAACGTAGCTCTCATGAAGCAGCACTAAATTCCATCATCTCCACCCCGCGTTCTGCAGCATTATTATTATTAGACAGAATATTGAACAATCACGTTGAGATTTTTATTTTAGAAAGCATTCAGCACCTTCAGGCACTAAAAATTTAGTCACTAAATGGCCATTGCCCTCCACTTGATAATCCTGACAGTTCTACTATTGCACCTTCACTGTCCATACATTCACATAGGCATTTCCACCGCACACACTTATGTCCATCCATACAGCTGCCCTCTAACGCATTAGCTCTCATGGGAAAGATTTTCCCATTACTGACCCAATTCCCAGCCATCACACTTTTCAAGATCATGCTACCTGCACAATTCTAAGTCTGAGCCATTCAGGACAATGTTAATCATATCTCATTTGGAAAAACAGTGCAACCTTAGCAGGAAACACAGATTTACTAAGTTAATTTGCCCTCTTCTTGTGAGAAACTCAGCCTTCATGATCTTAGATTTCCCGAAGTTAACACAAGGAGAAACACTCACAAAGTTGTAAGATTTGTGAAGAAATCAGTAGAACTGGCAAAATGATGATGCTCAAACTATCTCAATGCAGGGACCTTTAGAGGGGCTTTACAAGAGGCTACATGAAAACCAGAATCAAGAGACTATATGAAAACCAGAATCAAGAGACTATATGAAAACCAGAACATACTGAAGCAAGTGAAATTCTAAAACAAAATAATTACTCAGTTACAGATCTGTTTGATGCAGACAAGTAAAAAGAATACTCCTGTAAAAATGTCAAATTAACATCTATGGAAACTGCAGTCTAATGTTTCACAATTCTTCCAACACTCACATACCTCATTAAACAGAACCAGTCTTTGTAACCAGTTCCTAAGCAATCTTAACTGCGCTTTGGCAGTGTAAAGCTCATAATAAATAAAAAGGGGCAAACTGGTTTTAGGGTTTTTTTAGGGTGTGTGTGGGTTTTATTTTTTTTTAATGTAACTTCTTAACAGAAAAGATATAACTTTGAGACCTAGAGAGTCTTAGATGGATAACATAATAAGCAAAACTGCACTATCGGATCTTGTCTCCTATTTCACTATATCTACTACAAAGACATGCAATATATAGAGAGAAGGCTTTTCCTCTGACCAAAAAAAAAAAATTCCAGGAGACTCATATCACTAAAAATCAAAGGAACTCCAGAGAGTGTACCAAAGATAACATTCAGAGTTATTTACTGGACATGAACATAAAGTAGGAATTACTCAATTATTAATAACACTACCAAGATACACTCATTGCTGAAACAAAGCATTCAACGTCCACAAAGTAGAGAAATAGTTGGCCACATTAAACACACCTGCAAGAACAAAGACTTATTTACTTGACAATATCATTCAAACTTCATCAAGCATTACATGTATTTCAAAATCCTGCCTAAAACAAGGAAGTTACAACAGTTGTAACATCATTCCTTTTCACTTGAAACACCATTCAAACACAGTGCTGGCTTGGTGCCACCAATCCTGGTGGATAATATTTATTTGTTAATACAGCAAATGGTAACAGCTGTATCTGGCATGAATTTCCTATCCACGAAAATACAAGTTTCTACTCCTGAAAATAATTTTTTAAAACAAGCAAGCAAAAGTACAGTTCATCTTCATTCTTCTCCCTAGTATCACTCTAGTACTAAAACTCTAGATCCATAAAGCTGTGTCTCTTCGATCCACATGCAGTCCTTGCATCCTCCTAGGAATTTGGGTTGCTGCTTTCTCCACAGGCACAGTGTGACCGTAAGCGCAACAGTGGCTTCCATGGGCTGGCAGGAAGCAAAACCCTCCAGGATGGTTCAGCAAGACAGCGATGCAGCAGTGACACACAGCAGGTCTGCCCATCACAGAAACCTGGCAGAGCTCCCAGATGGCATCTCACTGCATGAGTTATAACTGATGGAAATGTTTACCAAAAAACACTTACAAACAAAGTCATCGTGTTTCACACAGATCCATCTTAATTCCAAATCCAGAAAGTAAACTGGCATGTACATGTGATTAATTCCAGCAAAGACTGCCGAGTTTGAAGTACTAACCATGCAAACATTAATACCATTCTAACAAGCCACAATGACTCCTTCAATGAAATGGATCAGGATGTTAAAACTATTGTCTTAAACATGAACTCTACCTCCTCCCAGAATGCAATATCCAAGCAACTCCATGGGAAATCATGAGCCTAAACCCCCTCCCTATTTAGCAAATCCACGTTTGTTACCATTCAAGCGAAAGCAAGTGATACATCCAAACCCAAATACTGACAGGTCTAAATGGCTGTCATTTGACCTTTGTTTTCAACGTGCTTCATATGAAATGTCACCCTCTTTACCACGCTGCTACTTAGAGAGCTGCAGTACAGGCTACCTTTAACCTTCCTCTCTTCCCTCCCTTCTCAGTGACAACAGACCAATAAACTGATTTTCTCACCCGCAAGAAACACATTGACAACTTAATTTCAAACCCTTATTTTTGTGTTAAGCTCATAAAAAAAAGTCATGTGCTAAATATGACAATCCAAAAGTAAGCTCAACAAGTTTGGTTGCTGAAGTGGATAAGGGAAGAGCAACTTACACCATCTATCTGGACTTGAGCAAAGCATTTGACACTGTCCTACACAACATCCTTGTGTCTAAATTGCAGACCGTGGATGTGACCAAACTGAAAAAAGGTCAGTTTAGATCAGTTACAAGAAGGATATTCCTCACACTGAAGGTGGTGGGCCCCTGGCACAGGGTGCTCAGAGACACTGTGAGTGCCCCATCCCTGGAAGCGTTCAAGGCCAGGTGGGACGGAGCTCTGAACCTGGTCTACTGAAAGGTGTCCCTGCCCATGGCAGGGGGGTTGCAACCGTGTTCTTTAAGGCCCATTCCAACACAAACCACACTATGATTCTCTAAGTTTAATTCTAAAGAAAGCACGTTTTAAAAAGAACCAAAAAGAGTGCTCTCCAAGAGGAAAAACAAATCTACTTGAGAAATTAGAGGAATTCCAGAAAGAGGCATATTTAGTACTGTCTTCCCAAATCTTTTATATACACATAAATCTAATTTTTTTGAGGCTCAGTAAGAAAGAGTGGAGTGGATGCTACACCAAAGAAGAAACAAGACAGGGAAGCAGCAGCAAACCTTCTGCCTCCCAAAGACATGTGCTCTCCTTTCGTAATATGGCTTCTAGAGTTGTCTGTCACCAACATCCTCAGCTTCTGCTAAAGGCAACAGGAGCTATAAATACTGAGACTTCCAAGAAACCAGATCCTTATGCACATCATGCTGGCTGACCTTGGAGGGCATTTTGCCTCAAGAGACACAACTGAGACTAAATTCATCTAGCACTTCCATTTGGTATTCAGTTGTAGACAGTAAACCTGGCTGCAGTTCTTTGCATAATGGAATTCACCCTTGCCATCATGTTCAACTAAAAATTGCTACCCGTTCACCGAGGTCACATCCAGCCTTCACCAAAGTCTACAACAAGAAGTATTGGCTGCATCAGTCACTCATTTCTTTAAATGTTCTATTTCATACAGGTCTAATGAGGCTGAGGAGAAAATGGAAAACAACCCAAACAAACAAAAACCCCAAAACACCAACAAAAAACTCCCAACAAACCACCTTTACACAATTTTCTGCTGCAACCAACCTGAAAGAACCACAACCAATTCTTTTTACAGTTCTTTCCATAGAGATAGCTTGGAACTGGCAATCTTCATCAAGACCTCTCCAGTAAAGAAAAGTCTCTAGAGGATTGTGCATAAAGCTGAGTTGCACAGTTTATATCAAAACTCTTCTAAAGACAGAAGATTGTCTGGAAGAATTTGAGGTTGTATAAACAGATCAAGTTTTAATACTGGGTTATCTCTAATGTGTGTTTGGCCTGAGCAAGAAGCACCGAGAGCAAGTTCTCAGTTTTTATAGTCTCTAAAAACAATATAATTTGCAAACTCATCTTAAGCAGTAGCTACTTTATGCTACTACCACTTCTTTAGGAACACTTAAAAAGACATTTAAAAATTCATATTTACATGCAATGTAATTGCCATTTAAGTCAGGAATTTACTTTTAATAAACACATTCTTGAACTGGTAACAGTAAAAGCATCATTCAAACATCATTTCCTGTACTAAATTTTACCCATATTAACAGACTTAGAAAAGCATCAACCACAAACATGTTGGTGATGGAAATTTCCTAACGTAAGCAGTCTTTATAGATTTCTGCTATTTCAGCGCAGGTCTCCAAGGACCATTTGAATCCATATTAATTTCCTTTCTGGCAGTTATGCGGCCATGTATGAACTGCACTATTTCACTTTTAATCTGTCAGTAATTTAGTAATGTGTAAACTAATTATGCACAGATATTAATGTAATCAGTTTGGGGAGCTATAAAATCAATGCATTTTTACAGACTGTGTTAAAGGGAATTGCAGTACTATAGTCATATGCCTGTTCCTGATAATGTTATGGAATTAAAATAATTGCAATGCATGCATCAATACACATTCCCACAACTACCCAGCAATACCCTACCTTAACTTCCCAGGAAGTTAGGACAGGTCAAGTTTTTTTTTTTGGTAACATTAAAATTTAATTTTCTTGAAAATAGTATGTGGCTTCCTATTAAGAATTACACATTTGATGACATCTCAGGTTCCTATGGTGAACTAGAAATGAACTGGCTAGCAACATTTCATCCATAATTCAACCCAAATACTCGGCTTTGCTCCAGTGGAAAATGTACAGGAAAGACTGTGACTACAACTCAGCACAGGGCATGTAAGTTAATCAAGAATCCCATCTGAAGCCTCATGAAACAAGTCATTAAAATTATCAAGCATCACTGTGTGTGCAGGCAGAGAAGAGGACACCACCAACACCCCACAGCTGAGGTGTGCTGCCAGAGCCAGCTCTGCTCTCACACACCCAGCTGCAGCTCCCAACACAATCAGCTCCTCCTCAGCTCCACTTCTTTCACTATCAAAGGCCCCTCAGCTTTGCCACACTTTTCTGCATGCTAGTTCCTCTGGTTTCAGTTATTCTGGTCACCCAAAACACAGATTTAACAATGTCTTTCACCAACTGTACTTATCATCATATGCACAAGCATCAGGCCAAGCAGGACAACAAAAAAAATGGTTCTCAAGTTACCTCAACAGTTATGGCTCCATCCATTTTCTCAGAAAATGATGTCCAAGGTAAAAGAAACTTAATTATCTTTAAGAACAGCGTTATTCCTCTCAGATTTATTTCCAAATATCAATACATTGAAAGTTCTACCACATAGAGTATTACTCACAACACAACTACAGCAGTTTTCCTGTTCCCTTACAGAGGTTCAATTAAATTATGTGTCAAAGTTTCATGATACAATTAATCCAGTCAGACTTGATCTGCTGCCAAAAGGCTTGGCCTTTCCCCTCTGCCTGCCTGCACAGCCTGCAGCCCCTCCTGCCACTTGCAGTCTCACAGGCAGCTCTGGGCTTGGGCAGCAAGAATACACACACTGCAGGCTATTGGACAAGCAACATCAGTATGCAGAGATAAACACAGCCTGCTTACAAGTAAATTAGTACTTGCTGCTGGAAAAATTAGGGTTTTATACAAGTAAAAGATGTAAGGCCTCAAACTTCTCATGCTACCCTAGTAGCAATTTATAGTTATAAATTTATTTATTCATGTATATTACCAGTACTTTTTAAAGAAACAGCAAATTAAACCCGAAATACATATCTATCTCTTCTTATGCCCTGTTTTGGAAAACGAATGTCACAGAAATAATTTGACATTGGGCTGGCTGTACAAAAACACTGGTAACTGGCTTGTGAAGACACATCAGCACAGATCCCGAAAGGCCACTCACACAGTCACCTCACTTTTCTCTTTTAAAAACACAGACAGACACTTTTTGGCAGGGACATAAACATCAGGACATACCTTGCACACCTCACACAAAGTTCATGTATCCAACAAAACGCAAAACGAGGCATTTCAAACAGCAGCAAGACAGCTATTTTCACCTGGCCCTTGTCAAACCTCATGGTTTGCTGCTTCACAGTGAGTTCCCACACTGAATTCAGACCCAGCCACCCCAGCACAGAGCCTGCAGTCCCCCTACAGCAGGATGAGGTCCAGGGTGGCCCCTCAGGGCTCCCCACAAGCACTGCTGGGGCTCAGCCCACAGACCCTGCACAGACAGGTTGCCCAAAAGGTACAAAATACAAGAGGTAGAAAGTATTGAGCCCTGGCTGGCACAAGTCTGCCCAAGGCCAAAAGCCTTTCAGGGGCTTCCCCCACAGCCTCACCCACCTGCTCAGCTTCCCCACTGGAAGCACCAAGCCGAGCCCAGGTAGCCGGTGGACACCCCACTACCATAGCACTGCCCTCAGCTTTTGCACTACAGACGAGCAATTCCAGCAGACTCCTACCACCTTCCCAAACCAGGAACCTCAGCAGAAAGAAAAGGAGCACAGCTCCATACTCACCTCAGCAGAGACACAACTACTGCCCTCTCGCTTCAGCCACACACCCACATACTGCCCACCAAGCTCATCACTCTACAGAGCTACACCTGGAGGGGGCACAAGGAGCCTGCCCAGGAGATCAGTGGCAGCTGGAGCTGCATCTCTGCACCTGGGAGACCAGGTGAGATGCATCTCACTAATGGATTTGAAGCTCTTTAGAGAAACAAAGTGGTGGAGAAGCCCTGTGGTGGTGTGTGACCACAGAACAGACTCACTAATGCTGTCAGGAAAACCAGCTGCAAAAAGTCACCAAAATTACCATCAACTTCCCCAGGTGTGATTAGGTGGCAAAAACGCTCAAGTCTGTTTGTCTGTAAATTACTGTATGCCCTGCAGAAATACAAGCCCCAAATATTTAAGGTTTGTGAGGGAAGGGAAGTGCACAAAAAGGAGGTGAAGGTCAGAGCTGTGCCAGCGCAGTGAGCGTGTGAGGCTGCAGGTGCCCTGGCAGTGCCAGTTGGCACGAGTGACCCGCTCCCTGAGTGTGAGGCTGGGACTGCCCTCCCAGGCAGGTGCAGGGATGGTCAGGCAAGGATGAGGTTTCCATGGATTGGAAAGAGCCTCCACAGGGATTGTTACAGCCCTAAGAGCACTAGTGCTGCTGGATGGGAAAGCAGGATGGAGAAAAGGAGAGATTCTACAAAGCCCTGGTGGGCAGAGGGGGGATTTGTTTTCAACCTCTTTAATCTTTTTGTATCATTAAATAGTTACATGCTCAAGTTTATTTTCCTTGGCTGATAACACCGGCTGGCTTCATCTCTGGAGCATGTGTGTGCTCATCTTCAAGGAAATGGAGAGCAGGGCACTCTGCAGCCTCCATTGCACTTTGTTACACCAGCTATTGACACACATGGGAACACTTTGAACCTCAAATAATACAACTTGTGGGGATATAGTAAATAAATACTCATTTAAAGATAAGCCTAGGTGAGACCTAAACCAGAATGTGTGTCATTTATTCAGAGTAACAACTACATATAGATTCAATTAATTTCTAGTTATGATTCAATGTTAAAAAATACATGCTATACAAAAACTATTCCTTGCTGGAATAAATTGTTCCGTTCTTAGCTAAATTTCAGTAACATCCATTTTTGTAGCAGACAGAAAATCAGCTCTAGCTGATAAAATGACTCAGGTGAGCTCCCCTAGGTCCCTACAGTATACATTATACTCTTTGTAGAATAGGTTTGTCTAAAGATTCTACTTCTCTATACAGCTGAAGCCAGAAATGGAAACAGCAAGGTTTGTCAAAGTCTCATGTTGGCAAACTTTGTTTGCAAAAGGTTCGGTGGAATGTAACAAAGAAAGAAAGTATCATGGCATGCAGAAACATGTAAACTGAGGAAAAAAAGGTTTCTAGTTCAGTCTAACATTTGTACCTGCCTTCATGCCAGGTTAGGCCACCTTTCACTTACACATCAGTAAATGGTTAAATGCAAATATTTAAAGTTAGTATTAAAAGCATCAACTTACTTCAATTGCCTGCCTCCCCTCCGAATTTGGACTGTTGTCCAAATATACTATACTGTCAAATAATGTAACCCACTACCTTTTATTTATATAGATGGAAAAATCTTTAACAAACTAGAACACACACTTTAAAATTTTTCCTCAAAATTATTCTGAAAAGTAAATTCTCCCTCCTGTATCAGGTACTAGTTCTTGAAATATGCTGAGTTGTAGGAACTACTGTAGTTTAAACACAGTTTTGTTTATAGTGCTTGCAGAGCAATGCATGTACAGACAAGCTAATTAGGCAGGGATTTTGTGCCTTTATTTTTATAATTCCAGTTTTAGGAGCAGAGCATTTGATTTATTACATGAAGGTATTTTTATAGCTTCAAGTACTACTGCTCTTTAGGACATAGGGAACATCACAGCCCATTTAATTTACACAGGAGATGTTAGTACTATTTAATGGCATGTAAACATTTTATAAGGTAAGCTCAAATAACAGGAGATTTTTTTATTTTTAATATACTTCAGCAAAAAGGTTCACAAATGGATTTTCATTCTACTTTATTGGACCAATCTCTGTTATTGCATCAGAAGTGAATCGAGTTTTAAAAGGTGTTAAGAGTTTTCAATATATTTTGTGACACTGAACAGAATCACAAAGTATACATAAAACAACCAATGCGTGAATTAATTCCAGAACTACTGTAACTGCACACCCTCAAATCATATGTAATTGTCTGACTTTGAGCAATAATTGCAGTGTACTATAGATAATATTTTCATTCTATTTCTTTTCTAACAGTACAATTTTACACATTCCTAGATAGAAACATTTCAAAGATACTTTATCATCACTATTACTATTCCTTTTGCACAACAGAGTTTTTAAGTAGTGACAATATCTTTTCTTAGGCCAATTGATAAAGGTGAAAACAGGAGGGTAGTTTAAAATGAAAGTACCAAAAAGGAATTTCTTTTTACTGAACACATTCCCACATATTATTTTTACACCATGATTACTGTAATAACGCTGTTGTTTATTATTTTCATCCAAAATAAACTCATGTGCTAGCATTTATAAATATCGAGATATTCTTTTTCTGCAATATTTACATAATAAAAGGACAATGTAAAGATCAGAATTACTGCCTGTTTTGCAAAGGATTTTTTTTTTCCTTTAAAGCTTGACAGGGAAAAGGATGTAGTAGATTGCAGTAGGAATAACTAAGAGATGAATCTAGGTTATCTGGATATCACTTCATTTTGGGGAGAGAAAGGTAAGACAATACCAAATAATTTATATATCTACTGGTGTGACTGTATTTTTTCATCTTCTGTGTACTGTATGGGTAAGTAAGATGAAGACTGCACTCTATTTTCTGGTGTTTGTTATTAAAAGCATGGAAAATCTGTAAACCCTTGTATAGCAAATCAGAATAATAACTGAAATAAAAAGAAATCTGCCCCACTCCCATACTGTGCTTTTTTGTAATGCAGAAGAGAGATCTTATCTCTTGGAAGACTAAGAAAAAGGTCTGCAAGGTCCGGTCCTTTCATACATGCCATGTCCTTCCCACTGGGAATGGTGTCCTTTTAGTTGTTCTGTTGTGCTGTAACGTGAGTAAATGGTCTGACTTTGGGAAAACATTCAGTAAAGAAAAATATTATTATCTCGTACTGACACAAGGCAAAATGAAATAATTGCATCAACACCAGTTTGGTTTAAACAACATGCCTAAAAACCTACTGAAGTGAAAGTGCTGTAAATACAAGTGTTGAATATTAACTTTATGAGGTGCTTAACTGCACTGGATTGTAATGAATTATCTAGTTCTAGTGATGCTTTGACACATTTCAAATGAGAACCATAAGGAGTTAACTTATAGTCTTTAGTCCCTTTCAATATGTTCAGTGACAATATAAGATCCCATTCATTTCCCAAGACAAAGCCATTTTCAATAACATTTCATCGTAAAAGTTATGAGCATTTCTCCACCTAAAAATGTTTCTGTTAGGAAAAAATACTGGTACAACAGAACACTTCCATATACAACAGTCATCTCATTTGTCAAGTGATTCATTATAAAACTCACACTCAAGTGTATCTGTTCTGTTCTTGGATTCTACTTTTCTCAGCAGTTACTGTACAGTCTCCTCATTTCATGTTTCCTCCACCTGTAAATTTGCATGTCAGGGTTACAAGGATTGGCAAAGAATTTTTCTAGCTGTTTCACCGAATACTCAGTGCCTATTTATGACAAATCAAAGAGAAAATACTACACAGCTCCAATGTCTGCTTGTACTTCTCTTGATAACTAAGGAAAGAACTTAAAATGATATATTCTTTAAACAGTGGAGGATTTGAAATTTACAGTAATATCCTACTCTTACATTTCACAGTATGGACTGTTTTTATAAAGGAATAAGCTGTGCTTTCTTGTCCACCTTTATGAATTCAGATCTAAATAACATCTTCCCTCCTGCCACCGGATGTGATAAAACTTTTTCTATCATACAAAACTTCCCTATCACACACTTAGCAAAGAATTAAAAATGGTCAAAATATCTACTGATGGGGAAAGTGCCTTGTTTAAATTCCTTGGTTGCCCTTCACCTGTGTGAGTGCTCCAGCCAGCCCCGCAGAGGAGCGAGCGTGGCCGTGGAAGGCTGAGAACAGCCACAGGCTGCGCATGACGTAGCACAGGATCAGCCCCCCTGGGAAGGGGGTGCTGACAGTCTGGGGGACTCACTGCACTCTTCAGCTTGGCAGCACCTCATCAGCTGCGCCTCAGCTGGGCTGAAGGAGCCTCTCTGGCTCTCTGAACATGTGACTCTGCATCCCTTGACACAAAGAGCTGGCCTAGGCACACAACTCCAGGGGCTGTGTTCTGTTATCCCTGCTCACACAGAGTCATTCCTCACTCTGCAAGTAATCCTGCTGAAATCAAAACTAAGAGGTTTTCAAAGAGATTTAAGTGAGACTATTCTCATGTTTAAGTGCTTCTCTGGATGGATGCCTTAATGTTCCTATTTAGGATTGTGTCCAATATCCATTGTAATCAGTGGAAGAGAGTTCTATTGTCTTCAGTGAGCTTTGGATCAACTTCCAGTATTGTATGGTCTGTATCCAGATTATTTTCTCATTGTACAAAACTAGTTGTTTTTTTTATATATATATACAATTAGAAGATTTTTACAGTTGAACATAAAGATGAATGTCTGTTCTGCCAAAATTTTATTGCAAACCTGGAGTTTTATCTTACTTATTTCTTTATAGAAGTTTTGTAACTATATAAATCCGGATGATAACAAACAAACTCAAAAAGACAACTCATATATTCTAAACATATACTTGGATCTCTAGAAAGATTTGAAATTAAGACACCTATTAATTTTCATTTTTCTGGTTATTATTCAAATCATTATTCAAATTCATAATTATTCTAGATTCCTTAAAAATTGTTAGCACAGTTAATCATTAACTATGATTGATATCCTAGGTGTCCCAAAGAGAATGTGTAGCTATTCTACAGTGAGGTAACTGTACACTGTCTACTCCAAACTGATTATTTAGAAACCTAGATACACACAAATCTAAATATGTTATTCACAGAGTGTTTACTTCATACATGCCATTTTTCATTCATTAGTTTCCAAGCACATAAAATAACCAGGCACCAGCATCCTGTTTTACAAGTAGCAACTTCAGATAAAGTTCCCAAAAGTTTACCAGCAAATCAGTGGAGAGAAGTGGGAATAGAATGTGACTCGCGACTGCCCAGCTCCAAGGCAGCACTGCTCCCTCCAGTTCTGTGTACATACATCCATGCACGTGAGATGTCTGTCTGGGAAAGAAAACACCTTAAAGGAGCTGCTTGCTGTGTCCCAGCAGAGAGGTTGCTAGTGCTCTTGTTTTGATAATGTCTGTGCTGCACAGACACATTGCCAAAGGCTTCTCGTGTAAAACACGTTTCATTACCAGCAGTTATGAGAGCATATCAGTTTATGGGGATGATTGTGCAGGTGGTGGTGAGTGTTATAAATATTTATGCTGCTGCAAAGGCAAACTCCCTCCTGATGGTGTTGGAAAGAGGGTCTCTGTTCTAAAAAATTGTTGAAATCCTTCCTCACCTTTTTTACCTGACTTTAAATCATTGAACAGGCTTTCAGTGTCTATACACCTTGTGGCATTTTTACCAGCAGAGCTTTTGGTGTTTCCAAAGCATTCATTGGAAGCACGTCTGTGTAAAGCCAATGGAAATGACTGACCACCTTATTTCTATAATCCTGGGACAAATCATCACTGGCATGAGATTTAAAAAATACAAGTAAGAGTTAAAAAATAATGGTAAAGAAAATTGCTTCCATGGAATAATGCTTCTCCCTGATGCTTGCTCACATCAGTAGTGGTGTTTGCACAAGAGATTTAACTTGCATCTTAAACGCACTTCCTGAATTGAGCCCAGCTTTCTTTGATGTAACTTGTTCCTTTGAATCACTTGAGCTTTTGGAGTTACATAGCCAACCTCTGAGCCCAGTGTTTGCAGAGTAAGCTGGAACATATAAACTTTCATAAAGATGCAGATAACTTTTTGGACGCTTTTTAGAATCATCAGTTTTTTTAACCAGCCAAGAATCACACTACCGAGTGAGGCTTACATTGTCCTTCAATGGGTTTTAAATGGCAGCAAGAGGTCCACTTAAGACACTGTTGTTATTTTCTAGTTCATTCTCAAACCCTGCAGCAGCAATGTAGGGAAATCTTGTAACTGAAGTCGACAGGAAAAAAAAAATCAGGAAATGTTTGCAATTTTGGTTCACTATAATTCATTTTAAGAACACAAATTCCCTTTCTTTGTGAGCATAAATGTCATGTGAAAGGCACATAAAAGTTCAGTCAAAAGGGCCCTATTAAAAGCAACAGTGACATTAAGCATGAGCAATGAATAAAATGTATAATTTCAGAATCATGGAAACACATGGTTTCATTAGAGTGGCGTGTGGTGGTTCTCTCCCGTGTCTCTGAAGAGTTGGTATTGATCTGACTATGAGGCTGTGACAATAAAACTGTACTCTATTGACTGCAGCTGCAGGGTCTCCAAATATTATTTATTGAGGCAAGCAGAACAGCAAAGCAAAAGCACTGCCCCAGTAATAAGTGGTAATTGCTGGGAAGTGAGGCATTGCACTCCCTATTGACCCTTGCATCCTGAAATTTCGATGGATTATATTTAACTCCATTAGGATTGGCATTATCAAATTACATAAACCACATTACAGAACAACCAGCCTCAGTTTAGATCATTGATTTTCGATTATACTGATCTTTTTTATGATTCAGAAGTAGCTTCTATTACCAGTGATATGATATCAGTGTTGATCAGTAGGGGTGGAAGTGCTGCTTTATTACAATGAGATAAATAGCACTGCAGAAAAAAAGTCACTATTTCCACTAACACATTGGAGGATGAAATTATTCCTGTAAATAAAAATGTTTGTAGATTGAAAATTGATAGCACAAAATTTACATACATTTCTAAAAGCCCTGATACTTCCTCACTTTTGTGTTAAAGACATTAGACCTTTTCTGTTAATTTCTCACTCTGTACAGATCAATGCATTACCAGTTATAATGCCAAGTTTCTGGCATCAAAAATGTGGTTCCTTTTTGAGAAAATATAATCAAATGGAGTAGATGAATACTGCCTACTTAAACAGTTACCACTGAGGTGCATTAATGTGAATTTCACTCATCTAAATTTGGCATGTTCTCAAGGAACTTAAATTAGCAAGGGTCTGCCACATTCTTCTCCTCTTTGACCACAGTGGCTTCCCACAGAACTGAACTATTTACTGAGCTCTAAGGCTCAGGCAGTTGTGATGCATCCCTTACAAGCCTAACTCAAAGAAGATCCAATTTCTTATAGCACTTAGCTAAAGTTTTTAGAAAGTCATGAATTTAGCCCCAGGGATTGCTAGTTCATGCACTGGTAGCTGGACTGGGGTGATGGCCATTGCACTTGCTAATTTTATTCTCAGCATTACAGTGAGTATAATTTGGACTGGAGAAGGTATCGTCTTCTCCCGTCCAGTTACGTTGTCAAACATGTTACATTTTATTTGTGTGTTTAAACTGTCCATTGCTAGGACTAGAAGAAGCTGTTCAAAGTCTCAAAGAAAAAGAAAAGTCTGAAAAGAAAAATATAATGAAGGGTTTAAGAGGCAGAGATAAGAGACTCACTATTTATAAAAGTGGTGATTAAAAGTCTCTCTCAAAAACTCACTCATTAATTTCCATTACAATTCAGTGTGAAGATTAGTTTCCAATACTAATTATTCCAGCTTGTAATCCTCTTCCTTTTTCATGACATCAAATAAATGTGGCAACAAAATTTACTGGTATTCTGCAACACTCAAAAGATTCTGCTTAGTTGGAAAATTCATCTTCAGTGTAGAGCTGTAACTCACGACATGTAAAATTTTCTCATAAATTAACGTCTGAAGACTGAGGATGTATGAGAACAGAATAAACAGAAGAAAGATGTCTATTATTTTGAAGAGCCTCAGAATTCCTATATTTTAGTAAACAAATCCTAAGAAGCATAAAAATAGATGGACTGAATGACACGACAATGAAAAAAGTTCTTTGAATGGCAAGAGGAGATACTGTCGAGCTGTCATCGCCTGAAATCGGCTAGGTGAGAAATGGCCCCAAAAGACAGGAAGATGAAATTCTAATAAAGTTTCAAAACATTTTCATTGCAAGGACATTAAGACTTCATCTATCTGTATTTCTGATTTGAGCCATACATTTAAAACCAGGGTAAGAAAAAGCATAGGGTTTTTTTATTTATTTTCAGTCATCTCATTGCACAGTAGGAAGTTCTCTGCTGCTAAATTCTCTTTCCTTGATATTACGGTTAGGTCATAGACCCACCCCTGTTAAATAAAATTCTTGGTAAAGTATATTTCTCTGATTCATTAAACTTTACATTGAATTTAGCAAACAATTTAGTAATCATGGTTTCTAATATGTAGAGAACAGCTGAGCAGAATGTCAGGAAAACCATAGGGTACAGACTGTCTGTTTGGTCATAAATGTGTCTCCCTGAGTAGCAAATGTCTCTGCCTGCCTCTAATGCTGTGCTGGAGTTAAATGGGTTATGAACAGTCAGGTTAATCACTGCAGTATTGTAACAGCTCCGGACCTCCTCGACATAGCAATGATTAGCACTGACTATCGTACAGATATATGACACGTTCTGGCCTCTGGATTTTTGTTTTGGTCTTGGCATTTCAGGACTTTGATGTACTAAAACAAGGTTGCTAAGCTCCTGAAGAATGGGAGTACATTTGTAATTTATAACTGGGAAGCTGCTTGATACAGTCTGTTTCTAAAAACTGTGGGCTTTTCAATCACTGAATCCTATCAATCAAAACCAGAAACTAATTCTGTGATTAACACTGATAGAAAAAGTTATGCAAAATAGGCCTGATGTACTGACTAACATGGAACAAGAAGACATATTTTGTCTTCAAGGCACTGTACAAAAATGTGGAGTCCACTTTTGTCTTGTCTTAACAGAAAATGCCTTTAACAATAATGTCAGAAGTGATGGAGGGAACACAAGTCTCATGAAATAGAATGTATATGTATATATATGTATATATGCTCACACACTTTACATAAATATATGCATCTGACTGTGATTTACATTGTTTTCTTCAGAATTCAACAGTATTAAAATACTTCATTTTTTCTGCTTTAGGATCTGCCTATGTTCATCCTTTGGAAGTACATCAATTTCAAAATTTGAAATATAAACCTTATCTCAGGGGCACAATTATTGCAAAAACTAACAAACATCTAGTTTTGATTTCTTGCATATTGATTTCCATAACCATCCAGTACTGCAGGACCATTTATTCTTTTCAAAGAGAAGGCTGACACGCTGGTTAAGCTCCAAGGCTGGTATTCCATTTCCTGCTCCCCCATAGGCCTCTTTTGTGATTTTGCCAATTCACATAGGCACTTTGTATTTTAATTTCCCCTCACTGTAGCAGAGACAGTAGTACCTTCTTATATCACACTTATGTCTTGGGAAATGTTAGGACTGTGAGATATGAAAACACAGGTCCTGTAAAATGTTTCACAGAGTGTGACAGATGTATTTTTAAAGAGTACCTTGCATAAGAAGACTCTTTTTGGAGAACATAAAGAACAGTTGTATTTATCCAATGTGTTCCCCTTCATATGATGAACTATCCCCTCAAAGATAGAAACAAATAAACATTGAGTAGGACAGCATAAGGTAGGAATTTTAGAGTGCAATGGCAGCAACAAAAATAATATGGGGTAAATTAATTCACCTTTTTTTCCATTATTCAGAAAAAATTTGGCATTTCTTGACACATTTGCTACAAGCACAATGCTTCATTGTTACTTTTACTACTGGCTTTTTTTTTCTTCTAACATTAAGAAAAGGACTAGGAGTAGAAACTTTGCCATTGGAAGAGACTGCTAAAGAAAATCCTACCTAGTTCGTCCTTGCAAAGTGACTTGATGAGAGAAGATTGCAATGCTACCTCTGACAGAGTCAGCTTTGAGGACTAAATTCACCCTTCCATACAGCAGGATTTACTTACATATCCTTTGAGCTCTGCTTGAACTCCTCCCAGTACACAGAGCAAAGTGGGAACTATGGCAGAACAAACTGTCCATCATTTAAGCCTATTGATCCACATCAGTCTTGTACAATTAGTAGCTCAGTCAAGAGCAACACGATTTCCAAAGGTGTCTTCTAGAGCACAGATCCAAAGAAGTGCTGTGTGCACATACACACTGCCTTTCACAGGCATCTTGTCTCTGATGCCACCTACAAACACACATTCATTTGCAATTGTGGCACTCATTCAAGAAGTTATTTCACAAGTCATATCTCAAATCATGTTTCCCAAGTACGATGTTCTCCTAATTAATTTTTTTTTTTAAAGTAGCAAATAAATGCAGTGTTATCTACTTTCATGAACTTTGTCACTGGTAAAACCCCATCATATCAGGCTTATTTTTTGTAGTATGAGTGCTCAGATGCAGTAGCTAAATTACATATTTATAATGAGAGATGAAAAAAATCCACAGAACTCCTAAACATTTTAGAAAACACTACTGCCTTGTTTCTATGGTACTTAAATAGCTACCTATTAAAAGGGAGAAATTTGATTTTGAAAGAAGTTACTACTACTTGGTAACAGATTACAAAAAGGGAAACTGTTTTCATCCCATGGCTAGATTAAAATCTAACAAAATTTAACTATCTCATAAAGAGCTGTTTACTATTTCATAACTTAAAAAAAATTGCAAAGTGATGTCACATTTATTCACTTGCATATATTTCACTAGTGTCCAATTGTTCTCCATTTCAAAGCTTTCTCTAAAACAAAATGTTAGTTAACATCTTATTTATTCAGGTATCATTTAGCATCATTGAGCAAAAAAGATAAACATTTACACTGCAGCCACACTTTGGTAAAATAACTGTTGGGCTACCCAAGCAGGAGCCATTTGAAATAAGTTGTAGAGTATAGCAAGAAAGACTGAGGGAGACACCATGTGCCAGGGGCAAATAGTAGAACATACGGCAATAGACTGGTACTGGGTGATGTAATTTTTAAGCCGTTATTTTCTTTTCTGAGTGTGATGGCTGGCAAGCTGTGTGAAGTGCCTGCTAGTTGAGGTATCTGAGAATTAGCAGCTGCGAGGACAGGAGATGTGGAGAGGAGGTTCATCATGACAAGAGTTGGATTTGGGATTTCATCAACATTCAGGAAAAGCTACTGGTTCTAGGTCCTATATTTTCACACCCTGCAGGAATAATGCAGCCATCGTGCTAGGTTGCACGAAGACAAGGGAATGGACACTGGACAAAGTGTCCATATGGATGTGCTGAAATGAAGCATTATTTGAATTCCTAAAGCTTCTTGCCTAATAGCCGGGTTACATCAACGTAGTGTTCACCTCAAGTGTGTAATTATCTTTACACTACATTGCCTAGAGGCACACACTTTCGTTTCTGAGTAAGGAACATTTTTAGAGTTCCTGTATTTCTCTGCTGGAGCTTAAATCCGTGGTGTGCAGCTTTTTTTAATAAAAGAACGGTTTCCCAGAGCTGCTCTCAGATGGCATGACAAAGCATTTCTAATGTGGGCTTGTGTACTCCCAAAGATTAGCCAGAGAGACGGCGTGCAATATCCCAGTCTGAAAGTAAGGAGACTGGTGCTAATTTTCTGTCTGGGCGTGGAAGGTTATTTAAAGAGCAGACATGAGTGTGGCAGGGTTGTTTGGTTTCTGGTGTCCTTCCAATGGGGTGCTCTTCAGAATTATCTGGTGTCATCGAAGTGCTTGACAGGCCTTTACAAGCTTTACAATATAATGACATTATTTGTGCTGTGGTCGTTTAGAACAGGAGGGTGTGGCTTACAGTGCTTGGGTGTAGTAGCAAGAGATAGCATTGCCAATTCAGCTGCCGCCTGACATGCAAAGTGATTGACTACTAGGGAATGCATCTCAAGGGAGAAGGGAGGGAAGCAGGCAAGGGGAAGTTTTCTCTTTGGAGATGTGAGACAGGAACAGGAAAAATGTACTATTCTGCTGTCATCCTACACTGCTTCTTGATCACTTGATCCTGCTGTTTTCTGTGTTGATACTCCACTAAGCATAAAAGAAATGCTACTCAATTCAGACTTCATTAAGTAACATGGGAATCTACACTATCATAGTATGTCATGAAATTGTTGGACTCAATGTGGGTATGTGAAAAGCTGCTGGCATTAGAGATAACATCAGCTGGCTCGAGATAAAGCAGCCTGCCCCAAGGGGAGGGGGCAGGGAGGCTGAGAAGGGCACTGGAATCACTGCTTTGAGGATTGTCACTGAAGTGAAATCTTTGCCAAATCACATCATTTTGTTTCTCTCAGAATAAAGATTTCTGTGGTAGAATTAGTCCTGCGTGATAGTTTGGGGGTTATTTATAATATGCAGAAATATTTTAAAACTCCTTTTTTTCTATTCTGCTATTCAAATTCTGCTCCCAAAATCACAAACACTGCACATAGAGCACGCAACATGATATACGTGTCCTGAGCCACAGTGAGAACCTCTTAATTTAAACTTATTTGCCCTATTCAAGTGATTCAGCATGTAATTAAAGTCTATCACATTATAAAAATTAGCTACAGATCATCATTTGTTACCAGTGTGACTCACAGGGGCTAAGGCTGCTTAATATTCTGGTTGGCAGCAAAATGTTCGAGGGCAGAATCCAGATCAATACACACAATTTTTTTCAATCTTCCCTGTGGTAGTAGTGTTGTACATTTTGGCATCTCTGCCTTGCCAACTGTAATGAAAGAAATTGTCATTCAAAATAAGACCAATTAAAAACTGATGTCCTTAAAAAAATAGCACTGCCGCCTTTTTTTTTCTTTTGGATCCACCATGTTCAGCAGACCACCATGGCATGAATTGCCATTAATATGTCATTTCCCTTTCCTGTTATCACAATATAAAAGACCTTAGCTCTGACCTTTCTATCAAAACATCCTTTGTTTAGAATGAAAGCTATTCACTGTTAGACCCTTATCTATAGAGCTTAGCCAGCGGATCAAATCCAAAGAGCAGAATTCGTTTACTTTGTATTAAATGAGCTCAGTTAAGAAGTTTCAATTTTGGCAGAAAGGTGCATTAATCACAAGGAAAAGAACAGATCTCACTTTTCACAGCTTCTGGTTTACTTTCAATACAGTTACACAGTAAGGCTTTTGTTCCTTAAAAGTAGCACTGTATTTAAATACAGTAAATATAACAAAATTACCTTCTTAAAATTACACTAGAGTTCCTACAGTACAGGATGTCCATAATGACCTCAGTGTTGCATGACTAACTTTACAGCTTCAAAAAGGTTCTAAATTAGTTTGGACAGATGTGTTTTATCCAGAGGAAATCAATGAGTTTTTGTGAGTCTGACTTAATTTTTATGCAGCCAGTACTTTGAGATGAAATTAAAATATGTATAAAAAACATATTAAAGTTTCCCTTGGGTTCATAGTTGTTTGTACATTTACAAGGTGTTAAAGAGATGATTTAAAAACTAACTATATGAGGGATCAATGCAAGTATACTATGATTTATGGTCTTTCATGACATTTTTGACACTTCTGGCCTAATGTCTTATGTGTTTTGAACCACTAATTATCTTTTAATTCATAAGGGTTTGGTGAGATTTTATAAGTGTAATATAATATATAGAGCTGTATCACATGGAAAGGTTTAGAAAAAACCCACATTTTACAAGTGTAAATAAAGATGTGCTGCACCAGTTAAAAATCCACTTGATTGCAGTGCCTCCAAATGGGGAGGGGTTCCCCATCTGCCAACAAAACTGGACAATTTTTAACTTGCTTGTCATTACTGAGGGTCAAAATCTGTGTGGGAAAGCAAAAGGCATGGATTTGGTGCTTTCACTGTGTAAGATCCTATCCAAGCCAAAGATTTAGCTGCCTGATCAGCTGGGATCTCATCACCTCCAGGGCTATAAAACAGTAGCAAAAACTGCAGCAACTACTTGTTGTTCAATGACGAATGAGTCCCATTTTTTTTTAATTTGTGGATTTCAATCTGTGAGCCATGTTTTTGGTGTCATGTAACAACTGGGAAAAAATGCAGGAGAAAGGAAGACAAGAAGCACAGAGCATTTAGATAATTACAGATATCCAGGGAGCGTAACTCCAGTTATCAAGAATCTAAACAAAGTATTCTTCCTCTTCTACATTTTGCCTAGTTTTGTGGTAATTACTGATAATGACTGGTGTGATCACTCTGCTGTATCTTATCAAAGCATCCTCTTTTCCACAGTATGTCATATAAGAGATATTACCCCAAAACACCAATAATGTTTTGCCTTCAGTGAAGTAAAATCTATCTTATCACTGTTCTAGATCCTCTGTAGCATATATGCTTACAGTAGAGAATAAAAAAGAGAAAAACAATCCTCTGGAAACATTTTCAAAAAATTGTTGGCTTTCAACAGATTGTAAATTTTGTACTTTCCTCTAAAAGGTCATTCTTTGGCATTGATCAAATCTTAACATTGAGAACTTCCTCCTAAGCTCTTCTGGCAAGACTAAGATACTTAGCACAGTATAAGCATGAAAACCAAGACTTTAGATATCACACTGACAGACCCTGAATATATCCAGGAAACTGAAGGTTGGTTAGAGTTCCTGAAAACAGACCTGGCATTTGCAGCAGGCCAAGACATCTCCTGTCAGCCCCAAGAATGAGAAAAGAGAAACTCACTACTCTGACAGACTCTTCTAAAGGTTGTTGCCTTAAATTAACCTACCCCAAGCTTAAATAGTGGACATCCAGTACAAAAAGCCATTGCCTCTATAAAAAGCAGGTTTTACTTTAATAACCTGGGTCTCAGTTCTGCATGATCCAGTACACTGACAGTAGACGACTTCTTTCTAAATGTCTAGGTTTCAGAAAATTCCTCTTGAAATAGGTATTTTTTTCTATTAAAGGTCAGTAATTCAAGGCAAACTGAAAGCACAGAACATGAAAAACGTCCTGCAGCAGGAAAAAGGAAATACATAAAATACCAGTCAGATGTAGATATACAGGAACAAGAGGTAAAGCAATGCTCTAAATATGAGAGCTCATTATCTTTCCCCTTCTTGTGGGTTTCTACATCTTAACTCATTGTTAAGGTCCTCCTTTTATCCATTTTGGGGTCTGTGATCATGACTTCATCCTGCTAGCTCCTGGTCAGGGACACAGAGGAAAATAAAAGCATAAAATCCAGACCCTTTACCAAATATGAAGACAGCAGTGGTGTTAGAACAAGGAACAGAGAGCTTCAGGGGACTGAGATGTTCAAGCAACTCCTGAACACCCTTTCTCCTATTCTCAGCATTCTGAGCTCTGAGGACAAAGATCATCTCACAATTAAATCAGCTGAGTCACGCAGTTTAGTGAGCTGGATTAGATTCTTTCTGCTTCTTTTTCTTATGAAAAAGTCTCTTGGAAGCCATGAAGTTATCAAGTCTTGAACTCTGTGCACTTTCAATTCCACATCACAGCTCCTGTTCAGCTCTTTGCTGATTTCAATTTGTGTGGTTTTTTGTATGGCTGCTGATAATATTTCCTTTAAATCTTCCCACCTACAGACTGAATACAGCAGTAGCTTTTCCACTCTCAAATAACTACTTGAAAAATCTGTATATTAGCATATTGGTAACAGGTATTTTTAACAACATACACAGAAGAATGTTTAATATCTTTAAATGCATAGTATACGTGCATGTGTAACCTGGCAACCTTCTAGTGAAATGAATCATGCTACTGTGTATCAAAAACCGATGTAGAGCATGGATTGGAATTTCTCTATTCCATAAGGATAATGCAAGCAACATAACACTCTGGCAAACACTGCAATTAGATTCTAAATTACTTTACAGCCCTTAAGCACATGAATCAAGCTGAGAAATAATCTCCCCAAAACTCATTAATCAAATCAAGTATGTAACATTCCTTAACTAGTGCTGCCCATTCCGTGAAAAGTGTATACAGAAGGCTTTCTTTTTATTTCTCTCATAACAGTTCACGTGCACACTGAAGAAATATGCCCAGCACTGCTTGCAGTAATTCCAGTAAAAAAGCACCATGAAAACAAACCTCTAATAAAAAGACTCATTATTAGTAGGGGTGTGAAGGAGATCATAGAAGCAAAAGTGTACAAAACTTTCAGGGTACAACTTCATAACGAGTCACAAAAAAAAAAAGTCTGGGTGCAATCCACATAGTACACTTCATTCAACCTAAGCTTCTCTGAGTTTCAGATTTTAAAAGAAAATAAAAACTGAAAGTGAAACTCAGCTTGAGAGCACTAGGTATTATCTTGTTTTACATCAAAACTTAACAAAACTGTGAATTTTTCTTGCTTTCAGCATGAAACTATAAATCACCTCAGGTTTTCTCAAACATTTAATTAACCTTAAGGTCAGTTCCTCAGGGTTAAATGCTGTTGTCACTGGAGAAAATGGGATTTTTGCCATTGACTTCAGTGCAATCAAGCTTTGGCCCATAGTGAATTATTTCAGTCAGTTAGTATGAGCTTGGGAATACTGTAAGATAAAACTGAATAACTACTAAGCAGGATTAAAATAACAAATCAGGAGATATTAAATAGAATTAATTATTCACCTATGTCTATTGATTAGATTTTCCAGTTACTGAAAACTTTTAAAACTAGCAACATTTTCTCCCAATTCCTCAACATCTTAAAAATATTCCATTAGAAAGATTTACAGACCAGGCCCATTATCCAAATGTCTTTGACTGATACCAGACACAGTGGTAGGAAAAATTATTGCAATAATGATTCAAATATTTGGTTGAATTCAAGATAGAAATTCTAAAGAAAGGGTTTTGAAGTGGAGAGAAAACATAATTTGGGATTTGGGTATTTCAATCACTAATGCTGGCTTTTGCTGTAGATGTGCACTTGGAAATGCAGGTAGGCACTGGAAAGATTTTAGAAATTATTTTAGATCCTACTCAAAGTCCTGGTATGTGTCTAACTGTGCCTCAGATTCTCTGAAAGTATCAATTTTAGTCCCTAATAAGAGCCACAAAATAAATGTTGCAAATGAACCAGGTGGGTACCAACAGACAGATATGGAAGTGATTAACCCAATCGAGAGCTTTAATGGAATTCTTTACAGTGATCACTATGGGAATCTCAATTGAGCCTGGAGGCCCTGATTCAACAAAGTATTTAGGCTCCTAACTTCCCATTGATTTCCCATTTAAATTAATGGCAACTTTGAGCCTAAAGACTTCATTAAACTTGGGACTAAGTGATTAGGCTTTGGTGATATTTTCAGCACACTGTCTTTGATCACTCACAAAATTCTGGGAAAGGGTTACTTTGTATTAGGGACTCCAGTTACCTGTTGATAAATGCAAACCCACTGGTCATGGGTGTTCAGTCTCTCCATGTGTGGGGATGTTCTAGAACTTCAAAGAGTAGCAGCTAGGCATGCTGCTCCCTGCAGTTACACACACATCTTCCTCCACCTGTATTTTCCAGAGCTGTCTTACACACACCAACACACTAACAGAAGGGTATGAAGTTTTACAGCTTGGCAAAAAATTATGAAAGAAGTGCAAATGTAGTCCCTGGATATCGAAACTGAAGGCTGAACCAAAGTTATCAGAGCTCTGCATGAAAAGGACACTGGAAGGGGACTCCAAGGCTGTTACGACATTGTGCCTGGGTCTCAGAGAGGAGCAGGAAGGTATCCCTGGACGGAGAATGCAGCTTGTTCTGTGGAAATCTATGCATACATATTTCATTTGGGAATATTCAATTATATTTTCCATATACACAGTTAAAATTTTTAAAGATTTCATTAGTTCACTCCTAAGTTTTCATATCCATCTCTACTTCATGTGCATGTTTTTTGTCCAAATACAAACATACTGCATTTGTACTGTACACTGTTTACCTACTAAATATATTATACTCCCCCAAAAAATAACGCAGCATATGTATACTAAACAAGAAAGTGCTTGAGTTTTTTTAATGCAATGGGCAGAATCTCTTTCACTGTAAATATGCTAACAGAGCTCACTCTTGAGACAAACATAGCTGACTGTTCCAATCCTGCATTCCTAATGGGTTATAATTCAATGTGATAGCTATGATTTTTGACATTATGGGATCTGGTTCAGATCATAGAGGGTATACAAATCAACTCATATAGATTAGATGCTATGGTGGTCCAGAACTGTTAAATGGGGTCATGGTTTCTAACTAGCTAATAGACTCTTATGTACTAAATTATTTCATGGAATTCAGTACCATATATTCATCATAAGATGGACATGAATAATAGGGAATTAACTTCAAAATTCTTCCTGCTTCTGGTTTGGATGCATTGTTACTAAGACAAATTTAGACTAAGACTTAGCTGGTCTTCAGTGCTAACAGTACTAATATTTTTAATTAGCAGTGGACTCTGTACAGCAAGTTACTATTCTAAGTGGGAATGAAAAGAAAATACTGGGATTTTAGTTTCCTTAACTTGTAGAAAAAACAAGTGCTCATATTGTATCACAAAAACTTGTTTCTACTCAACAATGACTTCCCACATAATCAGCCTCTTCTTTTGAGGCAGTCATGTGAGAGCAATTTGACATCCTAATACACACGGGGAATTAGGGTTCTGAGTAACAAAGAATATCTTCAATGTCAGTGGACTTTTTGTATGAAGCTTGGAGAACAGGGTTCTGTTCTGACACATTCAAAATTAGCAACAGACCTATTTTCAAGAAATGAAGCCATTATAAAATGCTACATTATTATCAACAGTCCAATTTCATAACTCTACTTGAAAAAAGGGTGTAATATCTTCAGATGTGTTGGGAGGCAAAGTCTTTGACCACTGAAAGGTTCCTGTTTCCTCTTCCTTACATCGAGTAGTCAGAGCAGTTTTATGTGCAGTGGTTTGGAAGAGAGACCGCTTACAGAAAGTATGACATATATAGGCAGGTAAAGACAAACACCCACAGACACTTGAAAAGTCTAAATGCTTTTCGATATGGAAATCCAGGTAATTATGACAGACCTGTTATAAAGTCAGACAATCTTCTGTATCACATCAATAGCCTAATTCTCATGCTAAACCTGAGATTTGGTAGGCAAATGTTGAAGCCCAGGAACACTTTCAGGGAAGGATAAACATTATATATGTACTTGAAAGAGTTAACTGGCTGTAGAACACTTGGGAGGTCTATAACATCCCTGATAAGACTGTACAACACCTATTAATAGTGATGGAAATTAGAAGCGTGCCTTGACAAGAAAAACAGACTTCTCTATGCTTACAGGCTTGAAAACTATGGAAATGCCAGAAAGTCATGCTGACAGCTAAAAGCTCAGCACTATCACATTAGATCTCCTTTGAATGACCTCAGTACCAGGATTAATATTGCCTGCCAGTACTACTGAGAAAAATATTTACAGACTTTTGTTGGAGAAATGTTTTCCTGTTTAGAAAAAAACACTCTAAAAATGAATGTTGCCATGACCTGGTAAGAAGGCAGGGGAAGCAGGGACTGCTGGTTATAATTAGCTGCTCTGAAGCAGTAACTAAGATCAGCATCAAGGGGAAATAAAAGAGCAACTTGGGAGAAACAGTAGAAAAAGTTCACATTTAACTACTGTTTTTGTAAATAAAGAATCAAGCTAGATGGAAGATTCTAGGAATTTTGTTGTAGCTAAATTGTTTGGGGTTTTGCTACAGCTAAATTGTCTTATTCTTGTCAGTCACTGTCAGCTTTAGGAATGACCCAGAAGGAAAACGTCTTTTCAAAATGTTGCATACCCATCACCTAAACAAAAGATGGAATACAGGGAGGGCAAACATGGTACCCATGAGATTTGGGTTAAACTAGTAAAACTGTTACAGCTTTGGAATTCAAAGACACTGTATGATGAAAGTACGCAAACTTATTTTTGGGTTGGTTTTGGTTATGGAAAAATAAGGCTTACTCACTGGATAGGTTTACCCAGTCCCACACATCTCTTGGTAAAATATTGATATAAATATTGTGCCTCTCCTTCTCTCTCTCCTCGTTCACACTCAGTACAAAGGTCAGCATGCAGAAGACACGTGGAGTTATTTCAGCTGCTCTGCACTACCTGACATGCTCCACTAAGCATATCCACAACTTGGCCAATGCAGTAGAATTTGCAAGAATGGGGAGGACTCTGCCCCGCCTCCCACAGATTTCTAAAGTTATTCTTTCTTAAGCTGTAAAACTCAAATGCCCAAGATAAATAAACTTCTTTTGAGTTCATCATCCTGGTACTTAGGGAAGTTTAAAACTGTTCCAAGATGCAGAGACATTTCATCCTTGGTTCTAGCCCTCACCTTACTAACACACACACACTAGAAAAAACTGAGGCTTTGATTTGCAAACAGAGCACTGTTCTGCATTTGTATGTTTGCTTTGGTGGCTGAGGGGAAACTCACAGCAAATTTGCTGGGTTTTGAAGCCTCTTTTGGACTTTGATTGGATTGATTCACTTGAAGTTCTTGAGTTTGACAAAAAACCCTTTAGCTGCCCTGCATATGATTCCCTAATATTTTTTAATATAAATGTAGTATTTCAAATCCATCTCTTGTGTCCTAAACCAGATTTTGTCTTAAGCAGCTGTGCTTAAATTGTAAAATCTCACCCTTGTGTCTGGTTTCACATCTGGCAACACCCAGCTCACAGTTACAACTTACTTAGAGTAATTAAATACAGTTTTAAAAAAACCAAAATTATACACAAAGAATAAATTATTAAACCAGTATTTTGTTTTCCAACCAAATTTGCAGAAACTTTATAAGTAGCTAGGCTGTCCAGCTCTTTCTAAAGGTGTTGATCAAAATAAGAACATGCTGAGGAAAGTAAAGGCAAGCTTGTAAATGGGTGGGCGCTGGGCAACGTTAAGCTCCCATAATTACTAGTCAGCAGTTTGCCTCCACTTTGATGTCAACTATATGCTTGCTTTTGTCTCAGAGAGGAAGAAACTTCAAAAGCTTTCATTTCAGGACAATAAAGGGCCTTGCTAATATATGTACAGACTTTAACTGCAAATGGAAATTTTTAGTGTCAAAGATATAAATGTAAGTGGGTCAGGATTAAATATTCGTTCAGTGTATCATTTGTGTAACACATCCACAAAAGATACAAATATACTATTTATATGAGTACCATATAGGGTATAGCTTATGAAAACAATAATGATGGAATTTTTTTCTGACAAATTTAAATCTTTGTGTCTATAATTTTTTATATATATGATACTTCAAATATGACATAACTCTAAAGGAATTATAAGTATGAACAATTCTACTGATTTATAAAATATATAAAGAGATGGTCATAACAACCTGTCATTCCTAGTGAGAAACCATACCAACAGAAATACTTCTGAAGAAGTATAAACAGCAAAATACTTTGGCAAACTATTTTTAATTGAAGAATAAAGATCTGACAATGAGAACCCACTGAGAATATAGGATTGATATTAATGCAATTTTTTCCAATAACTGTATTAGGCTTTGAGTCTATCTTCAGATAATAAACATATTAATGATATACATTTTAGTGATGATTTTTGTTTCTTTGTAACTTGAAATGTTGGAGGGAGAGTTATGAAAGAGAAAACCATTTTTTCACACAGCTGTACAAAGAGCCTACTTTGGTTCAACTGAACATTCACTGCACAAACTGAGATAACTGCTGAGGAAAAGGTGTCCTTCATTCATTACGAGAGGAAGAAATACTTCATTTTCAGAAAGCTGTTATAAAACCCAGAGGAACTCCCAGGGTACCATCCAGGAGAAGGTGATCTAGCAGAGGATGAACTTTGCTAGGAGACAGGAAACACAAGTCCAGTCCCACCCTCTGCCTGAGAGCACTCGAATGCAAACTTCCCTCTCTCCAGAAGAGAAACCTAAACCCCAAATTGTACATAATTCTCAACTGGGAATAAAATAATGAAATATATATTGAGACTCTTTTCAGTGGCTGGGGTTTTCAGTCTGGACAAAACTGATTACACACGAGAGATCTGGATTCCAGTCCCTCTCCCAATTAGATTTCAATCTACTTTACCTCCTGTTCATACTGTGGAGTTTTTTGTCTACGTTCATTCATGCAGCAAAAAGCAATGTCAGCTGATGTATTCCACGTAACACTACAGAGTGCCCGTGATTCTCATCTGTGCATAGTTAAAAAAGTAGTGAAATAGGTCCTATCCAGGCATCCTATTAGTAAGATCATACTTTTTCTCCAAGGAATAGTTCACACAGTGCTGATAAATCCTAATCCTGACCATTTCATAAAAGGCTTGTGTAGTACCTAACACATCAAATTGAAACATACTTTTCAGAACCACTTCTTTTTACACTTCATATTTTCTCAATTGTTGCAGTCAGTTATCCTCTAATTTACCAATATACGGCTGGTTTAAATTCCTGCTGAAGACACCTCCTGAAGAAACATTTTCTGAGATATGAAGGCAATTATCTCTTGTGAAATAGATTTGCTTTTTACTTTCTAAAGTTCTTTTTTCATGTAAAAACTCATGCCACTCCAAGGCAAACAGCAGAAGCAGCAAAAATGTTTTTCAGTAGAAAACTGTCCTTTGAGAGGATCTAAATTTCTCTTGCATTTTTATTTTTACCAAGTACTTTTGTGCTCCCAGAATTATGTTAGACTTTCTAACTGCACTTACAGAGGGATTCAGGACCAGCTATTCATGCAGTCATAGAATTGAGTACGCATTACAAAGAAAGAGAATTTTAAATCAAGGTGCCATTCAACAGTGGTTCTGACTGGCCCAGACACACCCAGGTCTACCTGTATCCGAATAAGCTCCACAGCAGCTACACTGTAAAGTATAATCAAAGCTTCAGGCTCACCAGTTTTGCTTTATATGTTGCTGTGGGAAGCCTGAACTGCCTTCTCAGTGAGTTATCTGTGAAAGTTAAGAGCTTTGGTCAAGCTTTCTTAGGTTTGACAAAGCACTTCAAGTCCTCCAAGACAAAACACAACACTTATTGATCCCAAGCATGTAACTGCAGAGCAAACAGGAGTTCTGCCTGACGGACGGAGCAGGGACTGCGAGGCTGGAACACAACTAGCAGAAGTCTAATATGGGGACTTAGCCTGCAAACATTTACCAGGATTTCTGCTTTCAGACTTAATGACAAATTTTAAATAGATGACAACAGGAAAGCTCTCCCACTGCAGGAACTAAACAGATTGCCACTTTTCAGAAGTCCTTTAATTGTGGCTTACTCTTGAGCCAGCTGTTGTGTTCATGCCATAAATTGGAAGAAAACAACTCTGGGGTGGACATTTAATTCTGCCTCTCTCGATAGCAAACATTAACCACTGGCCTGCTATCGGACCACCTGCAATGTGTTAGTCATTACAGAGGTCACTGTTACTGAACATTTTAAACTGTGAATAGCTTCAGTTTAAATTAGGTGTAAAAAAAGTCATTTCCTTTCAGTGATAAACTAAAACACCTGCAGCACAGCTCAAGTTTACCATGAGAGATATAAACTCTCACTCTGAAGTTGGACTGTTCAAGGACATACAAAACCACAGTTTTATAAGATAAGATCTTTCTAACCTAAATTATTACTGTGTTGCCAGATTAGGTGATTACATGCACAAATATTTCCCTAGATCGCAAGCTGCTCTTGGAACAAATGACATCTTCTGTTGTGGATGTATTACATGACTTTTCTCCTCAAGTCACTCATAATTTAATTTTCCTTTTTCCTAAAAAAAAAAAAAAAAAAAAAAACCAAAACACAAAACCCACCTAAAACAAAAATAAACAATACAAAACCAAAACAAACAAAAAAACCCCAAAACATTTGTTGTCTGTTCCTTGTTCATGTTGTTCTTTATCTATAATAAAATTAGAAATATTGCATTTCAAATCCAAACATGACCATATTGCAGCTTTCACTGCTAGAGGCATTCCCTTGTAAATTTTCAAAATGTACCTAAAAGGCTTATCTCTGTTTTATTGCACATAATATTTTCCTGGAAAACAAACACAGGGAGAGATCTGGAGTGTTTATTACAAATCCAGCCTCCTGAAAGTTCTGCTTTTAAGGATTTTTATATAAATTTGGCTGAGGAATCTAAAATTAGCTGGAGTGCTGGCGTGTAATGGCCAGGTGTTGACACCAGAATTCACACACACTCGAGGTGTGCATGCCTGTGTCCATCTTTTCCCCAGACAGAACAGGTGCCTGGAGGTGACTGTCTTTGGGAGAGAATCTCTGAACCAACACATCTTTACACAGAATTTCTCCTCTCTCTCTACTTTTCTCCACATACTGTCTTCTAGTTATGCAAACAAGCTGGACAACCAATAAGGAAGCAATATACTGTATTCTGGCCATATTGTATTGTCCCACCTACCAGTGCTGCATTAGCAAGTGTCACTTATGAAGAAAAGCAAGAAAATGAGCACTACAGGTCAGTTTTAAATATCGATATGAGTCACCAAGGGATGCATTTGCCTTCATGTCTCAGTATTTTTTTGCCTTCTCTGTAGTTAACTGGACTTTAGCAAATTGCAACAGCTGAGGGTTTAACCACTATATTTTCATGTATGTTTCTGTTTGTATATGATGTAATTAAGACTTTTTGCCTTCCATATTCCAACCTGTTATTATCAGTCATTTCTCTAAAGACAAAATCTCTCTCCCAAGTGACACCTTCAATACACCACAAACCTGAGCCCTGGTGTGCTAACAGAAACAAGTGCTCCAATGTGAACCAAAGGTTAGGCAACCACCTAACCTTTTCCCAGTGTCACATCAAACAGGACATTACGTGGTCACTGACAGCTTTCCTGTGCTGAAGCATGCCTGCTATGCAGATAATAAAATGCTGAAACACATTAATAATACTCCCACTCCTTTCTCCAGTGTCTGCCAAATGAATGACCACACATTTGGTAGATAATGGTGCAGGAACCATTGCACAAGGCAGCTATTTTTAGGAAGTCATGTTTGTAGAGCACAGAATGAACACAATTTATTTGAATATTTCCAGGCCACTCCTAATTCTCTAGATAGATACTTATAATTCCATAATATATTTACTTTTAGGAAATTTGAAATTAACTCAAATTAAACTCATCAGGTGCAAATGTCCATGCACAGGTTAAAAGAAAAACATAATTAAATAATTACACTTTTATGCTATTTCTTTCTGGAGAAAATTTGAAAGAAACCCCAACCACAGAAAGCATATAAGGTACCAAGGAAGAATTGGTGCACAGCACGCTCAGAGAAGCAGGCTCTCTACCCCTGACTCACAATCAGTTTTTGGCTTGTTCTCTCAAGAACACGAAAGGCTTATTGGAAAGCCACAGACTGATCATCAAATATTTAGTACCTGCAAATGCATAAATGGAGAGAGCAATCCCAGAAGATAGTTTGGCTTTCTCTCCTTAAAGCTAGGAGAATATTCTTATCTTTGAAATACCAATTCTTTGTTTTCCATTTACCTTCAGAATAAAAGCTCCCAATCCACTGCAGGAAAGCAAACTGCTCTTCCCTTACTGAAGTTGTTCCACAGTTATAATCCTCTTGAATAATATTTTCACACTAATTTTAAATCTTATGTACAAAGCATCCTAACACCTTCTGTCCATGCTATCCAGAATCTAACTCATTGCCTACTTCCACACTTCCAATTTCTTAAATGAAATGGACATGACACAAAACTGTGACACTACAAGGAAGCTCATGAATCATGCGGCACCAAGACCTTCCTTGAGTGCCTTCAGTGCCATGTGTTCCACACTTTGTGTTATTTCTTAGTACTTGCTCTCTCTCTCTTTTGCTGTAGTAGGCCTCAGGGGAACAGTGGAATGAGAACATCTCTGTGCTGCTCTCCAGCCACGGAGGAGAGAGAACCTCAGCAAGGGCAGATTTCTGTCCCTTGGCTGGGCACCTGGGCCAGTCTCTGTCAGAGTTCCTGCACAAGTGCCAGCACAGTCCCGTCCACCTAACTCAGTGGCACTGCCTGGGGAAGGCAGCGCTCACTGGGGGTGAGTTTGGCCAATAACACGCTGAGAGCTGGCAGTGATCAACAGCAAATATTCTTGCCTGTTGTGGGCTGGAGTCTTAAAACACCATTACCAAGAATTGCTTGACTGAGGACCCTTCAAACAACAGCTTGCAACACTAACAGGAATAAATATATACAACAAACTTGATCTTATAAACATGTGCAAGAGCTCAACATTTATCTCAATACCTAATGAACATTGTAAAAATATTATCCGGATTAATCTCTTAGTAATTCCAGAGAAAATCAAAAGCAGCAAACTGAAGCCAGTGGAGATGGTCTCAGAGAATCATTTGCTTACAGCTTCATTCTGTGGTCGTTGCAGGGCTGGTAACACTGCAATGAAGATTTCAAGTCACCGGAATAGAGCAAGAAAAGACAGCAGCTACAAAGTGAGGCTCCACATTCCTTTAAAACAGGCTTTTATTATCTGTGACACAAGAACAATTTTAATTCGGAATAAAAGGAATATACACAAAATATTTTACTGATATTAGAGGAATGTTAATCTATAGCTAAAGTAAATCACTAAATACTGAGGTGGTGCTATTGGAAACTAAAACTGTTCTAAATATAAAAAGGTTGCAAAAAAAATTAAAAAAAATACATCAGCATCCTATTATATGTTCTCTTCAGAACAGAGAGTTTCCCTAACCATGGAAATGGTTACTGTAATTGTACTCTTGAGTAAGAATGAGCCTCTGCAGGAGCTGACCCATGAAGGGCTGCAGAATACTTGAGGGCAGCGACAGTGTAAACTTATGTTGTTGTAAACATGGCCCTTAATCCATCAAAAGAAAACCATATGGATTCCATCCTTATTTATTTCCACAACAAGCCAGAGTCATCATGACATCTTTAAATACTTGGAATATTAGTGTGCTAACTCATGAACTAAAAAAGGCAAAACTTGACTCCATTAGAAGAAAGTCAGGCTCTTTTTTTGGCTTATTGCTCAACAAAAAGCAGAGTTTTCTAAACACTGCATTAAAATTAATAAAATTGTTTTGAAAAGTCCTGTATTTCAATATTATTGCAGTTGCAATAATTAAGAATTTGGACACAACTTTGAGTCATGAAAATCCATCAATTTACATAGATTTAATTTACTAAAGCTGTTATATATATGCAGATTGTTTTAAAGTTTGTCTAATGGAAAAAAGCCACTTGGTTAAACCCTATGCACGAAGCAGTAATGCACATATACAACAAAGAGGAAAAACAAATCTCAGTGTATGATACTGAAGAGCTCTTATCCAATAAATATACAACATAATTACTGAAGGTAAGAATAAAACTAGATTTTAATACAGACTCTTGAACATAAAGGAAAATATATGACTGAACTGGCCATTACCAAGAGTATTATTCCTTCAGTGGAATGTGGTAGTGCATATTTGTTGTAGCCAGTTACAATAATTAGCAATTTCCCTGCTATTTCAGAGCAATTGAAGCAGAGATGCTCAAGGTCTGGCTTGTCCCTGCCTTGGGCCAAGCTTCTCCCTCACTCCAGCACTGTATTCCCGGGACTGCCCAGTCAGCTGGTTCTAGCAGGTGAAATGGATAAAATAGAAGCATATTAAATAAACACACAAATTATTTTTGTCCGTCTCAGCTTCCCAAGCCCTGTTACTTTCTTTAAAGGCAGCACACATGTAATGATACGAGGAGGGCAGGACTGAACTATATTGTCTTCAACATCTGTACAATTACACCCTAGTCACAAATTAACCTATGTATTTGTGTCCTCAGAAAAGACGCAGGATGTCCTGGGCAGAAGTAACAGCAATTTCTTCCTGAGGCCCTAGAACTCAGGTCTGTTTGCAAAGATGAGGGAGAAGGGGGAGAATTCCAGCTGTGCTGGGCAATGGAGATGGACCAGTGTGTATGTGTGGGGATGTTCATTTGCTCATATGTTCAAGGCAAATAAACATGTGTAATCCAATTTGAAGGGAGAAACCTGAGAAACAATAACATAAATATTCTTAACGTGTTTCCTAATAAGACACTGGACATCAGTCTGCAATGAGAAGTATGTAAATAAAATAAAATTTAAAAAAAAACCCAACCCCTCACAATTTTACAGTGTCTGTGCAGAAACATCCCCGTCCCATCTGGAACACCATGTCCAGCATAGAACACCTCACTGTGAGAGAGACAGGCGGAAAAGAAGGGAATTTAGAGAGGAGCAACAAAATGAGGTTAGTGAAAGCAAAGAGATTTATGAGGAAAGATTTAAAAGAGGTAACAGACTGGCCAAATAATGACTAGGTAAGGGATATGAGACATGGTAGCAGTCTATAAATATTTCAAGATATAAACACTCATATAAGACAAAAGAATTATCTAATGATGTTCATGGGATATAACTAGGAGTTAGAAGATTAACACGAAAAGAGAAAAATGGAGGTTAAATATCAGGAAAACTTCTTGAAAGTAAGATGCCTTAAACTGGTTGAAGAAAGGCAATGATGTGCAGATCCTCTGTAGGATTCAGCAAATTTTGCAACAAAATACAACAATGCACTAGCAAGTGTCCCGTGGACGAAATGTCTGCATTTCTGGGGAGAAGAGAACCTAAAATTCCTTTAACCTCAGAAAAATAATCATAATTTTATTCAGTGTTAATTCACATTAAAAACAAGTCATCTTATTAATTTCCCAAATTCAGGTGGCATTAACATTACATAACTAAAATATTTCTATAGGTTAAAAATTTTCAGGTAGTAGAATTGTTTGAAGGGGTTTTTTAATCATTACTCCTGGAAATCTGGTGAGTAAATAGATTTTGTGTACAAACAGGCACTTTTTTCAGTCTAATTTGGAAAGTTTTGAATTGTAATTCATAAAAAATGTTAGAAAAGTTCTTAGGTTGTTTTTTCTTCTTATTTGTATTCCAGCACATAAGAGAAAGGTTATGGCATTATTTAGCCTATTCTTCATAATGAAGATGCAGTTCTTAAAATTATTCTGCATTTTCCTCATTATGGCTATTCAATTCAAACAAACCTTATATTTATATTGGTATGAAATTACCTTTATAAAAATACTGATGTTTCATTTACATAACAAATTTATAATTTTAAAAATGTTTGAAGCTTCTGTTTCCCAAGAGTTATATGTATTTTCATACGATAACAAGTAAAATGCATTCTCCCCTATATTATTATTTTTACCAGTTTTAATAGAAAGTGTTGTTTAGATGCTGCTTTAAACCATAAAAAGTCCTAATAATTCCTCTAAGCTTAAACTAGGTCATCTGTTCTAAAATAATGGCAGTTAAGATCTAAATATTTGTGTTTCTTGACTAAGACCACCAGAAAAAAAATCACCATTCCATTAAATTCTGTCTAAAGTTTTCTGGTCTAATTGCAGATACTTCTCCTAAGGCTTTAACTGACCATCAGATGGGAAGTCTGTGAGTTGAAACCCAGGGTACGAACGAGCAGTGAGTTGTTAAGACAGGAGAGACAAAAACTAGCAAATATGAGCGGTGGCCCTGCAGAAAGAGCTATTCCCTTCTGCAATTTCAGCCTCAACACCAAGGCAGTATTTACCTTTCTCTATGTGTCTGGGTACTCCAAATCAATTTGATAAACACTCTAATTTGTGTTTGCTAATGAATGCAGGATGGGTGTATGTGTGTGTATGAGCGCGCACGTGTACTTACAGATCAGACACCAAAAACTAGGAAGACTTGCAAGGAGAAATTCCTGAAAATATTTGCCAGAGTGTGCTTTCTTAGGGCCTGGGCCAAGGCAAACGGGGCTCTGTGGCTGTTGGCCATGGGAAGCTCAGCAAACTTCCTGAGCGAGCAGTTCCAAGCAAACTGCAGCTGAAACCTGCTCTGTGACGCAGGACGAGCTGGCAGCTTCGCTCGCCTTTATTGCAATATCACAAGGGAATTCATTTAGCCACTGGTATAATAACACCCACAGAGGGTTCTGAACAAGACACATCTAGCAAGAGCTGAAGGAAGTCACCACGTTCTTTGGAAAGGTCACGTGTGTTATTTGCTGTCCAGGCCCTGATGGCTTCACTGGAAATCCTTCTATGTATCTTGACATTTATTTTAAATATATTTCTCTGTGAAATATGTGGAGGATCTGTTGTTTTCCAACTTAGTAACACAAAAAAAAAAAAGCTGAAGGCAGAAGAAAGTCTAAAAAGCTGCAGAATTCCTAAACACACCATTTCTTAGAAGAAATCCAGTGCATTCTCATAAATGTATGTACAGGGTATGTGCATATACGTACAGAACTGCACGACAAAGAGATCACAGATTATGTTCAAAATGTTATTATGTGTTGTCACAAGCATGAATAGGTTTTTGTTTTTTATAAAAGATGTAAGTAGTCATTCTGACAATGCAAATGATTTACTGTAACAATGAATTCATTAATATAATATCCTATTATTTATATGAATGTCTCTTGTGTTCATACAGCAAATATATTTTTGTTTAAATTATGATGGTATAATTTAGGCTATAATGTAAACATGTTATAACATTGCAGACTTCACCAGTCACATTCATAGATACTGTGCATTTCTGTACAAATATGAGTATTTAACACAAACCCTGTTATTTTCTTGCTAACTTTTAGAATCACCCTCCACGAGTGATTTGAAGTTGAAATACAGTATGATACACATCTAAAATAAATATTTTACCAGTTCTATTATAATGACTTCAGTTAAAATGTAGTTAATAATTTGCCATACCCTCTGGCTTGCAGTTTGCTCCCCCATATGTTTCAGATTGTCTCTCACAGAGGACAGAGCACACAACCCTTCCTCAGCCTTCTGACTGAAGGGTGTAACCAGTGAATGGCTGTTTCCCACCACACAAAGTGTGTGAAATAACAGGTTCCTCTGTCCCACAAAGTCACGCTCCAGCAGTGCATGTGTATGTGAGAGGGGTAATCTGCTGTTGCAGGGATGAAAGGTGGAAATACCCCAAATCCAAGAAGGATCAAAACAGAAGGGTCTATGAGAACTTTATCTAACACCACGAACATCTCAAGTATACTGAAGATAAAAATTGCGACTATAAATAACATTTCCTTATAAAAACAATGTACCTGTTGGCATCACCATTTTAACACTATTTCTTCTTTATTCTGGTTTTACCTTACGGAATTGAAATATTAGTGCTTTATAGTCTCTTCCCTTCCACAATTATTGCAGTTCAATTATGCTCTTGCATATGTCAGGTACAGTGCAGTCTAATAATCTTCATTACACATTGCCATATTGCAATTATACATGCTATCATAGTGTTAACACATATTTAAACCTGTTATTCCTTTGTCACTGATTTACAAAGAGGTACCTGAAAAGAAGCAGATGTCATAATTATGTGCTTATTCAGCTCATTTTATACCGAGTCTGTAAGTAAATTGTAGATGAGCAAGGCATGTCCTGAAATTAATGTAGTGATAGTACACTAATGCTGTGATTCATTGTGGTTTGTCAATGTGCTCCACTTCTGGAATGTGTGATAAAATTATATTAATACTGCACGGTAATGAGATTAATGAATTTGTACATGGGGAAGAATAATGGTTGCCTTTGTTAGACTATTGAAAAAATAACATATAGGTAATTAAAAAGAATTAGTCAAACTCCATACAACCCCATTTATATTAAATTAATTTGTCTGGCTTCATTTCTAATAATTGATCACTCTCTGCAAATTATAAAGCAATCTTCAACCATATGAACTACTACTTTAGGAGGAGAGTTTCCAGAGTATTATGAACCATCAAGGTGGTCCCTGTGGGTTCATATTAATTAAGGTTTAACAGTTTGGAAAATTGTGGCAATATTTTATGATTCATGTAATTAAACTCTGTAACAAAACGTCACAACCGCTAGTTATATCTGCGCCTATGATTGATATCTCACCCTTATTTCAAAGGAAGCAGAAGTAATGAAATATTCCTAAACACACAATCAAAGGAAAAATGAACTCGTTGTTTTTAGTGTTTCTAACTAATCACATTAGCATTTCATTGCCTCTACTTCAGGCACTAATGGCCACCATCAGACAGTGCAAATTAGATTAATTTAATATTCAACATCATAAGCTTTTTCAATAAAGCCTTGATTCTGATCTCTGACTCATTTTTCTCCTCTGTAATTCCACTTATTTCAATTGAATTTTCCTCCTCTTTTCTGTACCAAGAGTGCAGAATCTAACCCCTTCCTCCTTTGGTTCCCTAATACAGCTAATACTCACTAGCAAAAGCTACTTCTGTATATTTGAAGTCACAGATCTCCTAAACAAAACAGAACTGCAACCTGTCATGACTGATGATAAATTTCAGTGTCACTGTATCATATTGACTTTGTTTGAAAATGGTTTCTCTTGCAGAAAATATCCTTCCATAATCTCATATTAATCATTTAGACAATTAATGTTATTGCTTTTCTTTGCTTGTTGCTGAAGTTTCTCACTTCTAAATTTTCATTACCAAACATTAGCACTGAAAAGGAACTTTTAAAGTGAAATTTTGTTGCCAAAAAAGGCATATTTTTTTAACTGAAGAATTTGCAAGAGAGCTTTAGCTTTGACTGATTTCTCAAGTCTAAAAATCATATTTTAAAAGGCCCAGAAGATTATGGGCACTCTCAGAACAAATATCAACTCCTTTTTCATTTAATAATATCCTATCATACACTGGGTTCTTAGAAACCCAGGGAGGAAGTATGCAGGGAACATCTGTCCTGCTGTGTGTCAGGTGCAACTGATGACACATCTTGCACAGTGTGGGTCTGGGATTGATAGATTGATAGTAGATGGCAGATCAATCAAGCAGGGAGATGTCTAAATCCTATAAATTTGTCCATAATAAAGATAGTTCTAACAAATCAAATACTAGATTTGAGACTAGCACAAATGCAGGGATCATGTGTAACCCCCCTCATTTTTCAAGGTTATACTTACTATGCTAGAAAGCAAAACTTCAGCTTTAAATAACTATTTGGTTACTGGAGCCTTGTCCCAAAATTCTAAAGAAAAAACAAAAAAAAATTCTTTACTTATTTTTTCATATGCCACAGCTATCTCAGCTTGTGAGCTGTGGCTGATGCAGAGAATGCACATGGCTTGCATTGTGTGCAATGTCCTCCGATGTGCTGTGTGGATTAATAGGATTCTTCTGCTTCTACAACAATACACAATTCGGTTTTCTGGTAGAAATAGTATCTGGTCTCAAGGATCTTTGTTCTCAGATATCACAGTAATGGGCATCAAATAAGTCCCAGAGAAGAATACTGGTTAGTGTAAATGAGCAACAAATGTCAGGCTTGCCATGAGACCACAGCAGCCCATTTAACTGACCCAGCAGGCTTCAGGCTCGACTCTCCCTGTAAAGGGGCACTTTGCACCAAGCAGCCTTTGTGATCCTCTGGATGAAAGAAAGCAGCACGCGTGTCAGTGACACTGGGTGCATTCTGTGAGGTGACAGAAACCCCGCAGTTCCTCTAGGTACATTCTGGCCCAAAATGGGGAGGGGGTGTCCCCAGAAATGGGGTGTCATGCTCTGCTGTCTTTGCCAAAAGCCTTTTTCCTGCCAGAAAAACCAAAGTGACTGCCTCGCTATCTTGTAAAGCACCGTCTTGAAAAGACACAGCATTCTTACTCCATCTTTGAATACCTCACCTCAGTAGTTTTTCATACCTATTCCAGCACTGAAAAGCGAGTTTCCAGTTCAGGTGTAAGCACTCCCGAAATCTGTTTTAGCCAAGTAAATAGTAAATTCACCATAATTACAGGGGGGAAAAATTACTCTCATCTGTTGGTATTCATGTTCCAGCTTTACTTTTGTGAGCTGGTTGGTTTTCCCGTCTGTGTTATTATGCTGTCTTTTTCCTGGGAGTAAAATTTAGCCTAGGGCTCATAGGTGCAGTAGATAACAATTCTATCCTAATCTAGTTATGACAGATTTAATATTAATGGGACTAAGAGGAAACTCAGTTTCCTGACAAATGATGATAAAGTGAGATCTTTAAGCAATAATAAAAATCAACATGCCATATCACGTCACCAGTCATTCAAAAGTGACAAGCAGAAACAATCTGCTGAGACAACATCCAACCACAAGCATAATCACATTTATGATTTAATTCCCATTTAACATCAATCACATCAAATTAATAACCACTCTCAAAGAAAATTAAATCCTAAGTGTATTTTTCCTTTGAAGTGTTATGATCAGAGAAGAAAGTCCTAATTAAATCTTAAACCAACTACATGTTTTATATATATGACACCTGTAACTTGGCCACCATTGTGAATTGGTCCCATGTGGATTTTCTTCATAAAAGGAACTGACAATCCCTTCTAGCAGCTGCCATAAGTTTGATTAACATGTAGCATATCCTTTTGTGAAAGTTCTTGTAAAGATTTTCCATTACTTTAATGACTGTGCAGCCATTTTGTTTTAGAAAAATACCAGACTATGATGATTAGTGTTTGACATGCAACTCAGAGACGAAGCTGCAAGCCAATGTTTATCCTGCTCTTCCCTACGTGTAGAGTGTTTGTCAACAAAAGACCCCCTGCTCATGCCGTTTTTCATCTTCCCAAGTGGCTTATTCAAATGGTAAGGGCTCTGAAAAACCAGTTTCTTTAAGTTGCTGCCCCCAAGTCCCACAGAACCACTCACTGAGCCGGTAGAGCATTCTGTGATTAGGAGACACAGCGATTCTGTGCACCCAAAATCGGGATTTAAACTTTTACTCTTCATGCAACTCCCAAGCACTTAGATGGCTGAGAGTGACATCAGAATGCAGCTGCTCATCTTCATCTGTAAAAGTGAGCCTGGACACCTAAGGATAGAACTTGATGCTCAAATTATCTTGGGAGAATCTGAGTACAAACTAATCCCACAATTCTGCCTTTCCGTAGGTATTTGGTCATGTTTCTCAGCTAACAGAGAATTTGGTTATGTGACAGAACAATTTGCCATCACTGTTTCAGATGATGGTGCCTTATAGAGATAGGAGACACTAATTTAAATACACTGCAATTGAAAATGTAGAAGTTCTGGAAAAATAGAAAAAGGCATCTTAAATACTGAAGATGCTTATGGTCCTCATGCCAGCCCCTGTTAATTTTTTGTTTCAAACAATACTCCATTTAAAAAATCCTAAGGTAATACACAGGTTGGTGCTCCTGTACCTCCTACAGTGCTATAGCAAAATAGCTCTTTACTGATAGATAAAATCACAGATATGGGAGATCTGTTCCCATATGTCAATCCTTTCCTTCCCATTCAAGAAAGCAGGTACCTGGAGAAAGAATGTATTTGGCAGGGAATGAATCAAGTGCAGTAGATAAACATGAAATCTGTATTCCTTTTATAAGGTTCAGCAAGGGAATATAGTTTATTTCAGGGTCACAGGTTCTGACTTAGGTCAGGCAAAAATCAGTCATGATAAACCATGTAATATACAACATATCCTTAAAACTACTCTTCGTAAATTACAGTCCTATGATGGCATCCAATTTCTTCCTGTCTTTTTAAACTATAACATGTTACAGGATCTTATACCATGTAAGTCTTTTATTAAAGATTCCGCTGAAATATTCAGGGCTAAATCAAGATGTGAAGACACCTTTTCTGAGACAGAAAATTGGCAAATGCTCTGTACTATGCCTTACAGCAAGAAAAACAATCTTGCTGCAGCTGTTGTGTTTATCATAAAATTGATGCTATAAAAATGTTACCTGAATACAAATGAAATTATTTTTATTTAAACCTCCCATATTGAGAGGCACATTTCCTCACATGATTATGAAATCATTTTCTTAGAGAAATTCAGGACCATAAGTGTGTAAACCACTTTAGCTCAGTATCCACAAATGGATCCAAGACAACAGTACTCAAACACATATCTCAAACAACTTTGAAAGGCATTTCAGCATCTCATTTCTATTTTTCTGCTTGATTTCCACTTAATTTCATTAGGTTGCTCAAATATTTTTGAGGACCTGTATGTTAGTACTTGAAGATATGACCGTAAATAGCAACTGCAGGGACTAAAATGATCCATTTAACTTCCAGGAGTTAGTTGCCCACAACTCCCCACCCCAAGCCGTGCAATAAGCACACCTCTGTGCTCCCCCTTGACTCCAGGCATTTCATTTAGGCAAGATGGCATCTGCACCAGGGTAGTGGTTTGAACTACTCAGGGCGCTCAAGGGAAGTGTATTCTGCATTCACAGCTCAGGGTGAACAACCCTTCTCTGAGTACAGTGCAGCACATTCATTTGTTCTGTTGCAAGCTTTATCATCTGAGACAATAAGCTTTGCACCTTGCAAATTATTTTATCTTTAGTCTATACATACATTTTGTCCAAATATCTGTAACTAAATTTGAACAAAATGCATACAAGTAACCATGCAAATAAGGATGATCCATTTGCATCCTACACGTTGTGTAATGGCCAATAAAACTTAGATTAATTAATGTCTTTCTTGTACCTTTACACTTTTTAATTACTGTTTTTCTCTTTTTTATTAACTCAAGCTCATTTATTATTGGGCTCAGCTTGTCCAGCCTGAATACTAGCTGGCAGCAAGGAGTGTTAACCAGAGACTCAGAAGGGGTGGATCGACACTTCCTCCCAGAGTTAAAGGCAGGAAACCAGTCACATAAGCTGGAGGTTTGAGAGTATTAGCAGTTGGTTTTAGGGGAAATTAATCTTGTTCCAAAGAGTAAATCTATATGGCAAAAGCTGGATCAAAATAAAGCACTGTACTAACGGTGCAAACTGGACAACTTGTACTACCAGAGCAACTTCCTCAGGGCTGTCTTGAGTTTCACACAGATAAATGCTTTAAGCCACCCATAGCCAAATAATCCATCACCTTTCTTGTCAGCTCCTTTCTCTTTTATTCTTCCACTAAATACCAGTGTTCTAATCTGAGACTCACACAGATATGCCACAGTCTGTTTTATCAAAAACATGCTTACCTGGACAATACGTATCGAACATACCCAAAGTTTTGGACCACTCTGAGTTTGCTGTTCCTCTTGACTAACCCACAACATGCCTTATAAAGAGCCCTTTGCGTTTATTTTCTTTCAGATGACTGAAGTTGTTTTGTTCATGTCTTGCTTTAGAGGTTAAAACTTATCACAAGATTGCTTTCACCAGCGACCAGAAGTGTACAGATCACCTCTTCAGATTTAAATTAATGTTACATAGGCAAGCATTTACAAATTTTCAAAAAATTACCCAAAGAAGGGTAACTTAATGGGTAAAGCTAGTAACTTGTCTGCAGACAGTTTTCACTAGATGTCCCTTTCCTCACTGCACACAAAAAACTTTGGGGGTCACCTGCATTTTGAGAACTGCTGTTAAAGGTTTATATTTAATTCCTGCAGGACTTCTGCCTCTGGCAATTTTTTTTCATCAAGTAAAACCTGACTTGGAGGCTGTTATCTGTGCCCTGGCCCATTGTATCTTGCTCCTACTTTTTAATGTTTAGTAGGGTGTCACTGATACTTGCCATATGCTCTGGTCTTATGTGGGTAGTCAATGTGTTAGTTGTGTCTTTAGCAAGCATCTGACAAAGTATAGAACAGCTTTTTTGAATGAGCATTTGGTAGTTGGGTGCTCAGCCCATACTGACTGTTAGCAATTTCCCTTCTAAAATTATGCTTAAACAAAAGACATTGAAAAATGCTGTCCCAATAGAATGACCTTGCTTTAAAGACATGTGGAGACAAGACAAACCATAGTCAACTTTTAATCCTGCCTTTCATAAATAAATCTGAAGGAAAATTATTGCAGTAAAATTTAGAAAATTATTCTTCTTTAAACACAAGCCTAATTACAAATGAACATCAACTATAGGCTATCAACTAATGCTGTTTATTACATTGATTATAAAAGGGAATCCCTAGGGTTAGTTGATGAAATAAAGATTTAATTTGAGGGTGAAGCACAACAACAAAAATGTAGCTAATTGTAAACACTAGTATTACAAATCCAGCTGAGTCCATCAATATGAAAACAGAAGTTAACCTCATCCTTCCACTACTGTAAACATATTAGATGCTATTTATTGTGATTACATGTGTGTGGCCTGTTACAGCCTAAATAGGAATGTTTTCGTGACTGAAAGACATAAACATTAGATAACTAACATCATTATTCCCATTTGAAAGATATAAAACTTAAATATTAATTTTAATAGACAGGTTAGCAAATTGGGCCACACAACCCAAAATTATTGCAATAATATCCATTGTTTAGTAAAATACTTGAGTTCTAAGAAGATTAAAAGTACAGGTGGGATTCAGCCAGAGTCTGTATGGTGTCCTGACACATGTCATAAACAGATTTTATACAACAAACAATAGTGATTTTCCACCAAAGCAGAACGAGTCACAGTAATGGAAATCAAATATTAAAAAAAATCAGAACCAACCAACTGAAAAAAAACCCCCAAACCCTGCGGTCGAAAACATTACTTGTAAAGAGAAGAGTGAAAGGAGTGGAGCAGGAACCCATGCAGGTTGAGGACAAGGCACAGACACCGCAGGTAGGGAGGGCACGTCCCTCTCTGGCTGTGCCGTGGGGGCTCAGCAGTGCCAGCAGCTTCCTGTGGGATCTCAGCAGAGCCGATTCACCCGACGCCACCCCAAGCAAACACGGCCACGTCTCCGGCACAGCCAGGCTGTCCTTGAAGGTAAAGCAGCTGCTTCATATGATCTAGAGCCAAATTCACGAGCTTTCCTGGCCCCCACTGTGTCCTGCCTGGAGCTCCTGGCCTGAGCAGCCAGTAACCTCTTCTGGCTCTTAGTACAGACCCCAGCAGGACTCCAGTTTGTTTTGGTACTATGGGCTACATGACCTGAATATTGTCACAGACACCCAGTACCAAATCTAACCGAGAAGGGATTTCGGGGGTTCTCTGTCTTGTGCCTGTACAGCACCCTTGCTTTGCCAACACTTGAAACAAAAAAAGTTGATGTGTTATTTTTGGGGTAATTCCAGGCACCTCTGAGGGGATATTTTTGGTAGTTTCATGACATTGCAAATGACTGTGGTTAGAGATGACTTGGAAAAAGGTAAAACTCAGCTAAACTGCCAGGATAGGCGTCTACCTTATCCCTTTCCTTTCAAAGGTGTTACCAGAGACAGCACTGACATGAAACGATCAGCACTTTGGGAGTCTCTTTCAAGAGGGGAAATCACGAAGGGACATTGTCTCATTTGCAATCTGAAACCACGGCAGATTTGCATTGCAGGACTAGAGTCTGTGTCTGGGTTACAGCCTCCCCATCTGAATCTGCATTTTCACAAAGGCAGTCCTTTCATGTTTCAAAATTCATCTGGAGAAAACTTGGATTTCTTAGACAGTTTGCTCCACACTGCTTTTTCCCATGCTGTTCCTCATTTCCAAGCAGTCTCTGCTACTATTATTTTAAACTTTTCTCAGTATTGCTTTTACTCTAATATTTTAATACTGCATGCATTTAATATCAGTCATCCTTAAGGGACTTTTTTTCCTGCACTGTTTTTCTTGACATTGTTATCATTGCTCTAAGCATTGCTTTGAATAATCAAATGGTGGCCTGTAGATGCTGAAAGAAGAAAGGTCAGATACTGTATATGACATATGATTTGCACATCCTTGAGAGGGAAATGAGTCATTTCCATAATACAAACTATAACTCAGTTGCATATGACTGAGATGCTAAAGATAAGATATGTTTATAAATGAATAAACTTCCTGATTATAGTGATACACTAGGGTAAATTTTTTTTAAAAATAGGGCTTTTATGTTGTGTAGCAACCGTTCACTAAAAAATAATACTGAAATACTGATACACAATGTCCATATGATTCATAGCACAATCCATTTATTCTTTGCAGACCCCTTTCAAAGTAGAAAAGCATCAGTGGCTTGTTGCTAACAGCTGAACCACCCCAAAACACAGAGTGTATTTTTGCAGTATGGATAAGAGCACTCTGCTTCCAAGTATTACTACGTGGATATCACAGGAGCCCAGAACTGCTACTTTGGCACAGGGACCGTAAATCACACCACCATGTTTTAAAAGTCAGTAAAAAAAAAGCAATAGAACATGAGGCTTATCAAACCAAGATCAAGAATTTGTTATTTCTAGCTCTTCCCACGGCAACCACTAGTGTGAGCAGATCCTCCAAGAAAACAACTACTCTGCCACCCAATCACATAAGGAGTTAAATGCAGAAGCCAATCTGAACTCTTTAAAGCAGTCACCAAATACTTTCATTGTCCCTCTATTCCACCTATCAACCCTGCTGGAAGAAAACACAGTGGAGGGGAAGAACATGGCTGGGGTGGGCAGTGTGTGAGGAGGCTGAGACGGCAGGGTCAGCTCTCGTGGACCTCCCAGCACGTGTGAACCCTCACTGCTCCTTCTCCGAGCAGCACCTGCCACAGACAGCAGTGTCTCCTCTGGACCACGGCTTTTGCAGAGAGGCCAAGCCTCACAGCAGACAGCCCCAATTCAGCAGCTCCAGAGGAGCTTCCAAAGAGAGAAAAATATTAAGAGCATCACAGCTTCCTTTCCTTTGTGCATTTGGTGATCACTCTGGCTCACTTCCATGCTGCACAGCAGTTGTGAGTATTTGATCTTTGGCTAGGATACCTCACCGCCTTCCCCAGATGAAAAGTTCAACTCAGCTAGGTGATTAGGAGTCTAGTTTGAAAGCACAGCAGGATAAAGAGCTCAGATTAAAATCAGAATATTCCAAACACCACAGCTCCGAGAGGGCTGAAGTTGAAATTAAACATTGGAGTCAGCACAATGCAAGAAATTCACAACCAACTCGTGTATATCTTGCATAATAAAAGTTTAACCACATATGTTCTTAATATACAGGGTAGAGACCCAAATATGACCTGGATAAATCCACTGTAATATGAACCAAAACCTTTGTTACGTACCTTCAGCTCCATAATCTACAAAGCCGAATCTTTGGACTGCAGTGAGCTGAGCCTCAACAACAAATATCTCAATTTATCTGTCTAGTTGTTTACAAACAACTGATAATTATTTATGTTATCACTGCAGCTGTAATGTATTTTATCAGTTGCTGCATTTTTTTTCACTTTGTATGGTCTTTCAACTGTCATAAACCAGTACAACAATCTGTCAACATGAAATAATTAATAATTATTATGTGAGTGACTGATTTGCTTTGGAGAACATGAAAGGCCATGAAACCTGGAGTTTCCTGGTCTACATAGTGTGCACAAAGGAAATGAGCATAACCAATCACTGTCAGCTGTTCTTGTAAGTAAGAATTGAATCATTTATCTGTCTGTGTGTATACATTATCATCATCTCCCACTCTGAGGTAAGCCCTAATAGTACTTTATGGTACAAAAATAGGTTGTTACAAATATTTCATAAAATATACCACTCATTTCTTTTGAGAAGGATAGCTGAACATGTGCAAATTTAGCATAAAGAAGGAATTTTAAAAGTTTTATAATTTGCCTCCAAAACACATTTAGTTTTTGTCTGCACTAATTAGATTCAGCTGAACTCCAAATCTAATTCAAATTGATACTGCACAATATAGTAATAATAATATACTTAAATGCTTATTTCCTTCCATTTTCCTCTTATTATCTTTTTGTTCATTATTAAACACCTGCCAATATCTTCAGCTATTTTAGGTTTTTTATTTTCCATCAGAATGTTGAATTTATTCCATAAACTTAATTTCTAGCCACAAAACAATTTAAATCAATTATATGATAGTGTCTTGCTCTAATTAAATTTACAGTAAAACTTCTTTTGATCTAAATGGAGACAGAGCATACACTCAAGGCAGTCCAGTTTAGTGTTTGCCACCACCTCAGCAGAAATCTAAAAATCAAGGTAAAGCCTGAATTATTTTTTTTTGAGCAATCCCACAATTCAAAATAAATTTTCTGATTTACTTTCCACATGAGCAAGATAACATGGTGCGACCTATGCCAAGGTTTGTATGATGTGGGAGTGTGTGAACCGCCCGTGGGCTGCAGGAAGCAGGAGGTCCTTTCTAAAGTGGCATCCAATGCTGCCAAGTGACAGCCCGGCCATTCCCGGGACCCTCTGCACAGCCCAGGCAGCCTGAACACTGAGGGCAACACCTGGGCACTGAGGCCACCTGAGACCACGAGCGTGTGCAGGAAATG